>CAKOGP040001347.1:0-28845 GCA_933822405.4 Cylindrotheca closterium | reverse complement strand
TGATGGGTCGCATGTTGGCACGGCTGGTTGGCAATGATGGCTTTATGGGCCACAAAGTTGTCAATCGGTTTGGACGACGACAAGCCTGTCGCTTGTCTGATGTCCGCCAGAACCGAAATCCAACTCAATTTGCTTGTGTCGTGAATAATTAACGACAAGTGTTTTGTCGTAGATTTTGTTGTAAATTTTGTCGTTAAAATAGTAAATGTACAGGATAGGGTCTGCAAATGGTGGGAAAGCAGACATAACGTGCTGTTAAGGCTAAAAAACGAAGAACAAATATTTAGTCGGCGGAGTCAAGCATCAGAGTTGGTTGACTGAATCGTAGGAAAAACGACAAAATTTTTGTGGTATTAAGGCTCCACACGATGCAACAAGAAATGTTAACTAAATAAATAGCTTAATTTCTGACACCCGAACACCAAACCCCACCGTACATCTCAGTTTTCACGTGCACACCCACAAAGTAGTAAGCAAAGCTGCCCTGGGAAAAGAAGACGGGCCACTTTGCAGACGACAAACTACAACAACTTACGACAAACCTACGACACAAAATTTACAACAAAATCTTAGACAAAATCTATGCATGCTTCCATTTGCGCGCACGCCGACCCTTCGATTCAACATTTAGCGATGACTGAGAGAATTTCAAATACTTTCATGTTGAAAACGCCAATCTGTTTTCATTGTCAACTGCAACAATCAGCATAAAAAAGAGATGGTGGATTTAGACACTCTCAAAGGCGAGATGATCCAGATTTTTGCTGGAAAACATGCTGGCTATGAAGCATGGATGGAGAATTCGCAGACATCATCGCTCATCATAATGGCATGATGTTGACAAAGGAACAGATACAGCACCTGTCATTGTTTGTCTCATCAAAGGAAAGGGACTCGTACAGAGAACCATCTGGAAGAGCTGATTGAAAAGTGTTGACCCCAAATGCAGGTCTCCATAGCTACACCAAGGCTGTAAACAGGAATCAATCAATCTACTGACGATGATTGTTGGCTAAAACAGCCAGTCTGGTCCTCGAAAATGTGACAAACTGGTTCTGACCCAGGTACCGGTATATCCTAGCCATTTGTCACGCTTGAAGACCACTTTTAATCCATATAAACCTGGTTAGTTCTTACACGCAAACGTGAATTCCCAACAATGATTCTTGATTTGTTCTCTTCGGACATCAAGCATGCTTTCGCGCAAGCCGAGAACTCGATCAATTTTGTTAGCTCTGTCGTAAATTTTGTCGTTGTTGCTCAGTTTGTCGTACTGGCCCATCCGGCAAAACACATTGCTCGAATATTGCGCGATATTATGCCTGTCAGTCATGCGAGATGGCTGATCTTAAAAATTCTTAAAAATTCTTTATGCGGGATTGTTTGCAGGATTAAAAATATGGGATATCAAGATTCCAGATTCCAGATTGACTTGCGCTGACTGCATGCTTGATTGAAATCGCGCCAGTTCCGCGCGAAGCATTTTGCCGGATGGACCTGTAGATAATTTACAACAAAAATTACGACGAACTACGACAAAAATTACAACAAAGTTTTGTTGTTAATAAATCACCAAATGTTTTCGTATTTTTTGACCCTGAAATAGTTAGTATCCCCTTAAATGATGGGAACATTATTGAGCTTGAATTTGATGACCCCGTTCTGCAGGGGTGCAAAAATTCTTCCCCTGTCCCATCCGAAATGGTTCACACTAATCCGAGGGGTTGTGCAAGGTCCACCCAAGAGTATAACCGTTTCCTGATCAGAGGCTGATTCAAGGCTGATTTTATAAAAGACGTAGGATCTATACTATGCTCTACGTAAAAACAAATATTTCGTCAATATCGCCAAAATTACCCAATATTAGTTGATCCAGATCGCTGATATGAAGGCATTGTTGATAATCGGACAAAGGCCCATCCCTAAATACAATAGATAAAGAAGCACTGTCCTAGGTGGAATTATTTTGTTGGACCAATTCCACATCTAAGATCTTATGTTTCCCAGCAGTCAAAACTTGTGTAGGACTGTGTAGGACTAGTACCAGGAAAAACTAAGAAAGGCCTTTGTGAAACGTCGAAATCTCATAGCGCCTTCTGACAACCATTTCCACTTACGGAGGCTTATTGTACCCCTTGTATGATATAAAAGAGTTTCTGCTATGTGTTCAGTTCTTTGGTGGCTATATTTGGTAAAGAGCATTTAGAGATTGCAATTGTGGTCGGTGGAGTCAATTTTACGTAGATTTTGTACCGTATCCATGTGTTTTGGTTTTGTGCAGCTAGCTCAGGAAACGCTTAAGGGTGTGAAACCCAAAAATCCTGTGATCGATGTGACGACTGTGGCACTGCAGGAGCGATATGGTTCAACGGACGGCACCTTTTTGATAAGCACTAAACAAGGCCCA
Source organism: Cylindrotheca closterium (assembly GCA_933822405.4). Classification (NCBI taxonomy): domain Eukaryota; phylum Bacillariophyta; class Bacillariophyceae; order Bacillariales; family Bacillariaceae; genus Cylindrotheca; species Cylindrotheca closterium. The sequence continues at coordinate 26,438 of CAKOGP040001347.1, read as the reverse complement.
CAATATGTCAGATTTCACAAAAATATTTGGGCGTTTTTTAAAGTGTTTATTTGAAAAGTGCCGTTTTCATACAAATTCTGGGGCTTTTTTAGTGTTCATCAAAAAGGTGCCGTCCGCTGAACCATATCGCGCCTGCAGTGCCACAGCCGTCACATAGGGTACATAAATTATATTCGTCGTTGAATAACCAGTTTCACACCCTTATACTCTTGGTCCCCTAGACATACGTACGACGGACAGACTGATACGTCAAACAAGGGGATAAACTAGCTCACTATTTCTCATTCATCGACATTTGCATTGCATTAGGATTTAGTCATATCTGCTAGTACAACAGTTTATAAAGCCCTTTGTAACGCTACTGTCTACCTGCGCCAACAAGCTACTACGACACCAATACTTCCTCACCAGTGCAATCCAAGAATTGCATTCTTCTGTTGGTGAAATGGGATTCTAATGGATAAAAGAACAGTCGAACATGTGGGACAGTGAAGTCGGACATTTGTGGTATCGAACGCGGACAGGAGTGCGGTTCGAATACGTACAGAGACAGAGAAGTATTGAAGGTAGATCCGGATCTGTGACTAGTTCGTGAAGAACATGTGCGTATGTGCTTTATACGCCGCGACAGCTGGTGAGAGCTGACGCAGATGGCTTCCGGAAGAGATATTTTGTACCTGCTTGTGGAGATCATTGTTGATCGACTTCTGGCAAGAATAGCAGTAGAATAAGATCTAATTTGAAGTGGTGAGACTGTTCATCCGCAGGTAGAAGCCCAGCATCACTGACACCTGTTCCTATTGTAGGCAATCCATAGCCAATGTAGATTCAAGCTCAGATTTACTCCAGAGGTAGCTAGACCATTGAGGCTCTCATTACAGCTACGGAGTTGATTATCTGACATCTTCAATTTCACTTTTGCATTTTCCTTCTCATTCACACATCAACTGTCAGCTCTGATAATAGTGTTGTCCATATCTTCACATTGCAGAAATTCAATAAAAAATTGGAGGCACACCATAATGTGAATTTGATATCTCAAATACTTCAAGATGTGGAACATACGGTAATACATGACAGAAGCCTGATTTTGAGATGAAAAGAACAAACCATTTAAAAGTACAGTAAAGTGAATCAGGGCATGAACAAAAACGCGACACCGCCAGGTGGCACCAACGCTATGCTTTTGACGAAAATTTCACTTATACGAGGCTTGCGACAAAGAGGCAGTATTGGATTTGATTCGCAGATTATCCCATACTTCCGATGGGCTCAATATTGGCCAGGTTTCCAAGGCGCTGAGACAGTCTACTACTGCATGATGGTTGAGGATATAATCAGATTCTGGTGTCAAATATTTGATTCTGACGGCGAGAAAACAATCAACAAGAACTTGGTGCACCACCTAATTGAAACAATGACTTGATTCTAAAGGCAGAGAAACTACCTACTACTACTAACTATAACATTTGAATTCGGTTTCTTTCAGAGGAGCATCCTGCTGCCATAAGGGACGACTAAACGATACTAGTCAATATATACTCTAACTACAAGGTTGAAAAACATTTTCTGACGTGGGAAGTATTGATCACCTCTTGTAGTGCTGGTCAATTTCCGTCGCCTTCCTACTACCAGCACCATATCCTTCCCTGCCCATTCTTCAGCGCAGCTAGAAGTGATCTGAGGGGGGCTGTAGCGGTTTCTCATTATCCAATGCTAAGGTTTGTCGTTAAGACAAAGTGCAACAGTGCTTATTAAGGCAGAGGCATGCTGCTACCCTCTAGGGCCGTGTGCAGCCTTGACCAACAATCTCCCTAATCACCATTTCAATGCTTGGGAACAGTACTAATTTAGTGGAGATAGTGAATGGTCTGGCTAGAAAACCCCCAGCAGAGCATTTTTTTTAAAGAGCCCCGTAAATAACGGCTAAAATAGGTATTATACTTGTAGAAGAAATAAAAACGACGATGAATTTATGTCGTTTGCTGCGACACGGAGCTAATGTTCAATGTGTACTAAACAAATACAGTACTTGTAGCTTTTCCAAACCCCACCGTACATCTCAGTTTTCACGTACACACCAACAAGGTACACTAGTAAGCAAAGCTGCCCCCAGGGGAAAAGAAGACGATCCACTTTGCAGATAACCCTCAATTTTTCTATCGAACTAGCTATGATTTTTCTTCTTCGAACTGCCGAAATAACTTCTTGAATTCGCCAAGGTTAACCAGACCGTCATCATCCACATCCACAAATCTCATCAGCTGCTGAATTTCCGACATTGGGAAGTCTGGCTCGATTCTATGAATTAGAAGCCTAACTTCCTCGATATTCAACGAACCTGATTTGTCAATATCTGCATCATGAAATGCAGCAACAATATCGTCATCGCTCAGTCCTCGATTTTTTTGTAGTGAAAATTGTTTCACTGCTTTCTTGAATAGTCGTTTCCGACACATGTTGCGAAGAGCCGAAGCCATCCCAGGGCTAGAGTTTACAACATTCAGAAAATCTTCGCCCCGCATCTCATGTATTCGACAAATATCTGATGCACATCTCACCGTGGAGCTGCGGGGTTTTTCGAAGAGAAGGGAGGATCTAAAATTTCCATCACCGCAATGTCAGAGTAAACACAAGGATTTCCCGAAGACAAGAACCGTGATACTTACTCTCCAAAAGAATCACCTGGAAGATATTTATGTACTGGTGTTGAGCCGTGTAATACTTCCAACTCAGAATCAACTTGACCAGAATCGTCCACTCGAAACATAGAACTTCCAACATCTCCTTCAGTGTACACTACGTCACCCTTTTTTAGCGTTCGAGTCTTTAGTTGACGCTCCAATCTCACAAGATTTTTCGCATACTCTAGATTTCGCGCTCTCCATTTTCGCTTTAGCTCGTTCCTGGTCTCTGAAGAAGTGCGCGTGTATCGGTCAAAATCTTTTTGTTTGATTTCAATAACATCAACTGGAGTGGCGCATTTTGCGGTTGTGAATCGATTTGATTTTTCCAAAAGACTACCCTCACCGAAGAAGTCACCACTTCGAAGTATCGCAACAAGTTGCCCTTTCCTTGTTTGGATCTCAATCTTACCCGAGGAGATGAAAAACATTGAGCTCCCTTCTTCGCCTGCTCGAAATAAATAATGACCTCGGGGATAGTGCCTCTGTTTGAGGCCCTTGAAAAGCTTCGAGAAGTCCGAGAGATCAACCTCAGGGGCAGAAGATAATTCGCTACTCTGTGACTTTATAAATGCATCGGTGCGTTCTGAACTCAACACCTCTCCAGTATGTGCTGTGACAAGACGGCCAATGTCGGCACCAGTAACGTAACCTTTACCATCTTCGTCAAAAACGTCGAATACAAGTTTTAGAATGGGCACACCTCTGTGCTTGTCAGCGTCCGCATTTGCTGGCTTTGCCTCACTTAATGTCAAATCTTTGTGTGCCTGACTAACCAGGACAGCAAATATAGAGGCTTCCAACTGATGTTTCAAGTCTGCGAAAACGAGACAGATGACAAATGCCAGAAGGAAAACAATGATGGCAAATATTTAGGGGATCTGTCAAAGTAGAGCCAAATTGAGTGCAACTGGGGCCTACCTCGAAAATTGGACAATTTCTTGTCAGATCCTTCCATCTTTTCGGTTGTTGCAGTCTCCCCCTGAACCCATGGATGATGCAGAAGCTCATAGGCTGACATCCGCTTCTCGGGATCTGGTTCCATCAGCCTTCTTATAACATCAACCGCAGAATCGGAAAGATGGCCGACATAATCCTCATCTAATGGCGGAAAGGGGTTCTCTTTGATTGCTTCCGCGATTTCTTCATCAGATCTATCGCAATTAAGATCGAATGGGTGCACTAAATCAGACGGTTGCGTTTTGGTGAGAAGTCATGTGAAATAATAAATGAAAAATTGCAATTTCTAACACATCCCCGAATTTTACCTCCAGTGAGCATAATGTACATGATGACGCCAACAGCCCATGTATCAACGACGGGCGACAATCTGGACGACTCGTTCAACCTTTCTGGCGGTGAGTAACCAACTGTTCCGCTCTCGTCTGTATCGAGATCACCCATTTCTCGCTGAAAGATCATCTCAGGTTCAGAAATTGTGGCACACCCAAAATCAATAATCTTAATAGTGCCGTCGCGCCGACTTTTGGAACAGAGAAGGAGATTTTCAGGTTTCAGATCATTGTGAATAACGCCAACTATCGGTGGGGTCACGTTCATTGAATTTGGATGAGAAGTTGATGTGTGAAGAAACGTGTAGTTTGAAACACATACCTCCATGTAAAAATGCCAAGGCAGACGCAACTTCAAAAATGAGCCTAGCACTGTCAGCTTCGGAATAAGCGCCTTCTTTGGACAAGTGTTCGAACATTTCTCCACCCTTGATCAGATCAAGAATGAGATAGAAATACGAGTTGTCTTCGTACATATCCCGAAGTCCCGAGATGTTGGGATGACCGCCATTGTCATATATCCGTAGCAACGCTTCGGTCTCCTTTCGAAAAGCGGAAGAATTTGTATATCGCTTTGATATTTTCTTCAGTGCGACCTTTTCCCCAGTGCTAGCCAATCTAGCGGGATACACGGAACCATAAGCTCCTTCTCCGATTACTGTTTTCCAATCAACTTTGTACTTGGAGTGCAAATCCCGGCCTGCCTTTGATCTCTTCCTGTGAAGCATGACATTTCTAGCACCCTTCCGTCTCCGAGGCTCCGCCTTTGCGGTTCGAGTCGAAACGAGGTAATTTAGATTCAGCGAATCTTTAGACGCTCTTGGTTGATGATGCTCATTGATGATGTATGCCGCTGCCATGGAACCTGCAAGCATTGCCGCGACTATAATTTCGAAAGGTTCATGCCTTCCATCTGTCTTTTCTGTGCTATACACTCTTCGTATCGCACCATTGCCTGCTGCCTTTCTACCTGAGGGGTGAATATGGCCCAATTTGGGCAGAAGAAGAAGCTTTCTCCCCAAGTTTGTGGCCATGCTACAAACGATGAAACCTACTGCAGCAGTTTCGTATCCTTCACCTTTTTGAGGGAGGATCTTCATCCGTCCAAATCGAACTTATCAATAAGCTACAGTATCGGATGGATGGACTGATCTGACTGTCAAAAGATCGAGTGGATCGATTCATTCGATTGCAAGTCTGAAACCGACCGATGAACCAAATCGAAAGTGGAAGAAGGAGAATCATTATCATCTCCAGTTTCATTTCACAAAACAACGAGAAAACATCATGACACTCCTCGAAAAATACAACAAATCGTCAAAGGATAAAGCAACCAAAATATTGGATGGTGCGATGGCAAAGCTTCAGAACATGGAAGCGACTTTTGCAACTTGCTTCCCGCATCCCACTTTGTCTGCTGCTTCTACCGAATTCAAGAAGCTGAACGTCGAAAGTGGGTCAAACGAGCCTGTTTCCAAGGCTGTTTCGATGACAATTGACGAAATTTCCACAGTGTCTCAAGGTGCGCTGAACTTGCGTATGCCCCGATAGATAGATTGCTTCAGAATTCTAACATATTGCCCTCCCATTACATACACAGATGCCCGAGCTCTAGAGGTTTTCCTCAATTTGCACATTCCCAAGATGGAAGACGGTAACAATTTTGGGGTCACAGTGCAACTCTCAATGTTGAAGCAGCTTTCTGATATGCAAGAGGCCGCAGGAAAAGCGATCGATGAACTATCTGGATACTCCAATGCCAGAGCTGAATCCCTTTCCAAGTTGAATCTACCATCGGTTTCAAGTTCTATCACAAAGTTGACATCGTCTTCAACTACTGATGGGAAAAAAGAGGAAAAGTCAAGTGAAAGCAAAGAGGAAAAAAAGAGTAGCTCCGACATGACTGGACCAATGTTTGATAGCCGTGTTGGGGCTCTAATTGCGACTGATGTGCAGTATTACTCCAAAGCGCAAAGAGCTTTCCAGGCGACAATTTCCAGCTACATGGCAGTGTAAGTTGATCTTTGGATCCTTCATTGAAAAATATGTTTTACGCTTCATTCATCTCATCATTTCATGATTCGTTCCTTTACAGCCTTGACTACATGGACAAAAACAAGGAAAAACTAGAGAAGCCAAAGGGATCTGGCGGGTCACACTCGGGTTACCAGAGCATGTACTAGATTTTTTTTCATCCAGATGCCGTGATCATGGATGAGGAAGATCTTCTTTCTCACTCGGCGAAAGAAGTCAATGACTGGGAATAATGAATGAATCATAGTATTTTGGCACTCATGCGTCGAACTAGCTGTCCTACTATTTATATAGATTGCACCGTAATTTGCAATGGTAATATTCTTGTCTTGGGATGTGTCATGTACTCTTTCTGCTAAAAAATGATGCTTATTCAAATATAATATCTTTATCAGGTTCATTCTTCGACCCGTGCGAATGAACGCAAGCAAACTACGCACGGAGTACAATAGTGCTGTACCTGTACCGGTACCTTGTACCCGGTACTGGTAGATATAGCAAAAATCATAACAGCCGCAACAGCAACAACAAGAAAAACTAAAACACTATCATAGACCAAAACAATGCTATCAAGAGCAGTGTTTTCCTCCGCCAATCGTCGCGTATGGAAGATCGCCAACGTGGATGCTCTCCGCCACTTGTCCACGTCTGGTCCACCTCCATCTGTTCCACCAAAGTCTCCTTATAACATTGAACCGGATACCGCTGACAAGTCGAAAGAAGAGATGCGTCTGCACTACAGATCAAACGAAGAATCGGAATTTAAGCTTGGAAAGCATCGTTCGAATGCACTGGAGCTCGTTGAGAAATTCCCAATTATTGAAGTAGAGGGAGAAATGGCAATTTGTGACGGTGGAGGTGGTGCCCTTGGTCACCCTCTCGAATATATCAGTTTGGAACGTCCCGGAGTAGTTGAGCGTTGCAAATACTGTGGACTACGTTATGCGTCGAAAAAGTGGCACAAAGCGTAATTTGAGGCCACAGAAGCTATGGAGTTAATTTGAATAATACTAATTCAGAATCTTTCTCCCTGATATCACTGAGTCGACTGCAATTGACTATTTTTTTGTCTTGAAAACATCATGATGAATGGCATCCTTTACTGAAATACGCCTCGTTGGATCGAGCGTCATACATTTCTGAAGGATCTCAGCGAAACGCAATGCGCTCGTACGACTGTCTTGGCCTGATTTGGCTCTCAAAATCCTAGACTGTAGGGAGGGCGTGAAAGACTGAAGAGAGACATCTTTATGGACTGCCTGGCCCGTGACAGGGTCTACGGTCGCTTGTCGAAAGACAAACGTTGTTGCTTCCTGACTGAAGTGCGTTTTCAACGGGAACTTTTGGGCTTGGACCAAATGTTGACGAATCAAACGATTACTAAATGGCCCCAAAACCTCCATCATCATTTTCAACATATCGTTGTTGTCAGATCCGTTGAACACAACCTTTCCAAGGAAAAGCTCTGCAACAGTGACCGCAATACCCCATAGATCAATCGCATATGTTGGAATTAGCCCCAATATGATTTCAGGCGCGCGGTAAAACCTTGACACCAAGTACGGAGTAACCATCTCACCGCTCTCCTGACTATCAATCGCACTACCGAAGTCACATATTGAAACGGAAGAAAAGTCGGCGCTCACAAGAATGTTGTCTGGTTTCAAATCCGAGTGAATGACGTTATGCTTTTGAAGTTGAGTCAATGCGGCTAGGAGCTGACGAAAGTATGATGTAACAGCAGTGAGTGATAGTCCCAATCCTTGACCATATCTATAAAAGCACGTATAAGAAGTCTTTGTTTCAGAATTTGACTAGGGACACGCTTCACTTACTTCTTCAATAGATCGCGAAGGTTGTACTCCATGTGAGGAAATGCCAAGATCGTGTGACCTGCGCGTTCATGAAGGTACCCTGATGAGTTACATTGGACAATGAATTTGAAAAAAAACGAACACCAAGCGTACCACGATATTCCAAGGGCGCACTATCTGATGGCAAAAGAAGGGAAATCACTCCAAGACTATTTCTCAACCGCTGTAAAATTTTGACCTCCTTAACTGCAGCGTTCGCCATTGTGTCGTTGTGTCTGATGAATTTCAGTGCGACTTGAGGCGGCAACACAGTGCTGCTGTTGCTGCTTTCTGTCACACACTTCAGAACCGTCGAGAAAACACCCTTTCCAACCACACCAGAGACTCTAAATCTGACTGCACAATTCTTCGTCAAATTAACAGATATTTTTTCCCCTTTTTAAGAAATGAGCAGACGCATGTTTTTTGTTGAAATATCACAGTGAGAATAACTCACCTATTGCTGCTTTGTAGTAACCCTCAACATCGTCCCAATCCTGCTGCTGGTCCAAAATTCGATTTCGTTCATCATAATCGTGATTTTTCGATGCGTTTGGGACTCTTGACGGAGGCGAGACGGAGCCGGAGAACATGTCAAATTCACCAGTACCAGTATATCTCTTGTCACAATCATGATTTTCCAATACTTCAGAGACTCGTGGCGGAGTCGATATGGTACTGCAAAAAGCGTTTGACTCTTCTTTCAAAGAATATTTTGTACCCGTTTGTTGCAATTGAATGGATCCGGCCGGCGACGATTTCTCCAATCGTAGTTTCTTCGCGACGATAGATGACATCAATGGTTCGTTCATTTGATTCTTCTGCATCGATTCAAGCCGCCTCTTCCGCTTGAATCTCCTCTTTCTTGCAGTCTCTTCCTCCTTGATCTCTTCATTGATGAAGCCGTCGCCCTCGAGCAAGCCTTCAATAGTTCCGATCTCGTCGCCTTCAAGATCATCATCCATCGTCCTCAGACTAAGTTTTTGGATGCAGATTTTCTACTTTTTCACACGCGAACACTTCAAAGAGCGACTTCTTCGACCATCATTCGGATGCTGTACGGGCGCACTGTACAGCAGGACGATGGACGCTCTTCTTCTGCCTGCTGCTCCTCATCCACATGAACCGCGTTCGTACGTACTCGTACGTACTTCAACACATTTTTGTGTGACAAACATTTTCTCGAAGTAGTGTTTTGCGTTGAATTTCTACAAAATTGTGTATATTTCACGGGTATGTAGTACTTTTGTGTCTTGGTTGTGGTTGAATCCCTAGTTATCACTGACGTACGCCACCACGGTAGTCTTTGGTCTGACGGAGGGGAAACGTTTGACAGATATGCATCTTTCTCATATCTTGTCTGCAAGCCCTGAATCAATAACAATGAAGTTCTCCGCCGTTGCCATTCTTGCCTCCTTTGGATCCGCTGCCGCCTTCTCCGGCTCTGCGTAAGTGAATGCCTGCACACGAATACACGAAAGTTCGGACGTTTGCTAACTGATTGTCCATCCACAGCTTCTCTGGAACCGCCCTTAACGCTGCCTCCAACGATGCTTCTATGACCATGAGCACTGGTATGGGAGTTAACGGATTCGGACGTATCGGACGTCTTGTTACCCGTATCATGATGGAAGACGAGTCTTGCGACTTGAAGGCCATCAACGCCGGTTCGGCAACCCCCGACTACATGGCCTACCAATACAAGTACGACACCATCCACGGAAAGGCCAAGCAAACCGTTGAAATCGACGGAGACTTCCTTGTTCTTGATGGAAAGAAGGTTCAGACCTCCAGATGCCGCGACCCTAAGGAAGTCGGCTGGGGAGCTCTCGGTGCCGACTACGTCTGCGAGTCCACAGGTGTTTTCCTCACCAAGGAGACGGCACAATCTATCATCGATGGAGGAGCCAAGAAGGTCATCTACTCTGCCCCCGCCAAGGACGACTCCCAAACGATTGTCATGGGTGTCAACCAAGGCGAATACGATGGATCTGAAGACTTCATCTCCTGTGCGTCCTGTACCACCAACGGACTTGCCCCCATGGTAAAGGCCGTCCACGACGAGTTCGAAATCGAAATGGCCCTCATGACCACCGTCCACGCCATGACCGCAACCCAAGCCGTTGTTGACTCTTCCTCCCGCAAGGACTGGCGCGGGGGACGTGCCGCATCCGGTAACATCATCCCCTCTTCCACAGGTGCCGCCAAGGCCGTCACCAAGGTGATCCCATCACTTGTTGGAAAGCTCACCGGTATGGCCTTCCGTGTCCCTACCATCGATGTCTCCGTTGTCGACTTGACCGCAAGATTGACCAAGGCCACTACCTACGAAGAGATCTGCGCCCACATCAAGAAGATGAGCGAGGGTGAAATGAAGGGTTTCCTTGGATACTCCGACGAACCTCTTGTCTCCACTGACTTCGAGGGTGACCTCCGCTCTTCCATCTTTGATGCCGATGCCGGCATCATGCTCAACGAAAAATTCGTCAAGCTTGTCGCCTGGTACGATAACGAGTACGGATACTCTGGCCGTGTTGTTGACTTGATGAAGCACGTTGCCACAACTGACGCCAAGATTTCCGCTTAAAGCGTTGGTCTATAAATGTCGCTGATGTAAAATAAGACTTCTTTACTTGCAACAATTCGTTCTTTACTAGTGCTATTGGTCGCTGAAGACAAAGTAAACACAGTCCGGATATCTCTGCGTCTGAGATGAGGCAACTCCTTGCTGAAGCATTTGCGGTACTCGGGCCACAAGGGGATCGATACTGGAGAAGCGCTCAGTGAATTTAATTTTTAAAAAAGGGAGTAACGTTTGAATCTTTACTTCTAAATCTCTACAACCCAAGTTCCCGTTTCAGCTTTTCAAATTCTTCATCAACAACGATCTCTCGAAGTCGCCTTTTCGAGTCATCTTGCGCATTTGAGGAGGAAGTTGCTCTGCGATGCGGGGGAACTGATTCCGTCCAACCATCAGAAGAACCGAAGGAAGAAATTCCAGACGATCTGCTGGTTCCGAACCTATCTTGATCGCTTCGACCAGAAGTTGTCCCTGCAGGGCGTTGATTTTGGGTATCCCTGTCCTGACGCCTTGTGCGACGTCTGGACCCAAATCCTTCAGTTCTCCATGACTTCTCGCCTCCATCAGTCGACCACCTGCTCTCAGAGGTGCTTTCAGAGGTGCTAGAGTATGCAGGTTCTGCCTCGTGCTTCTTGTAACTTTCAGTCGCTGTTTCGGGACGACGGCGACTACCTCGCCGTGCTGATGATCCGAACCCTTCCTTTTTCCAAGATTGTTGCTTGCCGCCATCGTTTGAAGTGACAGATCGGCGAGCCGTTCGGCTTGAGGAGCCAAATCCTTCGCTATTCCAAGACAGGTCAGGATTGTGCTCCTTTGAAGACGGGTATTTCGGTGCCGATGAAGGGTACTTTGTAGAAGAGTAACTTGATGATGCCGATTCTTGCTCAGTATCGTCCCATTGCGGGTTGCTTCTCTTCGTTTCCTTGTAACGTATTTGAAGTTTAAGCAGTCTCTGCTCGGCTTTTTGGAGGTATCCCTTCACGACTTTTTTCCGAGCATTCATTTCTGCAATGATCTCTTCCAGTCTGATTTTTTCTAGATACTTTTCTGTTTCGCCGAGCTCGGCAGTGGCACTGAAAATTTCGTTTTCAATACCACGCAGTTTTCTTGTTAGTTGATCAACAACCAATTTGGTATCGTCAAGTTCGTTTCGGATCTCTTCTCTCGTCCCTCTCCCGAGTAGATACTGCAGCTCAGAGTCGTCGCTCCCAGTTGTGCCGCCAAAGCCGTCCACATTGCCTTCCAGAAACTCAATAAAGTCCTTGAATAAAGTCGATCCAGCAGCACCACCTGACACCGCACTTGTAGCGGCCCCAGCAAAGATATCGGAAAAGATTTTTCCAAAAGAATCGCCGTCAGTGTCGTAGCTGTCATCAGACTTAGGTATGAAGTCAGACCAATCGACGGAATCGGATCCAGAAGACGCATAACCACGGTTGCTTCCCTGGCTACCACCAGCTCGTCTATGGGGAGGCGTCCAGCCGCCAGTGGAAGAAGGATTTTGTGTATTGGACTTCGACTTGTAAGTGCTATTATCCTCGCCTTTACCGCTGAGCTGGGAATATGCCCAATTGATCTTGGCGAATCGATCACTCGCTGCCTTCTTCTCTTCTTGTGAACTCTGAGGCGTCGAAAGGACATCGGGGTGATACTTCAGTGCCATTCGCTTGTATGCCCTTTTTATGACCTTTTTATCGGTCGTCGCTTCGTTTAGACCCAAGATCTCAAATGGGTCGTCTGAATTGATGTTCACTAGCAAGCATATTGGGGATCTGGCTGTTCTTGTTGATGATCGAGAATGAGGTCGGCACGCACCCAATGGATTGATGAATCCCATCGATGAAAATGGAAACAATGCTGCCAAAAAAAGGACTCTCATCAAATCAGTGCTGTTTCTCATCATATGTTTTCTAATGCATTGTCTTAGTCCTTTGTGCTACACCTTCCCTGCTTTCCATGCCACGTTTTGATTCTTGGATTGCTTTGGGAGGGGAGGCGAAGTTTAATACCCCAATATTAAGGGGACCAGATCACAACAACGCAAAACTTGAAACAAAATTCATCGGTTGAGGGGAACGTTGCGGACCGGTTGACGTCTGGCATACGTACGCAAAATGAATCCAAAATACCGAAAGAAAAAATACAAAACACCTATAGCATTACTTGTATCCACCGTGTCCACCCTCACAACAGTTTATTCCCTCCGTTTTTGCGATAGATCTCTTCCACACAACCCATAGAACACTTTATCTAAGGGTCTCGACTTCGTTCCAGCTGGTTTTGGATAGCAACAGAACGCTGAAGTCATGACACGCAAATCCAGTGGTCTGGTAGCTACGACGCTTGCAAAACTCACGGGCCTAGATTTCGACAGCCCCGAGTCCTTGGCAATGCATTACAAGGTATTGCGGACGGGAGGTGATGACAAGGGCGTTCCAAAACACTTCCTTGGATTTGATACTGACCTTGAACTACTGGACAAGAAAATATAACAATATCGGAAGCTTTCAAATGACCAACAAGCTGCTGAAGGCCAGCAATAGAATGAGATGCCAGATTGGGAGAAGGATACCTTCATTTCTTGAATCGAAGAGCTCAAGCGGAAGCTCAATCCCCGGAAAATGTCCGATCAACCAACTGCGAGAAACATTTCACCAATACCAATGGAGAATCCGGCAGTCACCAGTCCTCCCATAACTCTTGACACGACAATCTCCCATTCAACAATATATTGATCCCAACGCGGATGAAATATCAGATGATACAAGAATACACAGAATCCTTGGGCCTTTGGCAGGGATATTCTCGTCCCCACAGAAACTCCAAGCAATAACTCCAAGCAATAAATAATGAAAACAATCAACAGTGTCAGCAGACCTACCATTCGGAAAAGGCTCACAAGATGGGGGAACATTCAACAATAATCCAGCAACAATATGACAAGAAGCAGGGAAGCAATCAACCTCATGTTCACTAAGCTAGCTACTACAATCGATACTGTATTTTGTGACTGTGGCAACCTCAAACCTCACTATACCAAAACTGTTTATTGCATTGCTTGCTTTGAATGAGCTTTCTCCCGCACGGGCAAGTAAAGGCAATGTCTGTAGCAGTGATCTCAAGGTAGAGAAACTGGTATTTATTGTAATTACTCACAAGTCAAAAAAATTGAAACGAATCATGACACAGCCTATGCAAAGCATGTCTCAACGCACCAGATCCCCGGGTTAATCTAGAGGTACATTTTCAGTCCACTTGTAGACCACAGACCACAAGGATTTTTTCTTTCCGCAGCCAAGAAACAAATCCAGTCTCAAAAAGCCCAAGTATGTAACAACGAACAATCAATGAAACCATCAGTCTCGATGGTACTAGTAGAGATACCAATGCTGTTAATTAGATTATGATAGATATGTCAGATCTGGCGGGGCAAAATCAATGCTTGTGGCACTAAAGTTGCTGACATTAGTAGCACTCGCTGCTTGAATCAGGAGTATTTCTTGCTCCACCATGATTTCAAATGTCATCTTGCACCGATTGTTCTCACACAAAATGAGCTTGGACCTCATCATGTAGTTCTTTCTCCAAATTATCCAATTTACCAATCATTGATACAGTATACTGTGTCTTAAAGTCGTTTTCTCGATTCTCCACCTGTTCCGGATCCAGCTTAGATGCTTCTTTCCTTGTCTTCAACAGTGTTTGAACCCCGACCCGCTTCAGATCCTCTTCCCTAACACATTGTAATTGTACTCCTGTACGACAATTTTTCCATACTTCGTCTCCAAGTAAATTTTGCATGTAACCAAGTTATGCGTCAAGATCTGGGACCTTGTAGACACTTTCTTCATGAGATACTCATAGCAAGGGTTACACTTCGAGCATATTTGAGATGCAACTTTGGTAAGCCATCTTTTTCATTTGCTTCCAGATCCATCCAACCTGGTCCATGAGACGCCATTTGGACCAGTTTCGAGTCGCTGCCAAGCTTTTGGGTCATCTTCCACCAAAAATGTTTTCAGGTCGTGTATCTTGAATGGACAAATTGAATAAAACCTCAGGATTCAATGATTTCAATGAACAGCAGCATTCCAATTCGCCTATCTCAAGGGTCCAAATATATTAGTATCGCAAAAGTACAAGAGCCGTTCAAAAAACCGCTTTCCAACATCTAGTTGCTTCATTCATTCTATAGCTGGTTGTTGACTCAGATTCTTGTTTGATGCGACGAAAAACGCAGCTGATTCCAAGTTGATTAGGAAGAGCATCCCCAATGGGCGTCTCTTCCAAGGGTTCAGCTTTAAACGTAAAGGCAACAAGGCAGCGCAGAAGAATCGAATGAAGAGCCAGCTGTGCCAAAGCGTCATCTACCATTGACTGCAGCTTCATTGCATCAAACTCTTTATCATTACTGTCGCATTTACATGCTGCAATAAAGATGAAATGTAGGCAAGATAAGATGTATGCGAGACCTCTCACTTGTTCGACGCTTCAGTTTTCCTCTCTGTTTGTCGGGAAGTATATGGATTCAAATGTCAAGTCCCCTGCCATCATCTGTGAAACCACCAAATACTAACGCGAGTGAAATTAATTCTTTCACCATCCTCCTCCTCGTCAGCGCCATACTTGGAGTTGAAGCTTCGAATTGGATCGAGCTTTTCATCATAGTCGTCATACAGTATGAATATGTCACATGTTGTTTTGCTTGCCATGCCTTTCGACCATGCTTTAATTGGCATTGACTGTTTGTACCGGTATAGCCGTTGACTTCAGACTGACAGCTGAAAAAACATTCGTCGTTCTGGAGATGATATCAGATCTGGAAAGCATTCGACACAATAATTTCAATGATTGTTGTGACATGTGGTACAATCGGTTTCCAACGAACAATAGATGTGATCGTGGCAATTACAGCACTGTTTTGTATCCATGGACGCTCTAAAGACATCGCAATCTGAGATCAGTTGACAATGTGAAGATTTCTGTTTCTTGTACTTTGTCGATTGATTGCGGCTTCCATACTGCCTCTTACTATTCGTCATGATAAGAAGTTATCAATAGGACTATAGAGGTGACGACTATAGGAAAAGCGGTTTATTTTTATGGTGTATTGGTGAAGGACGTCGTGGTATTTCTTGGGATGAAGTTTTGGGAGGTTGAAGTTTTGTGTTTCTGAGTTTCATTTTGCGTACGTATGCCAGACGTCAACCGGTCCGTCGCGTTCCACTCGAACGATGAAAATGCAAACGATAAAAAAGCATACCGGTACTGGTACTGCATTTTACCCGGTATGTCACCAAAGGCAAAACATAAAACGCAAAATTGAACTCACTTCAGTCGACGCCCCTTCTGAAAACATGCCCAAAATCTTTAAGCTCTTGGTGGCCACAGCCCTGTTGGTCCCATTGGTGGGAGCTTTGCCCTATGGTGTTGTTGGTTGTGGAGCCGGGAAAGAGGCGGTTGTGACAAACTTCAATATTGGTAACTATACCCAACTGGGAGGTGGACCAATTGCGAACTATAACGTGACAATATCTATCGGTAATCAAGTCCTAGATCCAAACATTCCCTTTGACTTTGAAGCACTCAAGGATCACGACCTGACGTTAACTGCACATGGAGACCCATTCTCTGAGTTTCTGGTGAGGCTTGACGGGTCATTTACTGTTGATGCCATTCTACCAACTGAAACTATCGATCCGTTTAAAGACGCGACATCTTCGGGTGGTGCCAAGGAGGTCTTTATCTGTAAGCAAGCCTACTTTGTTGCTGGAGTATCCCACAATTCGCCAGAGAAGAAGTCCATGGTTGACTTGAATCTTAAAATGGACAGTGTCACATCGAACTTGATTCTCGACGTCAGTGTCGTCGCCGAAACTAGCGTTGAACAGAATTTCTCAGAGTGGTATTTCAGCTCTTTCTTACTGAACGCTGTGGAAGGGGCCGCTATGACGACCCTACCAACACCAAGGCCAACAATCCAGTCGTCAGATTCCCCAACACTAAAGGCAGGAGAGTCTGGTACAAATACACAATCTGATGCAACGACATTGTTTTCAATTCATTGGTCAATGTTAACGCTTGGCGTTAGACTAGTACTTGGACCATTGTGAAATTATTCAACCTACCTACACGAATGAATAATCTCAATGCACTAGTTCGACGTTCCGATGCCGCATTGTCGCCCCAAAGATCAACATGTAGGGTCAGTTTCCCTGGTTGCATCAAGATGTCTAGAAAGGACCATCTCCTACAGAGCTGCTTGCGACTGCAGCAGCTCGCTCGAGATACGCACAGTTTTGTCCTTACAATCGTTTACTCGTCATTGCTCTCTTTGGAATCAGAGCTTTCTTCTCCGCCCTCTTTTTCATTTGCCTCATCCACTTCCGCCTCGTCCTCTTCTGATGCGTCGTCATCTTCGTCTGCTCTTGCTTCGACTGAAACTTGTTGAGTTCTGACCCAAGCTGGTACATTGTCGGTATAACCAACAATTGCTGCGGGGTTGCCTTTTGCCATAAGCTCTTCATAAGTCAAATTAGTCCTGTATGCCCTACCGGATTTCTTCAATCTCTCTGTTCCTAATCCCAAGTCTTCACTACAATCATGGATAAACATGACGTTGTAGAATCCACCGTCAAATACCGCTGTGATGTGAGCCCAGTCCCATTGTCCATAGTTGCGCCAATCAGCGAGTACGATGTCTCCGACTTCGTACTTTGGCGTCTTGGTATCATCTTCTTCTAGTGTTTTGTTGAAAGAAGGTGATGCCAATTGACCTGGCAACGGCTGAAGTTTCCCAACGTCGGCGAGGAGGCGCGATGCCTCGTTTTCTCCAACCGATTCAACAAACCCTTGAAGCCACAGGCGTAAGTGGTCGCTCTTCCACAATCCGATGTAATCGTTCATATCCTTGAATCGGGCAAGTCGATAACCAGCTCCCCGATTGTCCGTCACTCGATATGTCCATTGGTCCAACCTACCTAAAAAGTGGTGTATCACGAGTGCAACATATCCTGGTGTGACAAAAGCATCATATAGACCACAAATTGATTCCAATGGCCTGTGAGGACCACCTTCGACATCTTCGTGAAATAAATCAACCAGTCTTAATCGAGACAAGTCGATGATCGTCTTAACAGGTCCAGCCCTACGTTGAATGCCGCATGTGTCCCCTCGCATCGTTTGAAAGTATTTCATTTCAGCCCCAAATCGCCTCCAACGAAGGGTCAAAAAATCGGACCCTTGGAATTCGGCTGGGACGTCTTTCTCTACTTCTTCCGGAGTACTCTCACGAGAGGAAAATTGCCATCGATGGATTGGGATACAGGGAGTAAATGCAGAAATGTTCTCGTTTGGAATTGCAATATCTTTCAAATAATCCATGACAGATCCTGGTTCACGTATGGATGTAAGGTTCGACGTATAGAGACTCTCGTACCTTGTGTCGTTCAATTTGGGATTCAGGGTCACAAACTCATCCGTGTCGGTCAAAATAGTCCAACCTTTGTCGCGTCGTTTCAATTCACGGAGGCACTCCTTGTTGAATGATCGTTGCCGCAGTCTGTGCATTTGCAGTTTCTTTGATCTTTCCAACCAAGTGATATCATCTGGGTCCAGAAATCTAGACTCATCCCAATATTGAATATCGATGAGACCTTTCCATCTATCTAGTACTGGCTGAGGTGACGTGCGGCTGTTGGGATCAGATGTAACAATCAAAGTTCGTAAATTGAGTACATGGTAATGATATGCGATCCATTCTGATATTTTGTTTAGGTGAAATATCGAGGTAGGTAAAAGGAAATTATGATGAGATGGACGGAATTTGGTTGATTCCAACCACAAGAAATGTGGGTGGTGCTCAACTTACCAATCAAGAAATGGTTGTCGTCGCAAACTAAGATGCATCCACTAGCTGCTTCAAAATCTTCATCCACGCTGTTTTCGTCAGCTTGTCCGTGTATTAGATCCACTGTATCACCATGACGCAGATTGCGGAATCGAAGAGGGACGCCCTCGTCTACGTCTCCTGCACATTCGAAGATTTTATCAAACAATGCGATTTGGAGACCAATGAGTGCCAAGAGGCCGAAAAGGAAACATTGCAAATGATGAGGACGAACTCTCATCTGCGACTATTTATCCTCATCCAATTATTTTCTTTCTTCTTATGCCTCTTTTTGCACTGAGCAGCAGCAAGGATAAATATTGACACTTCTACAAAGCTGTTTGTTTCCACCACGCAACCTGTTGTAGTTTATTTTTTATGACGGATTCGATTATAGGACTCATCCGATCGTTCATGCAGAGAGATGATGATTGATTGATTCATTGATTCATTCATTCGTGGTTGGTCTAATTGTGTCACGCGCTACATCACAGAAGTGGCTGTTTTTGACCGCGCGCCGGGGCGTCCTGCCCCGGATTTTGACACATCAAAATCTGGGCATATCGCCCTGATCCGGGCGTACCGCCCCAGATTCTTGACATCATCGCAATGAAGCTATGGGGCCCTCCTCTGTGGGCTGCAAAGAGCGACTCAACAGAAAATGTATCAACGAAGCAGGTTGATTGTGACATGATTGAGGGCAAATTTTTGGAAAATTTGCAAAATGATAGTTGCTTAGGGTCCTCCTGAGGTGTTGGAGGTGCTTGGGGTGCTGTATTGCATCAATCCACTTGTTGCACGAAAAATAAAACAAAATATG
Organism: Cylindrotheca closterium; assembly: GCA_933822405.4. NCBI lineage: Eukaryota > Bacillariophyta > Bacillariophyceae > Bacillariales > Bacillariaceae > Cylindrotheca > Cylindrotheca closterium. The sequence continues at coordinate 7,286 of CAKOGP040001347.1, read as the reverse complement.
GCAAGCGGGAGAAAATTGGTCTTATTATCCTTGGTCTAATTCGGGTGATCTCTAGTCTACACCATTTAACATTATGTATCATCTGCCTTCTTGTAGTCTTCTTGAGCTACTGCAGCCGTAGCATCTGATAATACTTTCATGCACTTTGCTCATCAGTAGTTTAGCTGCAGCATCTTACCTCTGTTTTCGGACTGATATTTTTTGCGCAGTTGCAATTTTTTGAAGAGGAAACCAAGAGTAAACAACAGGAGCTGGACTCTGATAGGCCGACTCTCGTAACGTGACTGACTGGACTGCCAAGTCCCAAGCAGAGATCGAAGGCCAACGGTCGTCGCCAATCTCAAGCCCAAGATCAATCATCTATCATCTACTCACAGCTGCTTCAGACCCCCGTAAATACACCCCAATAGCAATATCAATCACCGTCTACCATGTCCAACAGTAGCTACATCAATGCACTAGTACGCTCTCTCTACTATGAGAGTCAGGAGCTCAACGTTATCACGTTAAGTGGAAGCCAGCCTGAGATTCGAAGCCCCAACGCATTCGATTTGCAGTCAGAGCCACCAAGTTTATTCACACGAACAGCCAACACATGGGGTGGACAGTTCAACCCTGATCATTTCCAGCCCAACGCGTTTGCTATGATGTCAGCAGTTCCTGTCAATATGGAGAATGCAGCATTCGCCGCGATGACTGCTGTGTCGCATCACAAATATGAAAAAAAACAAGAAAATAAGCAATCGTATCAACAAGAAATTGTATTGGGTCAATGGAAGCCACGTGGACGAGACCATCACCTACAATCAGTACACGACCATCGATACTGCCGTCATAGCTCCAACCACAGAGTCTCCAGAAATCAAGCAAGCGATCCTCCAACAGTCTGTGAACTCCATCAAGCAGACAAAGACAACAATGGAACACAAGTTGGGTTTCTTGATGAAGCGCTACACATCAGTATGCCCAGATGTTCGCTCGCGCGTCAACGCTGCCACCAGCGAATTGTTCGACGTGACCAGCGGCGTGTACGAGTTCACAAGACATGGGACAACCGATCGCTACAGGACCGGGACCAGGACTTCCAGCCCCATTTAGAGCCGCCGCTACATGCTTCCGAATCAAGCTCAGATTGGTCCCATGGCTTTGCTCCCTACGAACTGACATTGGAATTGACCCAGCAAAGTTCCCACCGTCTTCCAATAGAGCTGTATACGTTCCAGTGCCAAGAGTCCAGAACCAGATGGATGTATCCATCACTTGCCAAATGGTAACAGACCAAGCACATGACAAGGAAATTATCGCAGCAATGGTAGCATTGGGAAAAGAGTTCTCGATGAGAGCCGCAACCAGAGACGGAGAACCTGACAACGAAGCCTACGAAAAGTGGTCCAAGCAACAGATTGCCAAGACCCAATTCCAAGCGCTCAAACAAGCACTCATGGCCACCTACGTCGGACTACAACAAGGAATGGAGACGCCAAACCAACAACTGGCAAAACTCAATATGATCCAATACAAAGGAGGCACGATGATGTGCGACAGCGTGGCTACGTTATTTGGCAGAATCGCCACAATTCTAAACAGGTTCAACCACAAGAATCCCCCACCAACCAACCTATCGGACTTGGCAGGCGTAGCATTCCAAGCCTTCACACAAGAAATCAAGGACGTTGTGGCTGAACACCTAGAGACGGGAGCAGCAGGACCACTACCCATGGACTACCCCAGCAACCTGTCTCAAATGCACCGCTTGCGTGAACAAGCAGAGAAGGAGGAGAAGCGCATCACGCAAATTGTGGGAATTGCAAACAGCACGGGACTAGTCAGACCAAACAGAAGCTACGTTCCAGGACCATCTGCACCAACAAGACCAGGAGGAAGAGCTTTTGCGGGATTCCACCAACAAGGATTCCAAGGATTCCAAGACAACTGCTCCTTCCAAACTCCAAGGATTGAGACTGCTGGAACCGTACACACCGCACTGACAACCCCTCCAGCACCAGAGCAAAACGTTAGAGTCACCGACGGACAAGGAAGACAATTGTTGGTCCTGACATCCGACAGCAAATTATACTGCCCAAAAGCTGCCCTAACAATGCTAGCATGCATGAGTGCCGCCGAAGAAGCATTCAACATCGAAGAAGAAAGCGACAAAACATCCTCGATCCATTGTTGGGGATACCAAAAGATAGGCCACGCATTCCGAGAATGCCCCCACAAAGGAGATCCGGGAGTTATCAGCCAGTTTGAAAAAAGCCTAGAGGACTACAGACTAAAGAGATAGCAGAGACGACACAAAAGCGAGATATCAAGTTACAAGGACAGTGGTTATATGAATCAAATAGTTTATGAAACAATTCAAAAGATTGAGCATCCAGAAACGCAGGAAGATGAACGAAGAACACTGTTAGTAAACTTGGCCAAAACAGTCACCAAGCACATGGGCAAAAACAGCGGACAAAAGAGGAAGCAAATGAGAACGGATCCCCCACTCAATTTCATGACGGTCGGAAGCTTTGCAACAATGGAACAAGCACAAAAATTGGACTTCTCAGTGAACGAAGTCCTAGCAGTGATGCACTTCCCAATCGGTCTCAACCTCAGAAACACAGCCAACTTGAAAGGAATATACGACACAGGAGGATGCTGCAACATAGGAGAAAAAGCATACCACCTCATCATCGCAAAACAATACCCCCAATTGGTCAAACAGGTGTACGACTTTCCAAAGATTCACTACGACCCCATCAAGATTGGAGGAATCAAAGACAGCGTCAACATCGAGGCAATCATTGAATACTACATCCCTTTTGCCAACGAGGATGGAGAAAATCACACGTTGATGATTGGATTGACGGAGCAACTACCCATCGACACACTCTTTGGATTACCATTCATGTTGAAGGCAAAGATGGCGCCAGATTTTCATCGAAAAACAGTAACTTCAAGCCTCTTCAACCAGGAATTTGAACTCACCATGGAGCGACCCAAAATGCTTCCAGTGCAACACATCAGAAGAGATCAAGCAGCGTCACCCAAAGTACTATTCAACAACAACAAGAAAGAGACAGGACAGAGAGTCATCATCATCAGAAAACACCAACACAGCGCGCCCACCACCACCACCAACATTACACCGAAGAAAAGATAACGCAGATCAATCAAGAGATGAGCCCACCACAAATGAGAAGAAAGAAAAAAAAGGAAAAAAAAGGAAGAGACCCATAAAACATGCGCAAAAACTATACAACGAAACCCATATAACACGCGCAAAAACTATACAATGAAACCCATAAAACACGCGCGAAAACTACACAATGAACCAAAAAATATATTGTATCGCCCCGAAAAAAAAACAAAAAAACACGGACACACAAACACAACACAACCAGTATTACACGACCCAAAACAGGACCCAAAAAGCATAGTGCAGTAGGTCGCAGCACACCGCACGATACAAGTTGACCCAAAAGAGTAGCCAACAACAAATATGGTATGTCGCAGCATATGATAAAAGTTGACAAAAGGGTAGCCAAAAGAGTAGCCAACAAAAGTAGCCAACAGGAGTAGCCAACAAGAAAGACCCAAACAGTACAGTATGTCGCAGCATGCTGTGCTTGTTGACCCAACAAAAGCGTAGTCAACAACAAAGTATAGTATGTCGCAGCATACTCTACAACATTGAATAAAAACCCAACTCCCAAGACGAAGGACCAGATATAGCAACCCCCTTACTCCCCGAAATACGTGTGTACAACGACTAAGATGCGGACTGATCCTCAGCACCTGACCGTTGTACCGAGAAGCACCTAGTGAAACTTTGGACCTGGACGCAACTGTCAGAAACTTGAAGCCACCGACCAGAAACTTGGACGTCAGAGAGAATCCTGCAGCCTGATTTGCAATTGAAGGTTAGATGGCAATTTTTCTTTGGCTACCTTGTTCGGTGCCAGCAGCCATTCATCAAGAAGAGGGAGTTGAAAAAGACCAAGATGTTACAATAGAGTCGCCTAAATGGAAGAACAGGGGACGTAATGTGACTGACTGGACTGCCGAGTCCCGAGCAGATATATTAGAGCGATCGAAGGCCAACGGTTGTCGCCAATCTCAAGCCCAAGATCAATCATCTATCATGTACTCGCAGCTGCTTCAGACCCCCGTAAATACACCCCAATAGCAATATCAATCACCGTCTACCATGTTCAACAGTAGCTACATCAATGCACTAGTACGCTCTCTCTACTATGAGAGTCAGGAGCTCAATGTTATCACGTTAAGCTCTCCATTCTTGTTTTGAATCTGGCACGGCTGGCTGCAGATCTTGTTGGGTTCCAACTTAGGTCTCTCTGAATGGGCAAGAAGGTGTGTCATGGTATCCGGAGGTCTCAGTTTTCAAGTGCACACCCACAAAGTACCAGGTACGGTAATGAGCAAGAAAGCTGCCCTGAAAAAAGAAGACGGCTTAACGTGCTATCGTTCTGGTCATACTTGTACAAATTCTTGAGCACTAATGCGTCAATGTAGCTGGATATGGTGATGTAGACGGTGATTGATATAGCTAATAGGGGTGTGTATCTATTGGGAGGCTGAAGCAACAACTGACGAGTAGACGATGGGTGATGGATCTGATGTGTGGGAATTGGCGACGCCCGTTGGTCGGCTCGCGCCCAACCGGTTGTCCCGCGCCCAACATTCAATTGCTCATTCACTTCTGCTCGGGACTCGGCAGTCCAGTCGGTCACGTTACGACGGGCCACTTTGAACTTTGCAGATAAGAGGGGCTCTCGTACTCGATGTTGTTAAAACAAATGCCGATTGTGGATCCAGGAGATGGCTTTCCTGTCATGCCTTGAACGAGTTTGCGGTTTCCTTTAGGGCCTCGGCGATTACATGAACTAGGCAGGAATTTAATGGTGGCTGCATTGTTTTCGACGAAGGCCAATGATATGATGAAACATGTACGGTTGATTGATTCATTCATTCGCTTGATACGTCCGTCATTTGACAGAAAAAGTAAACGGAGCAATAGAGAATAATAAATTGGCGTCTTCCAGCTTGACATACATGGTACACTTGTACCGGTACGTTACAGCACAAGAAGCCTATCGGACAGTTTTGCTTCTCAAAATCGAAATGCAAGGAAAGACACTGGTTTCAGTTTCGTTGATTTTCTTCCTTGTGATATCACCAGGCGATGGACTATCAGTTCCAGACAACCGAGTCCGGTCGCGCAGATGGAATGGAGGCTACAAAACAGCAAGTAAAAGACTAGCCGATATACCCAAGAAAAAGAAAATTCATCTGGATCTGGTTGCCAACGGTATCGTGAAGACGCTAGAAAAGAAGCGACAGGAGACTTTGCAGCACGTTTTGAGTAAAGGTGAGTCGGCCCTTCGGCTGTGTGTTATACTGTAAGATTCAGAACGTTATGTTTGTTCAGCTTATGAAATGTGCTAAGCCATCATTTGGAAGCTCTTCATGAACGAGTATCCAAGTCTGGAAATAGAGTTTGATATTAAGGACCCCGACTACCTTCCCGATGGTAAGTCGTCAGTATGGGATTCAGAAAGGCATGTTTGGTCATCTCATGAAATGCGTCATATTTGAATTGTGCTATACTATAAGTGGTTGATGTCAGCAATGGGGAAGATATTGCTTTTTGGGGTGAGGCTGGGAGAATGAAGGTGCACAAGGCAGTAGATCTGATGCAACGATATCCTGATGGTAAGCGTGCCTTCGTTCTTTGTCAAATCCTCGTTTCTTCATGAATGGGTTCTTAAATACCAACAACTGAAGCCCACATTGTTCACATAAGGTGGGGGATGAACATCACCAACATATCGCAACCACTTGAAGCCCACTTACAAGCCAAACTTGAGTCTGGCGAATTGGATCTTTCAAAAAGGACCGGAAGATTTACCTTTTGCTCGCTGCCTCTTGATGTTTGGCGTTTTATTGACGATGAAACTGGTGTCATTTCTGTAGAGAAGGAAGACTTGGAATGGAAAGAGTTGTCTTTTCCTCAGTAGCTTCATTCATTGCGACCCACTAGTCGTCACCTCTCCAACCAGTTCCAAACGCAACGAGCAAAACCCTGTCTCCCCCCACCATGTGCAGGTGTCAGGCGCCGTTACAAAATCAAGTAGCACTATTGGAGCTTCGTGTCATCATGTCGCGTAACGCCTGAATAGTGATAGAAGCTGCAATGGCGTGGAAATCCTCTGTATATTATACTGCAATAGCTTTAAAATGTGAAAACAAGAGGCGAAATAAATGGACGAAACGCTGCTCACCTTTCCCCATTCCGTTATCGAGATCGTGTTCTAAGACAGCTATGACACTGCTACTCTCTTTCCATATTTATAAACTTTATTTGTCGCTTCACCAAAGAGTGATCAAATCTGTCATCAATTTCTCGATTGTTTCGTAAGCAAACCAATTTCTACACAGAACAGTCACCGTTGAGAAATTTGTTATCTGTGGCTCAGATCGACCACTTCAGCGTTTGGCTTCAACGTATCTCAGATCGACCATTTGGCTTCAACTTCAGCGATACTGCAACGTGCGTGCACATGGCTAGTGAGCAACAACATTTAAGGGGGAGAAGAATCATCATCGCCGCTACTCTCGCCCATCAGCGCTTCTTCCAACCGTTTCAGTGCCTCCCTTTCCTGATTTTGCCTACTTGGAGGTTGGGATACATCAGATTTTTTCTCGGCCATTATCAATGCAGTTTGAAGTACCATTTCTTCCTTGGTGCAACGTTCCAAAAGCGACACAATGTGATTCTCCCGATTGCACAAGTCTTGATATTCTTGATCCAGAGCTTCCATGACTCTCAATTTCGGTTCTGAAGGTGGTAACATATAGCGAACACTGCCCATGTTTGGTTGCTCTTGACGAATAAGACAGAGTAGAGAGAGATTGTGCGACAGGGTTTATGATCTGCAAGTGGCCCGTCTTCTTTTCCCAGGACGGAGGGATTTGGTGTTCGGGTGTCAACAATCAAGCTATTTATTTAGTATTCATTTTTGCGTAGCTCCGTGTCGCATCATGTCCGTCGCAGTTGACCACATAAATTCATGTTCCTTTTTCCGCCGACTCAATCGACCAAAGGTTCGACTCTCTCAGTCGACTTTCTATTTCTTCGGTTTTTGCTGCGGATTATACATACCGCAGCATTGAACACTAATATTGTACTCATCAAAACAGCTTGGATTCAGGCTTACTTTCTATATATTATATAGACCTGAATAGTCACGCGCGGTATTTGATAAAGTTCA
>CAKOGP040001336.1:0-28963 GCA_933822405.4 Cylindrotheca closterium | reverse complement strand
GGCCCCCGGCTAGAATCTGAGACTTGATGACGACTTCTTCATCTCCAATTTGATTGGCGGCAGCGACAGCTTCTTCCACGGAGTGAGCGGCAATCCCAAAGGGAACGTTGACGCCGGCTTGTTCCATGATGGCCGAGGATTGGTATTCGTGCAAATTCAAAAAACGCTTGCTTTGAAAGTTGACCTTGTGGCATTTGCTGCTGCTGTTGCTAGCAGAAGCAGAAGCAGAACGAAGGGAACGGGCAGCCAATCTGTGAAACATTGTGGTGTATGTGATTTGTATCTGTCAAGACCTATGCAGTACAGTAATAATTGTTGTCGGACTTGACAATTGATTTGGACAACAACAAGGAGAAGATCCAAATCTGCCGGAAGAGGAGGGACAGATTGGGGGATTGATCTTTTGCATCCATTTCCATATGAAAGGAGCGTTATTTCCGATTGTTTGCTTACCATTTCTAGTTCTTTTCTACGGCATTCTATGAACACATGGTTCAATATATGTGCTAAAAAGGGTCTCTCCCCCATCCCCAAACGTCGAAGGATGGAAGAAGGCATTCCTTCTCCTTCTTTGACAAAACAGGGGGGAAGGAAGGACGTTCTCCTGAAATACTGTCTAATTTTTTGTTGCGGGCAACAACGATGAGGCAACAACGATGAGGCAACAACGATGAGGCAACAACGATTCATTATTTGTCAAGAATGGGGTACTACTGTACGGTTCATCATTTGCAGATACAGTCTACTGTATGGAATTTGGGTATACGGTACTACCGTAGTATTTTGACGAAAAAACCTTTATTACGGCGGTACAAAAAAACACAACTCGTACCATATACTACTGTACAAATTCGTCTTAATTCCGGGGAGGGGGCGGGTCATCCAGGCCGTTGACTCATTCATCAAACTTTGGGCCATCAAAACGTCAACAAACCAATAAGGTGGAAACTTACACTTGCTTGTTGGAACATGGAGATGATGATGATGGTGAGGATGGTGAGGATGATGGTGAAGGTATCTGATCCTGATAACAATATTCATGATCGAGCAACAACAAGTGATGATAATGGCAATAATGACGAGAATAATGCCTGTCTCTCTCGTTTGCTGCGGTGCCAATATAGTATATTGTCCCAACCGTACTACCGTTTTCTAGAAAGGTAATAGTAAATAATGATTATCAGGATTGAATGAATCAGACCAATCGCCTGCTAGATATCATAGATGATGAGGCATTCGTCGAGTGGCATTCATTGTGTACTACTAAATACTAAATGTAACACATATATAAAATCATTATCATCATCATCATCATCATCATAGTCTTTTGTAGAAGCTATTAGCATCGTTACGTTCTTCCTGCGATTCGAAAACGGACACAATCTCATTATATATATATATGCATATATATGTATATATTATGATGACATCCATCATGGTGATAAACTACAGTACACCGTATAGGGAATAGGAACAGTACAATAGGTACTGTAATAATAACAGGAATGCGAAAATAAGATCTAGGTATATCCTAGAGGTTATTGTTTGTAGGTTCTTAGCAAGCACCTTGCGAACAGTATTTACAATAATAATGTATCGCAGAGGTGAGGGATAATATTCATATTGATACAGTAATGATGATGGCCGATTTCCACCATTTGGTCAGTGCAAATAAAAAAGGCGCGAGATCTTTCCCCATTCTCCATACGCGCCTCATCGCATTCTTCGAACATTGCGAAATTGCTTCGACACCTTCTCACGGGCCGCTTCGTCAGACACCACCTCCCATCGTCCAACATGATCAGCGGAGGGCTTCAGAAAGCGACCACCATTCTTTTGGATGCGTTCTACCAATTGAGATACTGTATTCTTTTTCTCTCCACGATCAGTGCGGTTATACTCGTCTGATAATGCAATAACAAGCTCTCGTAGTCGTTGGTTACCTGGATTGTCCGGCCGTTGCCCAAACAAGACATCGTTTGGCCCGATCTGATCTACGACTACAACCTGCTTTGATGACGATGCTCCTGCTGCTGCTGCAAAGGGGGGGAGCCCTGCAATGGAAGCACTGCTTGTGCTTGGTCGAGATCGACGACGACGCAAATTGCGGAAGAGCTGTGTGATCTTGACACGTTGTTCATCTGGCGATAGTTCCACCCATTGGATGTTTCTCATTTCATCCTCTGATGACATGGAATCTGCTTTCGAAACAGATTGAGGGTCTGGTTTTAGGAATCTACCTCCATGCCTGTGGACTTCATCGATGATTCCAGATACAATGGTCCGTCGATTGGAAATACTTCCATTCGCGTACGCTGTGGCATAAATGAGCGCCAAGGAATGCAGCCGTTCGTTGCCCACACCTTTGACTCTCTGACCCAAGGACAAGACATCGTTTTCATTGCCGCTGTTCGGTCCTGATGTGGCGTCATGACAGGATGGGTTATGTTGGTGCGTTATAGAAGCATTGGTAGAAGGAATCCGCAATGATGCTTGCTGCCGTTGCTCTTTCTCTCGAAGAATTCGTCTCTGAAACCAAGCATTATGATGATTCAAATCCATCTCACTCTCAAGGCCCGTCAAAGGCAGCGCTCCTCTGGTTATACCGTAGCTTGCAAGCAAATATTGACATTCTGTATGAGACCCCAAGTGTACACGAGATTTGACGCGCTCCTCATATGGCAGCATTGCAATGCATGCCTTGAGCACCAAGCATTCAATGGAATTGCTGAAACATAGATGAAACCCATCAATTTTCATAGGAACAACGTTGTGGTACAAGTTTGTTGTTTCTGCGAACCCCGCCCCCTTCAAATGGTCTTTATACTGTTCCACAAGATAGCTTACAACGACGGCGCCTTTGCTAATGTCAACCATTGTTTCAACACTGTTTGCGGAAGCGTAAAATCTAGCTCGCATCTCTGTACGGACAGTTGTCTTGGATCGAATGCCGGGAAACTCCAAATGAATCATTCGTCCTGATCGATCCCGAAATGGGCAGAACTGGAAGAAGCCTTCCAACAAACAGGATAGGTCATCTTGGTCCAAATCTTGTGCGGTGATGTCCCGAACCAAGCTCTCCTCACCAAAGAGGTCTTGTTTATGTTTGAAAAAGTTAATCAGCTTCTCAGCTGAATCTTTTGGTTTAAAATGGCTCGCTCGTAAGAAAGCCAACTGAAGTTCCCGATTGGAAACATACGATGGGTCTTGCCTTTCCGCTGATTCGTATGCAGTTCCTTTCTTCATACGATTAAGATGCATCTCCAGCCCAACCAGCAGATCGTTTTCATTTAAGTCAACTTCACCAGCAACTCCATGAAGCAGTTCCTGTTCATGTTGAATCTCATCGAAGGTAAGATGCTTCATGCCTTCCATCAGAACGTCTTCATAATCGGAAACCCCTGGTACTGTTCGTTTCCGACTGCTATTCAATTGACTGGTGACGCCAAATCCGCCTGGGAAATTGATTCCGCAGAGGCATGATTTGCTTGGGGCTTCAACTGATGTGCTCATGCTCTATTCCTTTTTCTAATTCAGCCGTGTCTTAACTTCTAGGTTTCAAGGAAACTGTAATGTCAGCAGCGTTCTTAATGGGATGATGCTGAGATGCTGAGATGCTGATGTGCTGGTGCGATGATGAAGGTTTGGTTTTAAAAATAGAAATCGATTCATATCTCATCGTGCGACGCGAGCTCGTTAGCAATAGAAACGCGGTGGGATTGATTGACGCAGTAGGCAAAGTTCTTCCGAAATCGGAAAATTACGAAAATCCCAATTAGTTCAATTTTACCGGTACTCGTACCCATATATACCGGGTATAGTATGTGTTCAGTCATTTAATGAATAAAAGGCTTCAAGAATAGAATGATACCGTCCCAAGAGTTCAGAGTAGGCCGTTTGGACAGAATGACAGACGAGTGCAGCTGGTACAAAGAACAAATGAGGGGGGACAACAAAGGGAGGGGGAGACGCGTATACCGGTATAGTAATAGCATGCCTAGGAATAGTGCCTCTACAAGGAAAGTCTAAGCATAACAAAAAGGTGAAGGTAATTTCATTTTCAATCGTTCCTGTTGCAAAATTCAGCGGAACTTTTGCATACTTCCTCCCTCGAAAATAGTATTTGAAGGATCCTAGTAGAAGCGACTCAATAGTAGTGGTGATTGTCAATCCGCCCATGAAAATTCAATTTCGTTTCCACTAATTAATCAACCATTCACTTTTACCAACCCGCCAACGGCAACCATTTTATGCTACATAATATATATGTATGCGTTCGACCGATTTGAAATTGCGAAATTGTATTATTCTACACTTTTTTAATAGCGGACCAAAACTATGGTTCAACACGTACACTAGCCTACTTTTTAGATAAGTAAGTAAGTAAGTAAGTAAGGAAGGAAGGAAGGAATGAATTGAATGAATCACTGTGCGTAGAATAATAGATCATCACACATGATGATTTTCTCATCGCAATCGTCGCATATTACGAAATTGTTTGGACACCTTCTCATGGGCCGCTTCATCGGATGCCACCTCCCATCTTCCATCATGATTAGCAGAGGGCTTTAAAAAACGACCCCCCCTCTTTTGAATATGTTTGATCAATTGCGATACTGTATTCTTTTTCTTGCCGCGATCGGTGCGGCTGTATTCGTCGGATAGCCCCGCAACTATCTCTCGTAGTCGTTGGTTCCCTGGATTATCGGACCGTTGCCCAAACAAGACATCGTTTGGGCCAATATGTTCTAAAATTATCGGAGGCCTTGATAATGTTGGTGTATTTGAAAGACTGATGCACGTTCGAGAGCGTCGACGACGCAAATTGCGAAAGAGCTGCGTGACCTTGGCCCGTTGTTCATCTTGCGATAGTTCCACCCATGTGATCCTCCCTTCATCCTGTGACGACAATGAATCTGCTTGCGAAACAGATTGAGGGTCTGGCTTTAGAAATCTACCTCCATGCCTGTGGACTTCATCGATGATTGCAGATACAATGGTCCGTCGATTGGAAATACTTCCATTCGCGTACGCTGTGGCGTAAATGAGCGCCAACGAAAGCAGCCGTTCGTTTCCTAAAGTTTTGACTCTCTGACCCAAGGACAAGACATCATTTTCATTGCCGCTGTTCGGGCCAGATGCGGTGTCATGGCTGGGTAGGTTATGTTGGGGCGTTGCAGGTGAACCAGAAGAAGGATTTGGGAATGATACATGTTGCCGTTGCTCTTTCTCTCGAAGGATTCGTCTCTGAAACCAAGCATTATGATGGTTCAAATCCATCTCACTTTCGAGTCCCTTCAGAGGAAGAGCTCCTCTGGTTATGCCATAGCTTGCGAGTAAATATTGACATTCTGTGTGGGATCCCAAGTGTACACGCGATTTGACGCGTTCACGATGCGGCAGTATTGAAATGCACGTCCTGGTTACCATGCATTCTATTGGATTGCTATAACATATGTGTAATCCGTCAATCCTTATGGGGAGACCTTTCTGGAACAAGTTAAGTGCTTCGAGGAACCCCGCCCCTTTCAAATGATCTTTATACTGTTCCACCATATAAGATACGATGACAGTTCCTTTGCTGATGTCTACCATTGTTTCAACACTGTTTGCTGACATGTAAAATCTGGCTCGCAACTCTGTGCGGACAGCTGTCTTGGATCGAACGCCGGGGAACTCCAAATGGATCATTCGTCCTGATCGATCACGAAATGGGGAGTATTGAAAATAGCCTTCCAACAAACAGGATAGGTCATCTTGGTCCAAATCTTGTACAGTGATGTCCCGAACCAAGCTTTCTGCACCAAAGAGGCCTTGTTTGTATCTAAAGAAGTTCATCAGTTTCTCAGCCGAAGCTTTTGGTTCAAAATGACTCGCTCGTAAGAAAGCCAACTGAAGTTCCCGATTGGAAACATAAGATGGGTCTTGCCTTTCCGCTGCTTCGTACGCAGTTCCTTCCTTCATGAGATTAAGATGTGTCTCTAACCCAAGAAGCAGGTCGTTGATCGTATTTTCATTCAGGTCAACTTCATTAGCAACTCCATGAAGCAATTCTTGCTCACGCTGAATCTGATCGAAAGAGAGATTCTTCATGCCTTCCATCAGCATGTCTTCATAATTGGAAACCCCGGGGAGTCTTATTCTTTTGCGGTTGCTTCCGCTTGGGGATGAGTTGTATCCGCAAAAACATGATGATGATTTTCTTGAGATTGCAACTGGTGTGCTCATGCTCGTGTTCTATTCCTTATTCTGCTTTTAGAATCATCAATTTCTAGGTATCAAGAACTCTATGGTTCCAATTGTGAAATAACTATTACAGCAAAACGCAAAACCTTGTTGTGAAACTACGTATATTACCGCAACGAATGATGAACCGGGATTGGAAGCATCCTTGTTGACCGGCGGAAACGTATATACCCCCAGAAACGGTAACGTCTGTACGTCCTCTCACTGCATGAACATACTTTATCGTGGGTAGAAGTCACTGGATATCGTTTGATGTTTCATCTAAAATAATGCAGTGTATTTCACTCCAAGAACGCTGATGAGAGGAGCCATACACGGGAGGCACCCAGCCAGCTCAGGGACGTACAGCCTCTGGAAGAATCACGATGCCTCAATCGATACCATCTATTGTGCACGGTGACAGGACCTTGGGGCACATCCTCTTCGACTCCTTTTCGAGCTACATCAAGGCAAAAGGAAGAGGAAGTTCTTCCCAAAATAGGCGATGATTCTGGCAAGGGCCTACATGGCACATCCTTCAACGCCCCACCCTGGCAATGAGACGGCGATGAAAACTATCCTTCCAGTATGGTGAATGAGATGAAGTAACAATGCCCAGGCATATCTTGGAAAGACCTAAAATAGTTTGATAGAAATCATGATGATTGTGATGTTTTTCTATTTTTCGTTGTTTGGGCGTGAAGTAGTGCACGAGGCCCTCCATTGGTTGACATGTAGGATTCCAAAATACACCAAGACGGCTGTCGACCCGATACTTCAAGGAGAGAATACGCCGGCTAGAAGGGGGGAAATGGATATTTTGGTTATCGTCCTCGAGGTTGCTTCTATAGGAAGGGCCGACATGGATCATTAAAAACTGCTAGTTGCGTTTATAGTAAACGGTTTACAATCAATTAATATGCTACATTATAATATAGAGTCCTTCGGCTATGAAGCCATTCATTCTAGGAGCAACAAAACTCGAACAACGGTATGATTGCCGCTCCAGCACATCCCTGCTTATTGTCGTGACAGAAGCCGCTACTAGTATTCTGTCCTCAGTCCAATTCTGGATTTATGATCAGAAGCTTTCTTTCACATCTCTTCTGGGTATCTCTGCTGGGTCCAATGGGTCATGGTAAAAGGCGAGATGTCAAACATTCATCGGTTTGACAACATACCCGCAATCTAGACCAACAGCAATAAGCGCCTGCTGCAGTGATCTTCTCAGCAGAAACGACAGACATCGAATCAAATTACCGATAACCCCATGGACCAGCCAGCGCAGAACAATGTTGATTGTTGATTCAGGTGATGAAGAAGTGGTGTCGAATCTGGAAGATACGCCATCCAGTATGTTCTTCACAAAAGAGCGCCAACATAATACTCCTTGCGGTCCTTTGTCCTCATTATGGCGCCAGATTACAATGAACTGGTTGCTCTGTAGTGCCCAGGATGCGGAGACCTCGTCCAGATACGTCCAGTGGCTGATTGATATGTGTGACAATAACACAAGAGGATTCATTCCAGCCATATCAAACGCCACCAAGAGTGGGCAAATGTGAATGTGCTGGAAGCAAAGGTGAATCGGTGGCACTTGAAGGATCGGGAGGGCACCGTTGCAAGTCTATTGGTATCCCCGTCCATGGAAGGTGTTCCTTTCAGAGAGGGTGGTTTGACGAAAGCGATGCCGATGTCACCAGTCCAACCCGTACAGGTTTTGCAGGAGCCATGTTTGAGAAAATTCCACACGAAGTCCGAGATGTTGCCATCTAAAACTTACATTTACATCAGCACCTTTGCTCTTCTTTCATTTCCTTTCATTTCTCTCGTTTGTTTTGTATCCATCGACGGTGATGTTTTCGTTTGTTGTGGGCAATCTGGTGTCTTTTGAGGAACGTGTATTTTCCAATATTCTCAACCAGGCCAGTATTCTGGTCTACGCGAAAACGGTACGATTTCTACGTGCCAAAATTGAGCCTGACTTGAAATCGCATCGTATATATCAAGGGACCCGGAGAGGTATATACTTTTCCGCAAGCCTTTGTGGAAACAAAATTTTTACATAGGAATCATATGGTGTTGGCCCACCAGAGCGTAGAGTTATGCAATACCTTTTTGGGACACGTGGGAAAAGAAGACCGGCAACTTTGTATATAAAAAAGGCGGGGAACGGAAATAAACGAAAGAAGTGCAGTAATATCTCCGCCGCACAATAATGATCCGTTTCGGATGGATTTTCACTCCATCACAGAAAACAGGCTTTGGAAGGGCGCAATGACACCGACATGCATCCAAGTCAAATTGAAATATGAAGGCAAATAAAAAGAGTAATAGGTATAATACTATATCTGTGTAGTCCTAGTTGAATGCAGAAAATTGATTTTCTTCTACCGAAAACTTGTGCGCTGGCTGTGCTTGTAGCTGTTGGCTTACAATGATCGTTCTTTTTATAGTTTTCAGTAGTGCGTCGCTGAATGCGGTTTACCTCTCGTGCCCATCATGAGAAGAATAGTCCCAATAGAATAACAATAGCATTGTTGAATGTACTCATGCAGCAATTGCTAATCTTGTGGCGTTCCTCCTTGCAATCGCAGTTGCATGCTCTGGAACGACGGCTCTCTTATCATTTGTACCAATACTAAGCCTGAGAAACACAATTTCTGTTCGTGAGTTCTTTGTCCTTCCTCTTGGGCTTCGATAGAGCTTTCCTGCCATATATGTTGGCATGACATTGCGATCGCCTCCAGATCATTGATCCCTTCTTCATACTGGCGATTTTGCTCTTTGAGGACACAATATAATCGAGAATCTTGAAGCATTATCCTATACGTATGCCCATGGTCGTGGTAATCGACATTTTCTCCTGTTCGGCTTTCAAATTTAGAATGCCCAACTTTCGGAAGGTCTGAAGTCTTCACGGCTGTACCAGGCCGCTTCACGGTCTTCCTTGTTAGGCATTGGATACATCCTCACCTTGGCTGAAGGATAAAATTGAACCTCGGCGCCTCCTGATTCTTGATATAATCCATTTTTTTTCGTGGATGTTTGCAAAAGGAAGACAGGAACGATTGGAAAGATTTTGTAACAGTCGTAAGAATCTTTGAAACACAGGTTATTATAAGCCCCTATTTATTTATCTCATAAAGGTGGATGTTCAAGCCCCTATATACATACCCTTACAGGTAGTATTAAAATACGACTCCTCCGACTTTTGACTTGCAGTAGTAAGATGTTGTGGCTGACGAACAACAGCTGGAAACATGAAAGGCTGACCCTCTGTATCATAATCTCCTTGTTTGAATGAATCAATCAGGTAGTACTGCACGGCTGGCTGCAGATTCTGCCGGGTTCCAACTGAGTGTCTATGAAGGGGCAAGAAGGGTAGTCATGGTGGTATCCGAAGGCAAAGTAAGGTCTACGGTCCTGATGGTACCGGCACCGAGCGACGCTAGTGCTCAGTCGAAAATACTGTATCAAGTTTACACATTCCTGCCCAAATCGTTACTCTGGCATTGGTCTCCACCATCTTTTCATTGCTTCGCAGCATCGTGTCAAAAGCATGCACTACGACAGTCGAAATTCATCACTTCTAAATAACCAGTATAATCGAAGTATTGCAAGTGTTACACCACATTTATTATTTGTCCAATACAAAACAACTTGTTCAGCTCCTAGCATCGCCCGTTCAATTCTTAGGCCTCCTCCTTGTCCAAAGGAGTGATTTCAGGAGCCTCGGGTCCCATGATGGTCGACATGATCTTTCCACTGACCAGGTAAGGGTCACAGTTGGAAGAAGGTCTACGGTCCTCAAAGTATCCCTTTCCTTCATCCCAGGTGTCACGTCCGATTCGGACCGAGGCTCCACGGTTGGCAACACCAAAAGTGAAATCGTTAATGGAGGCAGTCTCGAATTTTCCGGTCAATCGAAGTTCGTTTCCTTCTCCGTAAATGGCAATGTGTTCGGCGTGCTTCTCGCCCAACTTGTAGATGGCCTTCTTGATTACCTCAAGCCCACCTTCTTCTCTCATTGATTTGGTGGAAACGTTGGTGTGCATACCGGCACCATTCCAGTCTCCCTCGACGATTGGCTTGGGGTGAAGCGTGCAGTAGACTTGGAAGTCTTCACAGACTCGTTGCAGGATGTATCGGGACATCATAAGTTGGTCACCAGCATCAATTCCGACGCATGGTCCGACTTGGTATTCTTGTTGTCCAGGCATGACCTCTCCGTTGGTCCCAGAGATGGTGATTCCGGCGTAAAGGGCAGCCTTGTACATGGCGTCAACGATGGCTCGTCCAAAAGAGTTCTCTGGACCGACCGAGCAGTAGTAGGGACCTTGGGCACGGCTGGGCATGCCACCTTCGGGCCAACCAAGGGGTGTGCGCTCATCCAAGTTGAAGAGGGTGAATTCTTGTTCCATTCCGAACCAGACTTCTTCGTCGTCCATGCCTTCAAATGCCTTGGCGGCTGAGGATTAGAAAGAAAAAAATCAAAGAGTGGAAGGAAACGAATGGGTGAGCAAAGCGTATTGATTGAAGCAAAATGATTGAGTTTCCAAGACGGATGCAGATGACGAGCGGAATACTAGTGCAAAGTAGTGTCTCCAAAACTCAAAGCAGTGTCTCCCAAACTCGTCGGACTGACGACCAATCGACGTCTAGTCCTTGTCATCATTATGTTGTTGTTGTGACTTACCAAAAGCACGGTTGTTGGTTTCCAAAGGTTCTCCAGCGGGAGTGTAGGTATCGCACATGACAAGGATATTGTCGATTCCGTCAGAGCGAGGGCGGAAGGGGTCCTTGAAGATACGGCATGGACGGAGGATGACCTCGGAGTCGTCACCTGGAGCTTGGTCGGTGGAAGATCCATCAAAGTTCCACTTTGGCAAGCTTTCGACAGACTTTCCCTTGGCAGCAGGAAGAGTACGAGTCTTGGAACGCGTATTTCCAACGGCATCGGTCCACACGTACTCGGCAAGGATGCTGTCCTCAGGGAAAGGAAGAGAGTTGTATTTGGCAATGACGGCAGGATCCAAAGAGGACTGTCCGGTGGTCTTGGAAAGGACACCAGCGTTCAAGGAAGTAGACAGCTTGGGTGCCATGGCAGGGGCAAAGGCCAAAGATTGGGCGGCAAAGCCGAGAGCAAAAACAAGGGAGGAGGTAAACTTCATGATGAGGAGTGTGTACCGGTCGGTAGTATTCAAAATTATGTGACGACAAATGCCGACGACGGAATCAATCGAACGGATGGCAGAAAATTGATGGATCTTCCAAATTCCGGCAGAGGAAATACAGGAAGCGGTAAAAGAAGGAAACAAACACGTCAGTAATCAATTGCATAGTTTCTATACGTCTACTTTTCAACAAAAGCACAGCTGATTCTCCTGTAGTGAAGTGGTTATCACTCTTGACTTTGAATCAAGCATCCCAAGTTCGAATCTTGGCAGGAGAATTCTTTTTTTCCTTTTTTCCTTTTTTTTACACATTTTGCGTTTGACGGCCCAACACCGGTACCGGTACATATGGATAAGGACAGCTTTGACTTCACTTGTATATATATATGGAGACCAGGAGACCAGTTACTAATACTCTAACCCCTCCTCTTGTTGTTCTCATCGGCAGTCTGCTTGTCAATATTCCTGCAGCGAGTTTTTCAGTGTGGCTTTTCCTAAAAATACTTTAGGAACCAAAACAACAGATTCAGTTAAGTTTGGAAACACGCACGAGGGTGTAACGCGCGGCACTTATTATTTGCGGAAATCCGTCGGTTCATCAAACTTCCCGAACAAAATTGAAAATTCGATTGATTCTGCCGGCAATGTATTTACAATACTGATGTAATTTCACGTAGTTGAAGTTGTTCTTTCAAAATGAAACCCTATGTATTTTTCAATGAGTCATGCTATTGAATAATGTCGATGAAGGGGAGGAAGCATTATTTGCAATATGCGAGGGAGATCAGAAGGATGACTGGATGGATCTTTGAATTTGACATGACTTTGATGATGACGGCCGATGACAGCATCTCGACAAAACGACGACGAACGACAGGACGGCAGCCACGATAGTCAAGAATAGGAAGGAAACCATGATGCTTGATTGATTCACTCAAGAGGATGGGTTTCAAGCACTTTCAAGCACCTCCAAGCTATCATATCGGGTACTGAGATCCAGCAATAGCCTGTGTGTGATATTTTCAAGTTACTTTCGGCCGGAATAGACATGCTGGAATTGTCGTATTGGATCAGAACGATGAGGCAAAAGAACAGTCTTGTATTTGTTGTCATTCCTGTCAGTAATGGTTTTCAATCAGCACAACCAATGGCATGTCCTCATCGATTGGATTTAAATATCAGAGTCCAGCAGAGGCAATGAAATCATCTTCGTCTCTATAGTGTTGTCCGCCCCATCTTTTGATTGGATTATCAGAAGACTACTATAGAATCAAGTCAGAGACAAAGGAATCAGCTCAGAAAGGAATAGTAGAAACAATAAGAGCAGTCAGTTTCAATTCGTGTTTTCTATTATAGGGCTATGCTCCCTGCTTCTGTTTCTCCATGTTTGATGACTATTGCTTGGGTTCTTTTGCATGACATTCATTCATGATGTCTTAGCTGCGGCCATATCTATCTCCTTGTCTTGGGCTGGCATCATCTCTGACGACGATGCAATCAATGAGAAAAGGATTTGAATGAATGTTGTACCACCTACTTGCTGGAATAATGCATTGCAGGAGCCTTTTTCGTGTGGCGAATCGTGTTTATTGTGGCTGAATGTACCAATCACCGTGAACAAATATTCATATTATAACCCTCATGAAACGGGCATGATAGAGAGATTCTTCCAAGGTCGAAAGCTGCTTCTCTGATTGACAGGACCTGAATGCTGGCATTGCTCTTCTGTTGGCAATCATGCAGTATGCAATATTTTTCATCGTTTCACGTCCCATAGAGGTGGAGTGATGACAACCAAAATATCTTTTGATTTGTGCTTCGGAAGTCAAAAAAGATAGATACCACCTTATCACTGCCATGAAGGTATGTGTACGGCCGATGGACGTAGTGGAATTCCGCTGTTCCTTTTAGCTTCATAGCTCAAACCGCTGATATCAGTTCACCCGAAGGTGATAATAGAATATGAAAACTTCATGCTTCTCGAAGAAAGTGCAACACTGCTAAATTGACAATCGCCAGGACATGCGGCTTAATTATTCGAATGGATGTCTTGCGATATTATTTCTCGTACATGGATTTGGACCTGTGCCGAAGAAAACCGCAGCGAAATGGGCTCGTAATTGTTCTTTTGAAATGAATGAATCGCTGGTATACGTGCACTGGTACTGGTACTCGTTCTTCATACATCGCTTTCCACCAAGTGAGATACAATGCAATGATACAGTTTATTGCAGTATTATTGCTGCACTCGCTTTTTTTTCTTCATGAAGGATGAGACATCCGTTAATGTCAACTTAGTATCATCACTGTATTGGCATGTCAATGCTGTCTTTCGTTCCAACTTTTTGGTATTCCTTTTTCAATTTTCTTTCTCATTGCACTATTCACCATATTGAAGTTGGCCGTTGCTACGACTGTTTACAAATCTGATGTTGTTGTATTTTGTACCGTACCGGTAGGACATATTTGGCTATCTAAGATAGCCTACTGCCGTCCTCTGTGTGTGTGTTAGTAGTATATTTTGTCTTGGTGTGTGTAGGTGGTGGGTTGTGGTGTGAAGCGGGTCGAACTGATCGAGTAATAGACTCGATTCGTTCGACCAATCTCAGAAATCCCGTGTGCGGTCCTACCACAAGGTTGATCTGGGAGTGACCAACCCAACACCACAAGCCACTTTGAGCACTCCAAGAGACAAACAAAAAGAACGCAACGAAGACGAAGAAGGAAGAAAAACGAGACCTATGAAAAAGACATCTTCATCACTCCAGCAATGGCCTTCTGCAACAGATCACCGACGCCTTGGAAGCAGTCACACAAGTATGTGGGCACAGATGTCGGACTCCAGCGCAATTTAAACGCAATGTCGTCATTGCTGGCTCCACCGGCAGTGATTCGGTTGGAGTGAGGCTGGATGAGATGTTTGTTGCGTTGCATGTAGTGATTTTTATCTGGGTAGGCCAGATCCACTGAATGCTGCATCACTTTTCGAACATCAGAGTCGCGTAGAAATCGGTAGGTGCTGCCATTAGTACTGAATTCCCCCATTTGTTCAACAGATGGAACCTTCAAAAGGTGGCATCGATGGACTATACTCACTGCAGCATCTATCGGATCAAAAATCGGATGTGACGTCAGGCAAAATCGACGGATGGTGAAGTTGTTGGCACTCTTGTCATAGCGCCAACAAATCTCCAACTCCAGAATCTCCCCTTTTAAATGTCGACAGAATACCAAATGATGTGGGATCAAACAGTGATTGCGATCATAGAAGCGGAAATCATCCGGAATGAACGCCAGTGGTGTATTGCAAAATTCTTCGGGGATGAAAGTAGATGCAGGGATTTTCATGAAACGCTGTCCTTTCGGGACCCGAGTCTGAGAGTATTCTGCACTGCGAAAGCCGGTGAAAACGCCCAATCGAGCCCAATCATATACTGAAAATGCTTTGCTAAAAAAACAAAGTGTTGGAGTAATGGAAGCAGAGAATTCGGCCAAGAGTTTTTCGAACATGAGCATTGAAAAAGGCTCACGTTTTGATCTTGGTTTCTTCCAAGACCGACAATCAGCAAGTTGTTGGGCTAAGAAGGGATGATATCGGCGTCCTTTGCCAGAGGAATGCGGGTCATATATATCAATGGAATGGTCCTGAACGACCTCAAGCCAACGATGAGCAGCAGACAGGTAATTTGTCATGGTCTGCGCACTCAAATCAGTGAGGTTGTCCAAATTGTTGCCACGCTGGACTGAATGCAAATAGGTACCCAGAAGTCGAAGAGTGTCAGCCCAGTCTAATCCTCGTAAATAGTGCTCGGAGCATTCCATGTCCTCGCAGAAGCGGGCAAAATGCGCAGCTCGAGATTCAAAAGATTGGTCGTTATTTGATCGTACCGTACCGCGGTCGATTGTGATGAAATCACGGACGCAATCGTTGAAAGCAGCTCGAAGGGGACTAGGCAAATGCGACAGTCGTCCAGCTGGGACCATTGCGCGATAACGGAGTCCAGAACATTTTGCTCTGGATTGGCGCTTGTGGGGGGGCGACTTAAGGCGTCCGCCACGTCGTTCTGATCGCCTGGCAAGTGTCGCTTAACAACCTTGGTTAGTAAAGCTGCAGCATGAACAAGCAGTGCTGCGCCCAAACGGGCAAGTCCTTGTAACAACGGATTTTTGGTGCGAGCGGCAAGAGACATCCACGCCAATGCAGTGGTGTTGTCCGCCAACAGAAGCAGAATGTAGCCCCCCGAACGGGGTCTCAATTTCTTCACAAATTTCAAAACAATCCAAAGGTTCACCAGAACACCAATGAATTCCAAAGGATTGATATGGAGACCTTCATTGGAGCCATCCGAAACAGGTTCGGAAGACGCCAAATCAATGTCACGCATATCAAATCCAGCACGTATAAGGTCCTCGCGACAAAGGCGCCAAAGGAAACCAAAATCAGAACTCCATCCACCAATTCCAGCATAGCTAGCATCCGAAAACACTCGGTGTGAAAAATCACGGTCCAAATAGAGGGAAATGGGACGCGACCACAATGGACTTCCTTCAGGAACAGTAAGTGTTTCCCAAATCTGATGCAATGTTGCAATAGCAACTCCCGAAAGATAGATCCAAGATCGAGTCCACCAAGAACAATTCGTAGAATATGCATTTCTTGCAGCTGTTGTCAGCGCATTTTGTAAATTAAAACTAAGAAACGTTCCCCATGGGGCAATGGCCGCCGCCGATCGAATCACACCAATAATGTGAGCCATCTCTTTGGGAGTCACATATTTTCGTTTTCGAGAAAGAATATCCTGGATTTCATCATTCAGTGCTTTCCGTTTTGCAAAAGGCCAAGAAACGGTCATAGCATAGGTGTCAATCCGGAATCCAAGAAAAAGAAAAGTCTCAGAAACAAGAGAGGTCCACTTAGCATCCTGAAGACAGCCACCTCGACGATCTGCGTCACCAAAGACTCCAAAAGCTGACCTGACGCTGTGTTGGAGTGCCTGCGGCATCGTTTCCAAATATGCCACCACGCCATTATCATCCACAAAGCTTGCATTGTACATTTCAGTTTGCTCCTGCAAAGTGAGTGGAGGATGGTTCGAATCTGGAGGCACCTGTACAAGAGGAGAGGAAGTATCTACCTCATAGGTGCAGGAAGCGACCATTGGATGAAGAATAGGCTCATCCTGTGGACAAGCCGCCAATGCTTGGCGGACATCAGCAAGTACACAGTAGTAGGAAGGCGCACTCCGAGAACCAAAAACTTGACCCACTGGAACCATCAGATAATCAGAATAAACATATGCAAAAGCACACGCCATATCGGGATGATAGAGCACTCGTCGAAACGCAGCTTCTATATCATCCACATGGACCATAATGGGATCATTCGGGCGAGTGATGTGCATCCTGAGGATTTGACGCAAGAAGCGATCAAATGCATATTGGTAGTACAATGCGGGGCATTCATCCTCCTCACCGGGAATAGCATCTTTCAGAGATGGAATGTAAAGATTGATGGAACCTAACGAATTAGGACCATTGGAGCAATCAATACAGATTTGACCCTTTCCTTTATCAAGACCCACTGAATGGGATTGATGACCAAGCCCGGAAGAAATTCATAGACAAATTGCAGGTAGTGGAAGTGGTAGGAGTTCCACTCCTCCTTTGCAAATTTCTTCTCAACCGCGGCCAAGTTAGCACCCACCGCTGGGTGGTTGTCGTATTCGTTTTGTAGAAGTGTTGCCTCCATAGGCGTAGTATATTGTCCACGGAGAGGAACACCTTCAGTTTGAATACAATACGCCATGTCCAATTTTGTAGGTGGAAGATCTGATGGGAGCACCTTTGACTTCAAATGGGATTCGATGACATCCCATTCAAGATTGAAGTCACGCCCTTCGTTGGTATATTCACCTCCGAGCCAGCGAACGAAAGCACCATGATTGAAATCAAACCGTAGCAACGCGGTTGAATTCAGCCATGCTCGATGTGGATCCAACGTAGTGGGCACCTTTTCATCAGCCATCAAGAGACGCGGAAGTTGCAATGACTTGAGAGAAGTAACACATGCAAAACGGCGCAACTCTGCATACTTTTTCCAAACAAGAGATGCCTGTATTGCCGTAAGTCGATCGTCAGCAGAAAGATATGGCCAAGCGAAATGGATCATAGACTGTGGATTAACCACATCATGATTCAAACCGCGGTCTTTCAAAGCCCGGCCAAAACCATAGAGTCGTTTCTTGATGGGATTGCATGGAGGTGCAATCCAAGTATTCAACACCATGGAATGGGGTGCAAGATGACGGTGCACCCCAGTCAAAGTATGGATAGTACAAGCATCAAGAAAACCACTAGCTTGAACATGGACAGCAATATCCATAAAATCCACAGTGTCATTCCACGCTGTGGGTGGCCGATCCAAAGGTGGTCGGGCGCCCTCTACCACCAATGACCAGTCCATCCGCCAAGAGACTGACCGCTGCCGCCTTTCCTTCTGCTGCTCCTTTTTCGTCAAATTCCGAGTCCGTTTTGATGGGAAACTGCGTCAAAACGTCCTCTTCACACGACAATCCAATGGAATTGGAATGCATGTCGCCGCAAGAGATTCTTTTTCCAGAAGTCGTGCACCTTCTGGAAAAATTGGGTCTCACGGAGCCCATTTTGCACTTGGTGTCAGTGCTTTGAACCAAGCAGAGGGCCCAAGAACGCCCTTCTCTTGGTACAATTGGACAAACTTGACCACTGGGGCCCAATTTGCTTCAGCATAAGCTGGTGCATGCCATCAAGGATCTGCAAGATCAACATGAAGACGATCCCATCCCACGCCTTTAGATTTTGCAAAGCCGCGGGACTGACAAATCCCTGTTCCGTTGTCACACAAACAAGACCCTTCAAACGCAGCACGAAAACAAATCGGGTGTCTCCGCGTACCTTGTGGATTCAGGAGAAGTGGAGAGTCACCTTGAACCAATTTCTTCACCAAAACAGCTTCATATACGGACTGTCCAGCTTCCACCCGGAGCAAAGATTTAAACAAAGGCTTCTTGGCTGTAAACGGTACAGTGTGTTCAGGTCGTGGTGGTCCAGGTGGTGGGCCTGCAGGAGGTAGTTCCAATTGTTGTCGTTTCGCCAGAGGCGGCTATGTCAAATATAAGGTATTACGGAATCGAACCGCTGCGCCTACCAGGCTACCTTAATCTGACTAGTCCAATCTAAATATCTAATACACGTTCCAACATCCTCCCTTATTTGATACTTAGATATAGCCCTTCACCCTCGCACACCCATTTCTGGTGTCAGAACCCTCACACGTCCATCTTTATCCTGTTGATGCAGACAGTCGGCATTCATTTCCAAGATCAACAAGGGAAATGTGAATTGAGGACTCGATCCCATAACCTTACCATGTCAAATATAAGGTATTACGGAATCAAACCGCTGCCCCTACCAGGCTAACTTAATCTGACTAGTCCAATCTAAGTATCTAATACACGTTCCAACACGGCTGTACCCCATCAGAGACACCATGTCGAAATGGATCTGGACCCCTAGGAGGTAGGATAGGAGGGATGGCGGTGCCAAAGAAACTCGAAGAAAAACTATGACTCCAAGTATGGCCGTTCACATCCAACTCAGCAGGATCCCACTTCCTTTCCACACGTTCATAAAGCAGCTGGAACTTGTCCAAATAGAAAAGAGCTTTTTTGGTGAATTCATGGCGTCCCACCATAGTTGGAGCCACCACAAAAGCGCCAGCCACAATATCTTCTTTGCCATGGAATGTAGCATCTTGAAGACCCAAAGTAGTAGGTGCTGCGCCTGAACGATAACGCACCATTGCAGTAACCTCCCCAAACAGAGCACATAGATCTTCCATCCACTGGAGAGTGCATTGGCGAGGACGACATCTCCATAAGCGAACGACGGCGGTGTGCTGAGGGAGTTTGCACAAATGTAGCAGATTTTGGCCAAACAGAGATGCCCAAAATACCGAATCGTCGTAGTCCCCCCCATAAATCTGATCCATTGTTGCGTCTTCTTGGGAACCAAACAGCAACATCAAAAGGAAGACATACTTCCCAAACAATTGTGTATCAACAATTGGAAGTCCCCCAGGAGGAATACATGTACCACCATATGTAGAGTTTACCAAGGGTAGCAAGTGAAAAATGTGCCAAGATGGACCACCAACAGGGGGTGGTGGTACTTTCCGACCCATCTTCCATCTCGCCACATCACAGATCGATTTATGCATTGCAAAATTTAGCAGGTCGAATTCAGCTTCATATGGAAGCGGGATCTGTTGAAAATCCGTAGCAATATCCGTATGAAAACGAAGTGCATAATGCAATGTTCGTGTGACACCCGACGTTGCCTCCTTGTGGCCATGGTCCCATACCACAATGAGATCACGGGCGAGTTGCGTTAGTTCCGGAACTTTCATCCAATCAGTCCCAGCCACCACACGGTCATCAGAACAGACACAGATAGGGTTGCTCCTCTTGGGGAAAGAAACTTGCAAGAACCAGAGCAACATTTAGGAAATAAGGGCTGCAGGTCCGACGTGCCTGCACACTTGCAAGAGACGCTTTATCAGCTGAAACAAAACAAGACTGTCGCACTCCAAGCGATGCCGCCAGTGTCTGCAGGTTGAACATGTCGTTCCGCATCGGAGCAAGGCCCAGCAAACCCGTTTGTGGACCAGCCCCAAATCTTCCTTGTGCCAAACTAGAGCAACGACGATCAGCAATATTGCCAGCTTGCATGACTGCTGCAGTAGAAGAATCATTCGCCGAAGAAGCAAACCTAGTTGCCAAGTCATTCGGGCAAATGTCATACTCCTTCACATCAGCGACCAAGTCAACTGGATTAGCAGGTGTGCCCGCAGATGTACCATGGACAATTTGTTCTTGGAAAGCCCTCACTTTTTGCATGGCATTGAGGACGTCTTGTGGAACGGAAGGTGGGGAGGGTCGAAAAGCAAATCAGAAAGCCAAGTAGAAAATTCCGGCCAAGGCCACCCATCCTCCGGAGGACAAAGAACAGATAGGTACGCGAAGTGTTCCGGCGGAGCATGATACCCCAGTGCTGGCGGGTAGCATTGCCGAGCACGTTCCAACCATGCACCAACTTGACAGCGTTGCCTGATAGCCTGTTGATCGTCCACACCACAGGGGCCAAAGAGAGCACAAACCAGAGCCATCCCCATTACATAGCGAGCAAATTGCTCCCGTAGGGGTTGGGCGGCAGCAACGTTCAATAGACCATTCCTGTGAAGGTTGGAAGGACAAGGCAGAGTCGCCCACAGATCCATCGCAGAAGTAGTTTGCAATTGATAGGACCCAGCACTTGAATTCACTGCCGTAAACCATTCTTCAAAAATAGAAGACTGACGTCGCAATAAATCCAAGAAACTCCCATAAGGAGTACCATGTCCACTCAAAGAATTTTTGAAGTCCTTGAAAGAAATAGAAGTTGGCCAATAAAGGCCCACCAGGGCACCGCATCCATCAGGAATCAGAAGGACCTTGGAAAAGTCCCCAACCAGCATTGCAGGCTTTGTTGCTTGAACAAAATCCTGATGCGACGCTAGCATTTTCAACCGTGTTTTCCCACTGAGGAAAACCACCAGACTATGAGTAGGGACACTCATATCTCCCTGCCAGTATTGCTGGATCAAAGTGGCATCAAAGCAATCAGACCACTTTGGGGCCCCGCGATGGACAGCATCTTGCCCATTGAAAGTAGTACTAACAGGACTAGCGCCAAATCCAATAACCGGAGGAGAATTTGGAGTAAAAAATACTCCAAGGACTGCTCCGACGCGAGACGAGTTCAAGAGCCGCAACTTGTCTGTAGAGAGCATCTGAGGCGCATTAAAACGGATAGCATCAGCAGAAAAGGTCTCTGCTGTCACTGATTCCTTGCGACCCCGACCATAGACCAAATAGGGCTTACCTGTAGGAACAGCAAACCCAAAGGACGCTTGAATTTCCGATTTCTTGGGTCTCTTCTTGTCATGGATCGCTTTGTGAATTGAATCATCTGAAAAGCAGATACTGACAGAAGAGAGAAACTGAGTTCCCATCTGGGGACTTTCAGGACCAAGCAACTTGGGGAAGGATGTCATTTTAAGAAGGATGACAGGGGCACAGAACGCGTTTTCGTTGTTTCAACAATGCCTCAGAGCGGTGGAAGGCGAATAGAGGATCAAGACAATCCGATGAGCTCTTATAGGAGGGATGTTGGAAGTTGTTAGCTGCACGTCACGCTGGCCGATCGCAATGAATGAGGGCGGCATGTAAGGAGCTGGAGTTTTTTGTTCGCTTGCAGACAAAGGCTGGGTACCAAGAGAAAAATTGAATTACCACGACACAAGTGGGCGAATTCAATCTCAGTTGATAAACTGGGCGTAATTGCCTCGGCGCATCGACAACAAATTTTGACGGTCAAAGGCCGTTCGGCCTTTGTCTGTCTGGAAGACAATGTAGTCAAAGTGATCGAACAGTGTGCCTGCGGTCTACATTGGATGATACCGTAGGCGCACATTCAAAATGGTGCAAATAAGTCATTCTCAATGTGACAGCATTGTACAGTACATGGACCCCGCGACACTGTCCTTCATTTGTCCATTTTAGAGGATTGTGTTGTTTCTCTTTTAGGGGGACAGTAATGTTCCGAGGCGCATTGAGATGGCATCGACTTTTTTCTTCCAAGGTTTGACACCTTCAGGAACACCCGGCAAATGACAAAAATCCGTACCGCGTGGGGTAGATTGTGGGAATTCTGACGTCTTTCACTGAGCGATCCGTGCCTTTTTAAAATATATTTCAGTTTTTAAAGAATGTCATTTTCCCAGAACAACTTATGATATTTTTGATCCTAATTCTGTAAATAACAGCGGGTCATTTGATGATCGCAGAGTCATTAAGAAAGTTCGAATTCCAAATCATATCAATAGACGGAATCCTGAAGTTGGGAGTTATAACTAATTGCGACTGAATCCTCAAGTTATAACTCAAACGTGGAGTTATAACTCTAACGGTTGAGAGTTATAACTCAGGATTCTGTTGTGATTTGAGTTATAACTCAGAAAAAGTCACAATGACCAATTGGTCATCCGCGTCCATAAGTCCCTATTGGATAAATCAACACATAATTAATAAGTCACTAATACTTTTTTAAAAAGGGAGAAATAACAGAGATTTTCCGAAGCTAAAAATATATAATTAATATCACCATCGCCTTCACCTTCCTCCAGTCCATGGTGGACCGCCCCTCTCCCCACCTCTGTTCTTTGCGCTACGGTCCGTCCCATCACTGGGTCTGACAGCGTTCTTCTCACCGGTACTGGTCGTCCCTTTGAAACGGCCCCTATCACCAGCCCATCCATCCTTCAAGCTTGGCAAACGGCTACAGAGCTTTGCACGGACTACTATGGGTGGGTCCTAGACGAGATTGAGATTCAGGGTGACGAAGCTACCTTAGTTGCTGCCCTGTTGGAAGGTCGCCTTCGCGTGATCAGCGATGGATCCTTCAAGAATGAGTTAAGGACCGCAGCTGTTCAACTCCTGGTGAAGCATGGAGGGTCAGATCGGATGACCATCCGGTGCCAGACCCCGGGTTTGCCCCACGATCAGAGCCCATACCGCAGTGAACTCATTGGTCTGATGGCCGGTATCATGGCAATGGATTGGCTCCTCCAGCAATGGGCCCCAAATCTTTTGACATGCCCCAGGGTGCGGATTTTCTCCCACTGACGCTCAGTTTGACTTGGTGTCATCCATTCAGGAAGCTATCCTTTGGTCCTCGGTGGATTGGTCGCCCCAGCACGTGTACGGCCATCTTGACAAGTCCAATCTATTTGACAAATTGTCTTGGTGGGAGAAACGGAATCTGGAAGTTGATGGAATGGCTGTGGAGTATCGTAAAGAACTTGAGGCGGCTAATCATCTCATAGCCCCCAATCCTCGATTCTTCACTGAACTTGCGGCGCTTTACGTGGCAGACACCAAACAGTCATGTCTTGATCCTCAGTTTATCCAAGAGCGCGTGACCCTGCCCGCTCTTCGCTTGCGCTGGAGGGACAAAGGTACTATCTCCGCCGAAGCCAAGTCTGAGATCGCCTGGGACACACTGGGTCGCGCCATGCTATCTCTTCCTGCAGGACTTCAAAGGTGGTCTACTAAACACTGCGTGGGTATGTGTGGTACAGGTTTGGAGACATCCGCAGCTTGTCCTCGCTGTGGCGACTTTGAGGACCATCTCCATGCCGCGCTACTTTGGCAACTGCAGAATGGGATCGTCGCATCGCAGCCTTCTCCGCGTGGCTGGATCTGCAATTGACGGGCCCTTCCATCAAACACGCAATCCTACAACTTCTTCATGGCGTCCGCGCACCTTCTTCCCCATCTTTACGGACCATCCCTCCTTCGGTTCGGTCGGCCTTCTTGGCTCAACAGGTGATTGGGTATCAAGGCCTTTTGGAGGGACGCATAGCCTTGTCTTGGCTACCGCTCCAACAACAACATTATGACAAGATCAGATGTCATTGATCTGTCTCTCTCTGGGCGTCCCGCCTCTCACAACAGCTGATCTCGATCGGCTTCTACATGTGGGAGCAACGGAACTCTGTTCAACATTCGGATGACAACGTTCAACTATGTGAACGTCATAGCACTGTCAATGAGGGGATTCACTCACAGTTTGATATGGGTCCCGATGACTTGCCTAGGGAAATTCGACCGATGCTAACCAGCCGCCGACAAGTTCTTTGCAAGTCATTGGTGGACAAGGAAGAGTGGCTGAAGCTGCCTTTTCAGGAGCGCAGAGACTTCCGTCGCTCCAGAAAGCACAACGCCGCAGTCTGCGGACAATTTTTCCCCCGGGACCCTGACCAACTTTTCGCGGGACCTTCTGAGCCCCGAATTCACCCCGCCACGTCGCGGGAGAAGTCCTTACCCTTTTGGTAGACTTGAGCAACTTCTGTTCATGACAAGGATGCCTCACATGGTTCAAACTTGTTGTTGACTCACCGCTTCAGTACTTGACCTTTACAGCCAAATATTTCACCGGCAATCGAATGCCCACAGAGTAGCATATTAACGATTAATGTCTCAGTGATTATTATTATTGCTTCTCCAGTAGCTGTTGACGATGCTTGAGGAGCTTAGCGTCGGCCAATGGTACGTTGAAGTCTCCCATTAGGACTGGTGGATTGGCGCCATCTCTAGTCTTCTGGGTAGTGGACAGGAGGAGCCATTCTGAAAGTTCTGGGCAGGCCTGGTGATCTCCGGTCTCCATGAGTCGCTTAGAAAATTTAACAAATCCTTCCCAAATTGGCAGTCGTTGTCCCAGGAAGATATTCACGTAACGTGGTGGCAAAGGGAAGAAAGGTCGGGCCCGACACTGTTGGATGTTGGCGTCGCCATCAGGGAGTAGACCAATCATGGTGAATTCGGGATTGTCGTCCAAAATTTCTCTTGCCCTTTCCAGTGACCCTGGTACGTTGGTGTAGTTGGCAGGGATGGTGAAGGCTTCGAAGGGGAATTCCACTGTGGTGTTGGAACAAAACCAAAAGTCAGCTCATCCCACTTTGATGGTTGACCCAATACGCTTGGATAGCTGGAGACAGCATGGACAACACAGTAGGTGGGTCCATCGTCGTCTCGCAAAACGCAGAGGAAGGCATCTGGGTATGAGGTGTCGGAGCTGGCGACGCGGAAGTAGAGTTTGTCGCTGTCTGGTGGTGCATTGTTGCTCCTGAAGGCTTGCGACAGTGGGCCATAGTTCTGTTGGTATGGGTCCCCTTCCACAAGTGCGAAGGCGTCATTGTAGGTCTTGAGAAGTGGTGGGGGTGCTGCCATCCTTAAAAACCATTTGACTAGCTCCAAGTGTTGATCACGTGATCCGTTGGTGCAGGAGGTATCACAACAGAGGTTCGAAGAAAGTTATGGCGTCGCTGTGTTGTGTTGCAGCGAACCCAATGGACTGCGCGCGTGCGCGTTCAACTGCCACGCCTGCCTCAGTTCCTCCCGTTACCTTCGCCAACTACAACATCACTCTCTACAGTCGCATACAAAATTCTGAAACACAGCGAAGAATACGTAGGACTAGTAAGCCACGTCACCAAATCGGCCTAAGAAAGTACTTTCAGTTTTTGCCCGCGCCTTCGTAGAATTTCGTGAATTTTGTACCAGACAATGAAGACAACAAATCACCATTTCTATCATCAACCTTCGGACCCATTGTTGACATCAACAAAACGTCGTCGTTCTTTTGTGTGTGCATAAACCACTTTGAAACACATCAAAGAAGCATAATATCAAAAAAATAAAGATGGTAGGGGAGTTAAAGCATTGAAAATCCACCAAAAAGGCTGATGGCACTTACATTCATCTCTCACTCTAAGAAAATTGATTCACAGCTAACAGTAGCCCTATCTGTACATTAGCTATCCTGCTTGTACCAAGTGATATGGCCTCAGTGGTTTCTGTTGTCCCCAAAATGACCTCTGAAGCCGACCATCATCGTCCAAAAAGAAGTTTATGCATGGTTTTGGGACCCTACGAAGTCCCAAGGCACAGAGTACTTGAAAATTTCGGCGGAGGTTACTTCTATTGGTATATGGAATGCCTTGGATTAGTTTGATGTTGGTTATCAGTTTATCTTTCTGCGAATTCTCAACCAAGTTCTTCAATTGGCAAAATACGTCAAAAACAGATGGATTGCATGGCACGGGCCCTACAAGAAGAGAAGATGGAATCAGATGCGGCGGAAGGCCTCATGGTTATATAGACTACCCAATGAAGTGTGAAACATTTTTTTGTCTGGCCTCAATCATGCCACAATCAACAAGTGCTATTGGAACCGTTTCCGTCAGCTTGCCGTTTGGGATGCACAGTGGGCCCCACATGCAGAGATCGCCGAGCTCCAAGCTATAGTATGCTCTATTGGTATCTGATATAACGACGGAGCGATATTGGTTAACTTTATTTGTTTGATTTGCGAAGATTTTGCGATCTCCTTCGTTGGGGCTGTGTTTTCTGTGGCGCTCTGAAGGTCCCTGTGGCCGCCACTGAGACACCGGGTCTCCCTTGTATGTCTAAGGACTGGATTTTTCGGGACCGAGGCAATGATTTGGCCTAGATCAAGAATCATGAGGTCAAATTGGTGTAAGAAAAAGGTAAGTTCGTTGAAAATTCTGGAATTGTCAAATTGTTGGCCTAATTTCGTCAAACTTCTTTATTCTGGCTTATCCTATTCGTGTATGGGTATATCTAAGACGGTTTGGAGGTTTGGGAAATTTCAGGGTAGTAGGGACTGAACTGCACCTACTTGACCTGTGGAGTCGATTTGGCATGCAATCCAGAAGTTGCCAAGAATCTATCCTAGTGACCGTGTCTGTATCCAGACACGGTAGGACCCCTACAAAAAAAATTCAAGGACCTATATGTATCGACTTTGGGTGTTGTTTTGCAATGCTGCGACAGAAATGAGATTCCCAAATCTGGTTTCCTGTTGACCCCTTCCCACCATTTCAGATGACTTGATTGAATGTTTCAAAATTCCGTGTATTCTAGACAGAACTTTGCAATTCAAAGTGCGTACACATATATCCTATACACATTAGGCAAAAAGTGTATGTTCAAATAACAAGAATTGTAATGAAAACAAGGTCGTATCGTACAAGATGGAACTCTTGTTTCTTGTAGCAGAATTTTTTCTGATGTCTAGTCGATTAAGTCAAAACAATCTCCGACTTGATCGAGTCACGGTTTTTGTACCAGGCTTTTTCCACAATAAGCAGTCAAAATTTGTATGCGACTGTAGTCATCATCTGTGGTTCGTCCGTTACTTATGTCTGTCGCACGTGAACGAGCGAAGGACACTCAATAGCCTCTGACGGCAAACAACAACAAAATTCATATGAATCATCCTTCATTTTTTTTAACCTTTAATACTAGTAAACAAATGTCTGGCTCTTTTTTAAGCTTATAGAATGATGGTTAACCACCTAAATATTACAGTTTCAGTGCTTAGTATACAACCGATGAAAAACCTGGGTAGGGACGTACGGCCGTGTTGTGCAGTCAAATGAGCCTCATTGTTCAATGGAAGTCAAAACTTGTTTCCTCGCAAGCACTTATTGAAACATCTGACACCATTGTTTGTTATGTAGTATTTGCGGAGAGGAAAGCATGATGTGCCCCGTTATGGAGCCGCTTCAACAAGGTTTTTCTGAATGTGTTGACATCATCCGTGTTTTGACACTGTCAAGATTGATATCTTTGAAATTGGGAAACTTCATGAATCGCACAATAATCTTTACTGCAGTTGTTGCGACTTCGGTTAGCTTCATTTTTTGGCTTGCTCAGTGACTCTATTGAACTGACCGCAATTAGAAAATCCTGTTCTTGTTCAGTTGGTTGTTGGCAGAGAGAAGGATTCGTTTCATCGTCTTTGGTTGTTGGAGAAGCCAAACAATGATTAGACACAGAGATGTTTCATCTTCAAGGCACTACTGGAGTCAGCAAATGAACCCCATTTTTTCAATGGCGTGGTTGGAATATTGTCATTGTGTTGGAGATATGTTGGTGACAAATCATCCAAACAATGATACATATACTACTATGCTGCGGATGTGAAATTTTAAAAAAAAACTAAGGATGATTTATATGAATTTTTCTGCAGTTTGCCCTCAAGAGTCTCAGGGAGACCCTTCGCTCGTTTACGTGCGACCGACAGGCGGGGTGGGTTGACCGCAAGAGGATGGTTAGAGAGTGAGGCTCCATTATTTCACAAGATATGGGATCCACGACCACGCCATAATATTTTTTTAAAAATAATGTTTTAATTTTTTATCTGCAAAGTGGCCCGCCCCATGCAGCTTTGCTTACTACTTTGTGTGTGTGCACGTGAACACTGAGATGTACAGTGGGGTTTGGTGTTCGGGTGTCAGAAATTAAAGCTATTTATTTAGTAAACATTTTCGTGTAGCTTCGTGTCGCACCATGTCGCAGTTGACCACCAAAGCAAAAATTGAAAATGGTTCCTTTTTGCTCCGACTCATTCGACCGTTTGAATGTCTTAGCTGATTCCCCGACTGACTCGGCAGGTATTCCATAAAATAGGTGATGAATATTTGAAAATCGCCGTATTTTTCATGCTACCCCTATGATGACGGCAGGTATCCGCTTGGAATAACCAAAGATCAAAGAACAGACGAATAATATCTGATTTCAAAAAATAAAGCCGCTAAGCGACCCGGATATGACTGTAGTAGAGGCATTTTATCCGTCGACCAACTCAGCTTCTCAACTCAGTCAACTAAATATTTCTTCTTAGTTCGTTTTTACGCTTTTAGTACTGTCTGTATGTCTATATGATTGTAGTGGTCTATGCTCCAACCGACACATGCGTGAGACAGAGGAT
Source organism: Cylindrotheca closterium (assembly GCA_933822405.4). Taxonomy (NCBI): domain Eukaryota; phylum Bacillariophyta; class Bacillariophyceae; order Bacillariales; family Bacillariaceae; genus Cylindrotheca; species Cylindrotheca closterium. The sequence continues at coordinate 125 of CAKOGP040001336.1, read as the reverse complement.
GGCGCGAATGTCACAAAGTTGTTTGATTTGTGATTTCCCATCAGATTTCATCATCTCACTACACTAAACGAAACATGAACAGAAGTGGTAGCAGTATCGTGAAGAAGCACCTGAACAGTAGAACA
>CAKOGP040001335.1:213332-489543 GCA_933822405.4 Cylindrotheca closterium | reverse complement strand
ACTCTTATCCCAACTAAAGCAAGTTTTATTAACGACTTTAAGGTTCATAGTATTAGGACTACGTTACGCCGAACAACTGAAGACTGATCGTCTCAGAGTATCGTAGGGTCTTTTATTATCTAACAGCCACCAGAGTCACACCAAGAAAGAATCCCTCATGGAAGAAACCAGGCGGCAGGCGCCAGTTGGCTATCTTCGATAGCTTTCATCACAACAGCATTGCTCCACAACACAAGTCCGATCAATTTTTGATAATTTTGACAATGAATATATATTATACCGGTATCAAATACGGTATATAAAAAAAGAGCTCCCATCTTTTGAATCGAGGTGGTCGATCGTGGATTATTCGAACGATCGATATATATATATGGTGCTGGAGAGCGACGAATGGCGTTGGCCCATGAAATTGAAAATACACTTCCCTTGAATTTAATTTTTTTAAATGTGCTATCTGTTTCATGAGATGAACTTTGTGTAACTATGAATCCATCCATCGTGCAACGACGGAACACAATGATGGAGCAAAAAAAAGTAGTATCAAGGGAGGGGACAAGTCTTGTTGTCGTCAATGATTGATACCAGGCACGATCTTAATAATAGAGTTTGCAGATGCAGCAAGCGTGCTTTGCAGAAACACCAGCAGCGTTCTTAAACTTTTCAGCTTGAACACACCAACTTGGTGACTTCGTATACCCGGCACATGTATCATTGCCCTTGTCCTTCCATGCAGTATCATCCTTGCAGCTGCCGTTGCATCCACAGCATGCCTCCTTCGGCGTTTTGGTGGCAAGGGGTGTGTTTGGTTTGCCTCCACTGGTCGAATCGCACTTGCCTAGGACCTAAGGGCGGATTTCAAAGGATTAAAAAATGATAACAAAAACATCCAGCGAGGTCGACAACAATCAAACACTTTTTGAAACTCACCAAAGCGGTTTTGCATGTGTATGTGTCATAGTTAGTACCAACAGTTTTCTCCCATAGTTCGTACCCTGCAACATCCTTGCAGGTAGAGCCAGGAGCAGGAGCAGCAGTTGGGGGGAGAGTAATCGGAGCAGGGGTGGCACCAGGTGAGGCAAAGCGACCGCCCTTGCATCCACAGCATGCATCCTTGGGCTTTGTCGTCTGGAAACCTGTGTTTGGTTCGCCTCCATTCGTAGAATCACACATATCTCTGCTCTATGGTTTCAATGGATTGAAACTTGTTAACACAATGTAGCGCTGTTGAGAACAAACAAATATCATTGAAACTTACCATAATCTCGTCGCATGTGTATGAGTAATATTGATTCGTTGCACCCACCTTCACCCACATTTTGTAATCTTTCAGATCTTTGCAGCATTCACGAGTAGGCGGTGCCGCAGAACCCGAGGCACAATCTCCAAAGCAAACATCAAAGACCATGTCATCTCCCTGTTGGTAGATATTGGTGATTGTGATACCAGTATCTTTGACGTGACCACCTTGATAACCTTTGGAGTTGGGAGTGGTGGAAGGACCAAACGTTCCACCCCCAAGGCATTGTCCATACATATCACCTTTATCTCCATTACCAGAATTCTGCTTCTCGAACTTGTACTCTCCGTCAGCTTGCATCAAAGCGACATGATAGTGTCTGCCGTTGCTAGGCCAATCTGGTTGCCCAGGATGCCCTTCGTCATCATTCTGGTCGCCACTTTTGTCTTCATCGATGTGCCAAATCATGAGCCCAGCCTATGGTCGAGAACAAACAATGAGAGCGTCAGACTCGCTTTGCTAGTATCATTCATCCACTTATCACAAGCGTTTCACGCAACAATTTGCTCGCACTTACCTCTGGGATTTTCGAATCAAAGGACTTCTTCTGGCGATTCTCAATGAGAAGATACTCTCCTGCTGCAAACCCCTTGCTGATCTTATAATACTTGTGGTTTGTGGCGGAAGGTTGCAACACCACCTTGTTTTGCGATGACGAAAGCTCGGTGGCTGTTCCCCAGCCCAACTTTAGTTTGGACCACGGGTCTAGCATGGGAGGGTCTAATAGGCGATGGGCATAAACCGAGTATGACAGAAACTTGTCAGCATTCAGCATGCGCTGTTTTCACAAATCAGACAGGCAGTGATTGTGATACGTACATGTTTTCGTACCACCAAAACCATCACTCGATGCCATCAAACTCCAGGCACCGACGCCATTTCCACCTCCATTTCTATCGTACAGATCGGGCAAGCCCTTAAGATCGCAATGGGTTCAGATGTGAGCACAAATATATATATACCGCGTCGCACTTGATCAGCAATCAATCCGTCCGTCCATCCATTCAAATAGTATGATACTCACCAAAAAGTGTCCAGTCTCGTGTGCAATGGTGGCGATGGTTCCAATCTTACTTCCCGAACAACCAATCAATCCTGGATTGATATGGTATGCGTTAACAACAACGCCCTCCGCGCTTGTCCACTGTTTACCATTCAGCCCCCACTGGTGAGACCAAATCTTGTCCCTTGCACTGCCACAAGCGGTGGAACAATAGCTCGAATGGATGAACGTAATGGCGTCGATCTTGTTGTTATTATCACTATCGAATTGTTTGAAGTCAACGAAACTATCAATCTTGTTCAACGCTTCGACCAAACAGTCGTGTAGGTATGTAGCTCCCTTCCCTTGGCCTTTGGTCGTTTTATCAAAGGATCCAGTACAGTAATCCTCAGTATGAGAGTAACCACCTGTACTGCCATCCAACTGAACCCAGTCAAGAACTGTCGATTCCAAGGTGAGCTTTCCTCCCCTACAACAGAGCAATGCACATTGAAGTATCAGTATCGAGGTGTAATACAAAATACAAAGTATACGAAGTCTCAATACCAATACTTACGAGTTGTCATGGAAGACCTTCTTCACACCGCCAGTTGGTGCCCTGGTAGCGTCTGGTTCCATGGCATTCATCAGGACCTCGAGATCGCTTTTCGATGGGAGTGCCTGCTTTTCATGTCCAACGAACTTGATAGGGATGACCAAGTTGCGGACCGTTCCTTCCTTGAGCCCAGACAGTTCACGACCACGAAGCAGACGATCTCTCGTGTCATCAGGCTCACAAACTCCGCCTGTGTTGAGCGAGCATTCACCGTACACTCCAGCTTCCATAGCTGCAACGTGCAACGACTTGTGGATGTTTGGTTCCAGGTACTCAATTTCGGTGGGGTCTGTAGTTGCGACTGGAAGATCCAAGTCAGCAGTAATGTTTCCACCCTTGAGCCTTGTGCAGTAGAAGTACACGAATTCACCATCTTTGCCATATCCAAGCACTTCTCCACGGTCTTCAGCGCGGACTGTCTCCGTAGTCACACCATTTCGTTCGTGGGATCTTGTTTGATGTAGAGCGCGCATCTTTTCAGCATGTTCTCGGCTGAGATGGCGGCTGTGGTGAGCTCCCGATCTTCCGGCATCATCCTTGTGGCACACGGTGTACCCATCTCCATCAACAATCCAACTGTTGATGTCACCACCCTTCAATTGAAACTTACCCAAAGGCTGACCATTCTCATCATAAAGATCGAAAGGAGTGGGGTCTGCCATGTGGCCAGAAGTGTAGAAGAAGCAGAAGCTTCCAACGAGCGAGCTCAATGCAAGAGACGATAGCTTCATCTTTCAATCGTCAGGAATATCAGATTGTGATCCAAGAAAACAGCAGATCCCAAAAAAAAGATTTCACAACTTTTGATAAGTTGGTACCGTTTTGTACGTGGGTTATTGTACGAGAATGGATTTATTTATTGCTATATAATATCCTACGGTAGTATTCTATTGTGAAATGATCCAGCGTATCATAATATCAGGATACTACTTTCGCTTCGCTGCATGGAGATAGTATGTGGTTCTACGAGGAGAAAAAACAATAAAATGCGTCAGGGTACCATAGTACCACCTACCAAAAGCAAAGCAGTCTTTTCTTTCCCGAAAAAAGATCCAGTGTCCATCTCAAGACGACACGCTACAGGTTTTTGTACCAGTTACATAGCATAAATGTACAGGATAGGGTCTGCAAATGGTGCGAAAAAGCAGACATAACGTGCTAAAAATTGAAGAAATAGAAAGTCGAACCTTTGGTCGATTGAGTCGGCGGAAAAAGGTATGACCAAATCCTACCGTACTGTATGTACATCTCAGTTTTCACGTGCACAGTAAGCAAATAGGCTGCCCTGGAAAAAAAAGACGGGCCACTTTGCAGACCATCAATCATCACGTGCGCAGTGCAATAACATGATCTTGGAAGCAGTCTTTTTTGTGCCCCAGAAAAGATCCAGTGTGTGCCTGTCTTCTCTGAAAATTTGCAGTGTATCCAAAAGATCTGTACGCCAGACAAGCAAAAAGCCGCACGAGATCTGTTCTACCTACCGGTAGGTATGTACCATGCAACATGATTTCGAAAGCAGTATTAATTTTGTGTGCCTAAGGAAAGATTCAATGCCTTTTCACCTTGTCTCAATGACCAACCATATCACTGGACCATGAGGATGCGTTCTAGCTCTCCTCCTAGTACGACCACTTTTAGCTTCCCTGAAAAATTGGGTAGTCGATTGCCAAACCGAAATTGACGAGAGCTGCATGGAGTGATATACATATGCAGCACAAGAATAGAAACTGCCACTTCAAGCTTTTGGTCACTTATTAGAGTACCCATTGAATTTCGTCTCGCCTTTCCTCCTCATGGTTGCAGGATGCCCCTAAATGAAACCGGTATCCACTAGCAGTATGGTTGGGTCCTACTATCTTCGCCCTTGGAATTGAGTCAGGTCCTTGCTGATTGTTTTCTCGTCGGGAGTAGAATATGCGATATCAAATCATTGTCTCGCAAACGGATCATCAGGGGAAGACGATGATGGACTATTTGTTGGCGCACACTTTTATATTTTCAATCCCATTCCAATGATTCAAATGGCCCTCAAGTTTGCAATAAATGCCATCTTGTCCGGCTGTGGTCTCTAGAATCATGGTGGAGAAGCGAAATGGCTGTGCAGATGGAATCGGCGTGAGAATATCACCCAAGCCCTCAAGTCATTGACACGCTATTTTTATCTCAAAGCACATTATTGCCATGGAAGAATCATCAGAAAGCTTCCAAGTTCCTAAAGTAAAATAATAGATGCACACCGATGTGCGGATTACACTATTAGGATATGTTACAACCTCCACCCACACCCGGCACCATCAAATGCCTTTGAGGATCTGGTGGCAACATGGACACTTCCACACCTCCACCTCCTCCAAAGATCAAAACATCCTTTTCCAAATTGACAATGCACTTGTACTTTCGCATTTGATCCAATCCCAAGAGTAAGAGACGCCGTGTGGGCACTTGGAGGACCATGAATTCCATGAGAAATTCCACGTGACCCAAGGTCACGACGGCATCTCGGACTTGTCCCACAATCCGGGCTTGGCCGACACCGGCCGCAATCCCTTGGGCGCGTCGATCAATTTGCAATCCAAGTTCTTTGGCCAGCTGTTCGGAAATGACCGAGCTCTCGGCACCTGTATCCACCATCCTACAGTAATAGTAGTAGCAAGAGATTGATTGGAAGAGAAGAAAAAGACAAGGAGTGTTTAGTAATGTGGGTTCCAAAAAAGTCATGACACACAATAAATCCATGATCGATCACTTACATTTCCACACAGACGGAGTTTGGTCCGACGACACAGGGAATGTGACACATGGGAGTGCGTTGTCTCGACATTCCACCAAATGCAAGAGGTGGCGGTGGTGGTTGCTGTTGTGGAGCATGTTGCAATGTAGGAGGCGCACTGTAGGCAGGTGGCGGTTGAGCGTAGGTCGGTGGTTGTGGTGGTGGTGCTTGATAGTTATGTCCTCCAGATGGATATCCTCGTTGTGGCGCATACGATTGATACGGCTGCTGCTGTTGCTGCTGTTGCCGCAGACGATCTCCCGGATATTGTAGAACAGTAGTATTGGTATTGTTGTTTGACTGCCTCCGTCTCAAGGCTTCAGCTCGTTCGTGTTCTTCGGCTTCTTGCTCGGCCAAAGCACGAGCAATGAATTCATCACTTTCGGTGGTGTTGTGATCTGGACCCGTTCTCATATTCTTCCTGGACTGTCTTGTATTCGTTACAAGTCCGGTGACTGGGTCAGTCGCTTAATAACTGTATGCTTGCTAGAATATTTACCGTGCATTCAGAGAATAATGGATGACCTTGGAAGGATGATGATAGTGTAGTCACAGATGGATGATTCGTCATTATTCCTGTTCATTTTCAAGTCGTGATAGATTGCGACTCGTTAGACTAAATATGAGGAAATAGAGAATCGGTGATCGCACAGCATTTTGAATATTTTGAAACAATAACCTGAAAAATTTGGGCAGTTATTTTATATTATTGTCATTGTTATGCTTATGGTACCAGGTACCAGTAACCTGCGATTGAGCTGACGATTCAACCAATTACAGTTAACCTTGGAACTACACACACAGGTAGCCATCTGCGCGCATGTTACCATCAAGATGGTTGTACACAAAATCCTGGTGGTGGCAACGATGATGATCATCTTGTCAATGTCATCACAATCATCATCTGCAACGGCATCTTCTTCTTCTTCTACCTTTACTACGTGTTCCTTGGGCAATGATTCACAACAGCATCAGCAACATCAGCAGGTCAATGACTACGGCTGTGCTTGTTTCCAAAATAGTACAGAACTTCGAAAAGCAGTGGATACCTTTATCCAAGATGGCTGTTCGGATGACCACAACTGCAAATTAAAGACTGCCATTGTGAAAACATATGGCTGGCCCATGGGCACCTGGTGTGTTTCTTCTGTAACGGAAATGGACCAATTGTTTAGCAACAAGAAAACATTCAATGATGACATTTCTGCATGGGATTTGTCGAATGTCAAGAGTGTGGATCACATGTTTTATCGGGCACGCGTCTTCAATCAAGACATTTCCAAATGGGATTTGTCACAGGTCGAAAACCTGGCCTACATGATCGCGGGGGCATCCGCCTTTAATCAAGATGTTTCCAAATGGAACGTTTCGAAAGTTACCAACATGTACAACACCTTCAATAGTGCATTGGCTTTTAATCAAGACCTTTCGGCATGGGACGTTTCGTCGGTTCAGACCATGGAAAAAATGTTTTGGGGTGCAACCTCCTTCAATGGAGACTTATCCTTGTGGAATACTTCCTCTGTGACCGACATGACGGGAATGTTTATTGGTGCCTCCTCGTTCAATCAACCTTTGGAGAAATGGGACGTGTCTTCTGTAAAGAGTATGCATCGCATGTTTCAAGAGGCATCCTCCTTCAATCAAGATTTGTCCTCCTGGAATGTATCCAATGTACAAGACATGGCCGGCATGTTTCACAAGGCGACATCCTTTCAGCAAGACTTGTCGTCTTGGGATGTTTCGAAACTCAACAGTGCAAAGGATATCTTTGATGGAGCTACTACTGCCATGGATCTGACTATAATTTGCAATTCGTGGGGCGAGGCTTGGAAAAATGTTTTAGCCAAGGTGTGCACGGAAGAACACGAGGCTACGACTACTACTACTACTACTACTACTACTCCAACTTTGGATGCAACAAGTAGCGTGGCTACTGCTACTAATGACCAGACTGTGGAAATGAAGGCCACGAAAACTGCAACTTTGGATGCTGCTGGAATGCATGCTTCTACTGCCACTAGTGGACAGACTATGTACGGAGCACTTGTATTAGTGGGTTTGTTGTTACTTTATTGCGTTAGATATCGAAACCGATCCAAGAGGCACAACCATTAACCAAAGTCGCAGAGCGTATTGTAGTCTTTCACGAGTGCTACAGCATATTGGTCGTGTGATATTTTAAAACTTTAGTGTATTTATTAAAATACTACTTGCCCTATTTTGTGACCTTTGCACCTTCAAATTTCTGCCATGGAAATGATGTGATAGGAATTCGGCAAGACATTCGAAATTATGGATGATTCGTCTTTATCTTGCCAAAGAAAGCCAACGACATTTGAAATCACAACATCAGCTTTGCAGATCATGCGACAGGATTCTCGATCCACTTCTTCTTTTTCTTCTTCTTGTCGTCGTGAAGAAGGATCATCTTGCAAGGTCGAGTTGCTAATGATTTTTATTTTCCACAATGCCAACTCGAGAATTGATGTCACTTCGGCTTGGAAGAAAGTAGTCAACGACTTGAGGATTTGGACGACACTTTTATGATTCCACTCAATGGATCGTTGTTCCATTTGCAAAGCAATCTTCGTTCTCCACTGTTTCAGACCCCAGCGGGACATGATGAAATTCAACGTATACTTGAGAACCATTTGAACCATTTGAATCATTGGATTCGCATTGGACGAAGTGTGCGCTAACAAATAGTCCATCATTGTCTTTTCATTGCGATCCTTTTGTGAAACAATCTCCAATGGATAGTGATCCAACAGTACTGACATGAGATCAGTGCGAAGCTTGGAAGATGTTGCAATGATATGAAACGGGGTCAAACCAAAAGCATCGACCAGACAAGTCTTCTCATTGGATGATGATACTGCCAGTTGAGTCTTCAGGTCGTCAACAGTCATTCTCGACGCCTGATAGCAAGCCTCGTGGATAGGTAGGTTTGCATATCGGTCTTGGAGCGGATCGTCTGTGCCTTCATCATCCCACAGAGGACAACCATGGAAAATCGCCTCATTGTCGATCTTATTTACAGCGGAAGGGATAGAAACATTGACCAACGCATTACAGCGCAAGAAGACAGCTTCCCCAAGTTCCAGTTTAAATAAACTGGAACTTGCTAACTCTACACCAAGGAGCTTCGTGCAGCCCCCAAATGCCCCATCTTTAATAACATTTGTCGTATGTGGAATGGAGACAGCACATAGCGCCGTACATCCTTGAAAGGCCGCCGCTTCAATGGATACAAGACCCTCATTTAGATCGGCTTCAACAAGTGCAGTACAGAAGGCGAATGCGGACTCTCCAATAGTATGTACTGTTGTTGGAATGCATACACGGGACAATCCGACGCAATATTGAAAAGCACCTCTTTTGATTTCGAATAGGCCGTCTTGAAATGAGACTTCCACCAATGACTCGCAGTAACCAAAGGCGCAGTTCCCAATTGTGCCCACTGTTGAAGGGATGGATATTCGTTGCAATGCCCGACAGCTCAGAAAGGCCAGATCAGCAATCTCTTCCAGGCCTTCGAATAGTTCTACATCAGTCAAAGATCCACATCCAAGGAAGGCCGAATAGCCAATGATCTGCACTGTCATAGGTACAGATATCCTTTTCAAAGATAGACAACCTTTGAAGACTGCTTTCCCAAGAACCCGGAGCCCCATGTTTAGATTCACTTCCAACAGCTCAAGGCGGCCTGTGAATGTCACATGTCGAATCTCCTGAACTTTTTCATGGATAGAGGCATGCGTCACGTCTCGTGGAACCTTAATGGTCTGTGTCGTGTAGATGAAACGTTGATGCCCTGATGTTGTTTTCTCCATCATCGCAAGGACTTTCAGAGGCTTTGCGTTGGGAGGGAGTTATTGTCAATGAATGTGACGAGCGCGAATGCGGCGTTGATATAAATACAGTAGCACGAATGAGGTTGCAACAATAATTCCAATCAAAGCAGAACAACAAATCAACACGTGTAGGATTGTTATGACGATGATAAATATATTTATTTATAACACAGTATTCAATATGCTCTCGTCGCAATAAAATGTAAGATTCAAACACTCGAGCGTCAGGGAGACGTCCGTATATGAATATGCCATTCAAAAGTTTGCCGCATAGATGATATCGACCGCGGTATCATGCGTATTCAGTGCGATGCTATGTGGGAATTGTGAGATCGCTGACAGTGTTGCCACCGACTCTAGGCTGAGGTTGATCCAGTATGAATGTGGGATTGGCCTGTGATGTTGATGTGGAAGAGAAGTATAGATAGACACAGAATGCAGACGACTACCTCGAGTTGTAGGCCAGTACAATAATTCATTATTCAGGACTCGAAGGATGCGCGGCATCTTCACAATCTATAATATCATCACAACATCGATGGCGAAGGAGCCCCTAAATAGATTCTCTCTTGTTGCAGAGCCATTTGCTCAAAGGGATTGCTTGTATAGTCAAGATGGTTCGAGTCACGTTCCTCTTCTTTCCGACTATCAGCTTGTGTTTGCTGAATCGATTGGCAACCGCCTCCGATTTGTGCGCCTTTCGTTGGCGTGATGGCCATGTTTTGGCGCAGCAACGTTCTTCCCAGATGCAACAGGTCAATGAAAATGGTTATACTTGCTTCAGCCACCGGATGCAATTACGAAAGGCTGTGCATGATTTTATATTTGACGGTTGTTCGGATGACCACAACTGCAATAACACCGCCGTGCGAAAATATGGCTGGCCAATGGGATCCTGGTGTGTTTTGAATGTCGAACACATGCATCAATTATTTTGCCCTCCTCCCCGTCCTGGAATGATGACCCCATCGTGGGAGTCCTTCAATGATGACATTTCATCGTGAGATGTTTCGAATGTCACACTCATCAGTGAAATGTTCAAGGGTGCATCATCCTTCAATGGCGACGTTTCATCTTGGAATGTTTCTTCTGTCACAATGATGGAAAGGATGTTCAAAGGAGCATTGGCGTTCAATGGAAATTTATCAGCATGGGATGTATCTTCTGTTACAAACATGAATGGAATGTTCGACGGTACATCATCCTTCAATGGCGACATTTCATCTTGGAACGTTTCTTCTGTCACCAGGACAGAAAGGATGTTCCAAGGAGCAGCGGCCTTCAATGGAGACTTGTCATCATGGGATGTTTCGTCTGTCATCAGAATGGATCAAATGTTCAATGGCGCATCGACATTCAATGCAGACTTGTCATTGTGGAATGTTTCCTCTGTAACATGGATGTATGCCATGTTCCAGAACGCATCATCTTTCAATCAAGACTTGTCATCTTGGGATACTTCTTCTGTAACATGGATGACTGATATGTTTAATGGCGCATCATCTTTCAATCAAGACTTGTCATCGTGGGATGTTTCGAATGTTACAGGTGCGGAGAGAATGTTTGAAGGAGCAGCTTTCGATAGTACTGTAGTGTGCAACTGGAGTGATGCTTGGAATGAACTCATTTGTCCAAAAAGCGCAGTCTTATACAATTTTTCTACAACTGAGTCAATTCACGGTTTCTTTGGAATCATGGCAATATGTGTGTTCTTCGCTTATAACAATAAAGGACTGCGTTTTCTTGGACGTGAAGTTCAAAAGATCTTGACAATGAGGCGGCAGCAGCAGCGTGAAAGCAGATCGATTAGTCAAGGGTTGGCAAAGGAGGACTACTTGGTTAACTTCATCTCAATTCACTTTTTTCTCCATCGTTCAACAGAAATGTGAGCGGCGTTGCGAGCGGCGGGACTGTTGAGCGCGTTGTCAAGTCAAGGGCCTGGCTGGTACGTGTACGGTAAACAGATGTCGAATCGGGTTCGATCCCTCATAATTAACTATCGAAGATAGCCAACTGGCGCCTTCTTTTCGGGTTCTTCTGCTTGGTGTTTCTTGGAGTGACTCTGGTGGGTTGTGGTGTGCTCAAAGGACCAGTCTCAGATTTCCCGTAAGACGTGAAATCTGAGACTTGCTTGTCTGCCAGGCCTTGACACGAAACAATCGTGTCAAGGCCCAACAGGGTGTGGTGGGATGGGAAAGAAAGAAATAACTCTATCTTTCTGTCAGTATACTTGCACACAAGTTCGATATGTGTAGATCGGACTTGGGTTGCTGGTGCAATACTGAGATGACGGTCGCCCTACCATCGTTCATGGAGTCACTATTGAGTCCATTGGTTCGACCGCTTTCTTCCGTCTACGTTAGATTATCCCTTCCCCCTTCATTCCATCCCCCAACGTTCCAACAATTATTCCTTCACATCGCATTGCGGCTGATGAGACGAAATGAAATGTCGCCAATATCATTCATGCATTAGGACTCCAATGTGCGGAAACTTCACTTTGTCCAGTCGTCACAGTACACATTCTGGATGAAGAAAGAGTGCCCACATTAACTCTTCCTTGTGGCGCCTATGGGTTCAAAATAGTCCCGCGTATATAGTCATCGCGATGATCCGCGTTATGCGCTCCTGTTATCTTGGTTTCATATCAGCTTTGCTTCTTCGAGCGCCTTCACTTGTTCCAACAACGATGTTTTGGTGCAGCAGCCTTCTGCCAATACACAACAGCGGAATGCTAAGGGATGTGATTGCTTTACCACCGATGCTAGTGAACTAAGTCATGCGGTAAATTAGTTTATCCATGATGGCTGTTCAGATGATAACAACTGCAACAACACTGTTGTGCAAAAATACGGCTGGCCAATGGGATCATGGTGCGTCTTGAATGTCAAACAAATGAGCCGACTGTTTGATTCAGAGCCATTCTTCAATGATGACATTTCATCTTGGGATGTTTCTTCTGTCAGAGAGATGCGAAAACTTTTCTTTGGAGCATCGCAGCATTCAATCAAAACCTGTCATCCTGGGATGTCTCTTCTGTTTCAACTATGGAGAAAATGTCCCACTTGACAGAAGCATTCATTGGCGACATTTCATCGTGGAATGTTACCTCCGTCACTACCATGGAAGGCATGTTTCTGCATGCGTCTTCCTTCAACGGAGACTTGTCATCCTGGGATGTTTCGAAAGTCACTGACATGAGTTTTTTTATTCAGCGGCGCACCAGCATTCAATGGAGACTTATCATCATGGGATGTTTCAGAAGTGACGTGGATGGAGAATATATGTTCCAGCATGCATCGGCCTTTAGTGGAGACTTGTCACTTTGGGATGCTTTGAAAGTCATTGACACGAGTCGGATGTTCCAGTATGCATCATCCTTCAATCAAAACTTGTCATCCTGGGACGTTTCGAAAGTCACTGAACTGAATGGAATGTTCCAGTGTGCATCATCCTTCAATCAAGACCTAATATCATGGGATGCTTCTTCTGTAACTGACATTCATGAAATGTTCTACAATGCATGGTCATTCAATGAAGACCTAGTATCATGGAATCTTTCTGCTGTAACTGACATGAGCAAATTGTTCCAGGGGGCATCATCCTTCAATGGCGACATTTCATCATGGAATGTTTCTTCTGTCACCAATATGATGGGAATATTTCAGGGTGCTTCATCCTTCAACCAAGACTTGTCATCATGGGATGTTTCCAAAGGCACGAGTGCAGAGAGTATGTTTGAAGGAGCAGCAGCTTTCGATAGTTCTGCAATGTACAACTGGAGTGATGCTTGGAAAGAAGTTGTTGACTGCGGAAATGGAAACATTGCCCCGCCATCGACCAGTGCCCCGGCATCGAATCATGATGATTGGATAGAATGTCTTGGCTACGATGAAATATTTCAAACCCTTACTCCTGTGTTTTTCGTTTTTGTGGTTTGTGCAGCGCATGGGCTTTTCAGTTGCAATACTTAGACACAACGTCCTGCTCTACGTGAAGTTCAACTGACCATGTCAATGAGACAGCAGCGGCAGGGTTCAAATAATAGAAGTAGTCAATGGTTGACAAGGGAAGAACAAAATCAAGCCCGCTATGAGCAGTTTTCACAAAGTTCTTCTATTTTCAAACCATCTTGAGTGATAAGTCGTATATCAAGACAAGTAACTTGCGGGTGTCAGCTTCCAAGCCTGATGACGAGCACCTATTTGCTGACCAGGAGCATGAAGATACATCCGAAACTGATGGGAAAGAAGATTATTTGGTTCGAAGTCTATTGAGTACGAGGGGCTCATCTGCAAACCATGAATGCTGCATATGTTTGGAATGTTATACTGCCAGCGAGACCATCTATGTTCCAGTTGCAACGGAATGCAACCATGTCTTTCACAAAGGATGCATACATGAGTAGTTGAAAAAGAGTGGCAAGTGCCCCCTGTGCAGAGTGGAAGTACGGAAGGAAATTGCACCGCTGCTAACACAATAAAACCTAAAACCAGGTATCAATAATCAAGGAGGATTGTTCACTTCCTTCTTTATTGGAAGACACCCCCAACTTGTCCAACTATTCGTATTGTATCATATAGTACGGTACCAGTACTGTACAGTAGCAACATCGTAGTGTATCATAGCTCAAGGTTGACTCAAAAGAATGTGTACACCATCGCACTGTCTTGCTCTCTTTGGGCCGTTTTGTATCAAATTGGACACAAGCGCAAGTAGGAATAGTAATGCATTTTTCGATTGAGAAACTCTACTTCTGGAACAAATCAAGTCCACGGGTATAACATATTATATATGTCATGTTCCGATCGGAACAAAAATATCACACTATATCTATTAGTGAGTCGTCGGTACGCTTGCATATTATGCAAATAACCCGCGGAAAATCATGCACCGAAACTGCCGGCAAAATCCAATAGTATGGCAAAATCCAATAGTATATGTCACAAGACCATAGCATTGCAGGAAAAAGATGAAATTTTCTTCCATCTGTCTCACTGCCCTTCTTTCTTCTGGCCATTACATTGCTGACAAAACTGAAAGTTTGTCCAATAGCTATTTGCGCTCCAGAGCAGCGTGTAGATACGAACATTATGCAGCTACTGTTAGCTGCGCATCGACTTTCTCACAATGAGTGACGAATGTAGGTGCTTCAAAGCTTACCATCGTCGTGGTGAAATCAAATCCATCAGTAGCCTTTTTAGTATATTTTCACTGTTTGGAGGACTGATCTCGCATCTCCACTTTCTAATATATTGTGCTCTTGTGATGTGTTTATTTAAAAAGTGAATTGTGCAAAAAAGTGGAGATGCTCGATGTTTTGTTAGTGCCCAGGTATTTACGTACACCTATACTACAAAATCGAAAAGAAATTCGCGAAAAAGTGGTTCTGAATTTTGATCGGAACTGGTATGATTCATTCGCGCGGAAGTTTGTATCTCGCTCGGTCGGCGCGCTCAAACAGCAAATGACTATAGAAGTACCGCGGTACTCGTATGCAGTATTGGAACGGGATTTGCGGTGAGTAAAAATCATTGACGTACAGGGAACCGTACACCTGTACCTAGTACAGTAGTCGACAACTACTACTTCCGCAACCGACCTGGCACAATCTTTTTGACATTGCAATAAGGATCAACATGAAATTTTCTTCCCTCTTACTCACTGCATTCGTTTCCCTTTCCTCTGCCCATTACGTTGATGAGGAACCTGAAAGTAAGTCGACGATCCCTTTGCAACATGAATTGTTCAAGAATCCATGTATCATCATTGTAATCAAAAGAAAGTCATATCGCAATCTCATCTTCATTGATGCTCTCAATGGCCTTCCATTCATCTCTTTCCCATTAGACCGCTTCTATGAGAAACCTTCTGACAACCATGTGAGATCTCACCACACGTCCGAGGAACCTGCTGAAAGTAAGTCATCGTTGATCTACTTGTGATGATCTCCTTCATCATAGTAAAAGTGTCACACGTAATCTCATAATCGCATACATTCATACTTCTTTGATTTCCTTTCTCTTCAGGCCGTTACAACGAGGGGCCTTCTGAGTACCAGGTGAGATCATCTCATCACAAGTCTGATGCGCATGAACGCACCCATCACGAAGGTAACAACAGCAACAACCTTCGTGGAGGGCCCTCTGCTGGAAATGGCTATGCTCATGGTCGATCTGGTCACTACCACGGCAACGATTCCACCGAACCTCGGGCCGGTGAGGGTCGAAGTGTGCAACACGACGTTCTCATCATAGGTGCTGGAGCTGCTGGTCTCAGTGCCGCCCACGAGCTCGAAAAACACGGCTGGACTAATTACAAGATCCTAGAGGCATCCGACAAAATTGGTGGCCGCACCCGTCATGAATGGTCTTTTGGTGAGAATGACGAAGAATACAACGTTGATTTGGGTGCTCAGTACATCCACACAACCAATGATATTGGGAACGGTAAATATACTGGTGAAGATAGAGCCTACAACCTTTTGCAAGAAATGGTTTCTTATCCACTAGAGGAGGCCTTCAAGACTACATATACGAAGAAAGAATTTCCAAATATTTGCGTTCTTCCAGACGGGGGCTGTAATGATGTCTACCATAATCCACCAGAGTATCGCTGGGCAGGAGAGATGGGTTGGCATAGCTTCCTCACTGAATATGTGGCATATGATGCAGTGAGAAACAATGTCATCAACAATTGTGAAGTCAAGGCAATCAACACCCAAGGCGATGATGTCTCCGTCACGTGCGGGGGCACTACCTACACCGCGTGGTACGTGATTGTCACGGTGCCAATGAAGATGCTCCAGAAGAATACGATCACCTTCACTCCTTCTCTACCGAGTTCGTATACCCAGGCAATCAATAGGTTCATCATTGGCAATGGGTTCAAGGTCTGGATTGAGTACCAAGCCGGTGCAGAGTACAAGGAGTATTTCACCCACACAACTGATTTGGCCATGTACAGAAAGTCGTGGTATGTGACTTCTCCGGCCATTGCTGCAGAGGCTGGATACCGACTGTTTTGGAACGAAGGATATCCGTATGGAGCCAGTACCAAAATTGTGGGTGGCCTCATTTATGGCAAAGCATACAACGAGTATGACGGCTTGTCATCGGAACAGAAGAAGAAGAAGATTGCGGAACACTTGGAAAAAGACGGCATGGTGTATGGAACACCAACCGGCAGATGGACCGTCATGGATTGGAAGGAAGAAGACTACATTGAGGGTGCCTATACCATATTTGCGAATGAGGCCGACCAGTCAACCTTGTTAGAGCCCATTTCATACAAACTGTACTTTGCTGGAGAAGCCTTAAATGAATGGACATGGGGCACGGTTCATGGAGCCGCTAAAACCGGAAGGGATCAAGCCAAGAAAATTGTGGCTGCTGGACGCCGCCGCGAATAAGCAATTCAATGCATTGGCTGTGAGTCACTGTTGTTTGTGCTCAACCTGTATGACATAATATTTCAATTAGTAGTTTTATAGTAAATTGCATTATGCACGCGCACTCTAGTTACCGCTTTAGTGAATCATAGGATTTAATCCCTTTCATTATATGTAAGCCACTCATTGTAATAGGATCTCAAATCTCCAAATACAGCACTGAAAATATTAGGATACTAGCTGTTCTAGTTTTGACTACTATGGCATGATATCGCCACCATTTGGCACCGGCAAAATATCCGGTGGAGGAGCGGAAGATATCACTGAATAAAGGACAACCGCAAGAGTAGCAAATGAAGCCGCAAAGAGAAAGTAGGCGGTTCCCAATGCTCCTTTACCAAGAACCCGCCTTCCTCTGGAGTCTTCTGGTGAATCATCCATACCAATAATCACTTGATCCGATCCTGTGCCAAAAGCTTCTCCAAACATGATGCGTCTCCAAAATTCCACCGTCGCCCAGGCGAATGGGAAAACACCCAGCAAAAATACCCAGACATCTGAATTCATCTCGAGTCCGCCAGCAGTATCCCCAACAACAGGCAATGCTTTTAAATCTGAAGTTCTGACGGGTATTCTCGACGTCGTAAACTTTTCATTTGGGAAGGATTTGCCCAACTTTGTGTTGGCGTTGCGTGTTCTTTGTGGAATGATGCCAGCATGATGGTTATTGTGGAAGGCGAGAACACAAGATTTCTCTTGCACTACTAGCAGTAAGATGGATAGAAAACCAAGGGCAAGGATTCGAAGATTGATCATTTTCAGCACGTTTCGATTCTATTGTGATCTCATAGGGTTCTTCAGGACATTTGTACTATTGAGCAGAAGAGGAATGACGATGACGATGATGACGAGATGAAGATGATGATGACACGTAAGGAATGGTGACGAATTCAAATGTTTGATTTTAAATCGAATAAATCGATTCGAATAAATCGATTCAAATAATAAAGGCAGATGCCGGTAGGACAAAGGACGGACGCGAAGATGAAATTGAAAATGGCATGTATTGAATATATTGTCAATAATGACAACGATCCGTAGTATAATACTACTCATCGCATTGCTGCGTAGAGATCATTGAAACCAATTTCATTTTGATTTCGTTGTATAAGGCGTACCTACCATATTCGAAGTGCAATGAAGAGAACCCTACTGAATCACTGCACGATTCATTCATTCATTCGATCATCTATCGTAGTATATGCGATGATTAATTAAAAGGATAACAGTGGACAAATTTGAGGTTTCATTCAGCAGCCGCGAGTACAAAACAGATGAAGACCATTGCTTCATCATCTGCGGTATGGTGTTTTCAAGAATCCCGATTTAAAATGCCACAACATGATCCTTCCAAAATAATGGGAGATCCAAAGGACTGTTGGATCCGTTACGATTCGGAACCGAACCAGACTCTCGAACAGGCGTATCGTTCCCAAAATGGAACAGGGCGTTGCACTCCAATGACACACTACACGATCGATTTCGAGTTGATGCTGCAGAGGAAAATCACGACTGGATATACTCGTCGTGTTTGCCGTTTTGACGTAGACAATAATGCTGAAGACTCAAAGACGACATCGTCAGCACTGACAACTATGGTTCAGGAGCAACGCATGCTTCGACCAGAGACGAGTAGGTTCCTCCATGCATTGCATAAATATCTGGATTGTCGAACTCGAATGTATGACAAGTATCTAGAGGTGGATGAATTTCAAACCATTTACAAGTATCCGATATTAGATGATTCTGGTGGTATCGTAAAATGCGAGAATCCAACGGAATACAAGGCAAACTACCAACAACAATCGATTGAAGGGCGGACGGTGCAAGGATTAGATGAATTGTATCAAGCAGCCGAGATCGCAGAACCAATCTTTCGAAAGGCCATTGAAAACAAAGTTCAACAAGTTCTAGATGAATGCGGAAATCAAAATGGAAGCAACAAGTATATAGTCTTTGCTCCTTTGAAAAAGAAGCTTCGAGCCGAGGAGAAAGCGCGGAATGACTACTGTGATCGCGTTCCAGGCCCTCCTGCTTCTTGGTTGTGCGACATTGTAAGAGGCAGCATAGAATTTACTTGCGCAAAGCAGGTTCTCAAGTGCCTCGAACTGATCAAACATGATGATTCTCTTCATATTGTCAAGGTCAAGAACCGGTTTCAATCTCCAAGTCTAACTGGCTATCGGGACATTATTATTCACATTCAGATTGATACAAAGCTAGGATTCAAGCACATTTGTGAAATTCAAATTCATCACAAGTTGATTCGTGAACTAGACAAAACTTTGAATTCGCATGGGCATTATGAGTACTTTCGGTCCTACTTTGCCGGGGCCACGGCAAGCTTGCAAGAGCGCCTCACCGACCTGGAGCTGATCAATGGTGGTGAACAACAGCTGTTGGATTTATCTACACTTGATCAGCTCTTGAAAGAATGCATCGACGAGAAACGGCTGGCTAGACTTGAAATGTTATTTCGGGACCAGCTATGCGAATACGACTGGGCACTTCGAGTGTCCAGAAAGCTACTAGACCTCAGGCTAAACACATATGGTAACTGTCACTCCTTGGTTTCGAGCTCTTTAAAATCTATAGCCGGTCTACAGCTGCTTCAAGACAGGCCTGAAGATGCGCTGCGCTTCTACAAAAGAAATCTGGAAATCGACAAGAAGCTTTTTGGGCAAAATCATCTTTCAGTCGCTGATACCTACAATGACATGGCCATTGCGCTTCACCGTCAAGGTAAAGTAGAATCCGGGAAGAGTTTTTTCGAACGGTCTCTAGAAATAAAGAAGAATTTGCTCTGGGGAGAGCACTCGGCGATCGCTGAATTGTACAGCAACCTTTCGGTGTCGCTACAACAGCAAGGCAGACTGAAAGAAAGCATGGAGCTCTGTCGCAAAAGTCTTCAGATATACGAAAAGAACCAGGGGAAAGACTCGAGTTCGACCGCAATTGTGTACAATAACATGAGCATAATTGTCGAGGCCATGGGAAACCAAGATAAGGCTTTCCAACTCGGTTCACGAGCAGCAAACGCCTTCAAACGACACCTTGGGGAAGACCATTCCTTCTTGGCTTGTACCTATTACAACATTGCAAGCATCCTCATGAAACAAGGCGATCTTAGTGATGCTATGGAATACTGTTTGCGTTCGTTGAAGATTAGCGAGAGGAATCTTAGTAGTGAGCATTGTTTTGTAACAATGACGGTCCGTAGAATGGCGATAATTCTTGAGCAACAAGGGGAGATAGAAAGGGCTACAAAACTCTACGAAACAGCAAGGCTACAGCAGAGAGATTCTCTTCGCAAACGGTTTACGACGACTAATCTATACATCAATGAAGTCACGCCGATTGATACAGCCCCTTGTCCAATTTACTTTAGCAGTCAATCCAAATTGGCCAAGCCCTGGCGAAGCTTGAAAGGCCGAATGATGTCGTCGAATGGAAAAAGCCAAGCCTGATTGCAAGGCAGAGTTGGGAATGGGGGGCAATACACGATCGATTTTGAATTGATGCTTCAGTGGGAAAATGCGACTGGATATAGACGTCGCGTTTGCAATTTTGAGGCCTTTTTCACAAGTCCTGAAATGCAACAGGCTTCGTTGCCGTTGCTACATTCTGCTCAGTAGCGGCTCGTGCATCGACCAGCGAACACATCCATCTATATTCTGAAACTTCCAAGGCGTCCAAGAGCATTGCGTTGTCTTCACTCCGGCATTGGACACAAGAGGTCAAATTTTTCTTGGGCACCGTTTAGACTCGTTGGTGGTTCATATCCGTATGCAGTCACACACTCGCAAAAGACAGGACGATTTCCCGATCCGCAAGTGTACATTAGTTCGCATATCGATCGTACACTAGAGTGACACAACCAAGAGGCCTGGTTGAGATCAGCACTACATCCAATTTGTTGCCAATTATCAGCAACATCATCCACTTTGGGCACAAAATCGTGCTTGGGGATAATGTTGAATCCATATTTGTTAATGTCTTGCAACGTGATCGGTGGGTCGTATGACTTTCCAGAAATACGAGCATTGGGAGCAGAGAGACCAACAGCAGCGATCTTGGCTTGGGCACCGGTAATTAACGACAAGCCAGCACCCAAACTGTGACCAGTCACTTGGACGTGTTCAAAGTCTCCATTTGCCTTGAGTTCTTCGGCGAACTTGGTGGTGAGCTTGTAAAAGGCAACTTTCTCAATAGAAGTGCTTGCCATTGCGTTCATCCAACTAACCAAGTCGGGGAAAATCCCCGACCAGATCTCTCCAAAAGGAATGATTGCACGCAGGAATTGCATCAGTCCGGCAGCACTCCACAGCTGGGCATCAGCCAACAAGTCAAATTGATTGACGGTGCCTCGAATCAGGATAACGGCAGTTGTTTGTCCCTCCAGGGGACCAGGAACCGAGATCAACTTGAACTTGACGGCAACTTCGTTGTTGGGATCTTCACGGGAACGGAATTCATCGACAACGGGTTGCAAGTCCGTCACCCCGGGGCTATTCTGAAACCAGGTGTCCAGGGAAGGTTGGGTATCATTGTTTGCAATGTAGGCCGCCCCAGCCATCCAAGCAAAGTCAAGCATAGTTGATTGGTTCATAAAGCCTCCCTCAATTTGGCTCAAAGTACAAGTTGGATAGCGCATATCGGATGACCCTGTATATTCCCATTCCCCATACGGCAAGTAGGTCAATGGTGTAGAGGAGGTTTGAAGCGCTCCAGAATCAAAAGTTGTCAATAAAATGGCAATGAAGGCAAAACCGAAGGAAGCTATGAGAATTCTCCAGCCCTTGTAGGCAGCATTGGCAGAAATAGATCCAACAATACTGTTTAGACGAGACTGGTTTGACCATAATTTCTCTGGAGTGTCACCACCAACCAGCTCCATATTCTTTCAATAATTAAAAAGGGATTTTTACATGTTAGATTTCTGTTTGCTGCCAAACGCACGAATTCTGTGGCAAAAGGTCAATCAGCAACTTACGCCTGTTTCTTCAATGACCGTGACAATGTGCATGTACCATCTGACATTGGAGATCACGGACAGCACGATAAAGATTGTCCCTAAGCTAGAATCCCCAATAACAAAGAGAACAACGGTTGGATAGAAGGAAAAGAGGGCCAATTCCACGATGAACGAAATCCAGCACAAGGCTGCGGTCGCTTCGTAGTGACGCTCCAAATGCATTGTATGAAAGACAGCCTCCGATATTTTTTTCTTGTGCTCCAACTTTTGCCATGTCAAAGTGCTCCGATGAGATATTGAATCTGGAGCTTGAGCTTGAGCATTTTCTTCGTCCCCACCATACTTTTGTTGTAGCTTTTTAAAATTGGCCTTCTTGGCTTCTCCGATTTCAATCAGATCCCTGCCCAGTCTGACCAGATTGTAGGTATTTCTTAGACTTGACCAAGATACCATAAATACTATGATCAAAAATATGATAATGGGAACGGCCCCCAATCCAAACCAGACCAAGAATCCGATCACCAACAAGCAAATCATAAACATGGAAAGAAAGGAACAAATTACACTTGATTTCAATTGTGCTTTCGTCAAGGCCCCTGGGCCTCTGACAATACTGATGTAACGAGAAGGTTCTGGTCGGCAAAATATTCGTTCCAAAGACCACGTAGGTTTGGTCAAAAAGGGACGATAATCTTGAACCTCCGGGATAGTATGAATGAACTTGGGGTTCTCGGATAGATTGGTATAGAGAAAGGAAGGCATACACGACACCATGTGCGTCCAAATAGGTGTATGGATCTTTAGACTCGACTTGTAAATATGTGGTTCTCGGGCTTGATCGGTTGCTTTCGAATTGGTAAAGACATTTCGGGCAAGTCCGCTGGAATTGACATAACCCGACATTCGACGTGTCTGACGTAGCAAGATGCATCTCTTGAGAACGTCCAACATATGACCCGGATCGGCATCATCGCGATTGGCCACAAAAGAATAGCAACACCGGACCTGTACATGGTGGATGATAATTGTGGAAGAAGCGATGCGTCGTGAGCTCGAGAAGGAAGAGTGAAAATGACACTTCACCCATCATTTCATCTAAAGGAAGGTCTCACCTCATAAAAGATCACACAAAAGTAAAAGACGCAAAAGAAGATCATGACAAGAATGAACCAAGAAAGAGAAGTGTAATACCACCACCTATCACTGGCCACCAATAGTCCAACGCATCCCACCACAATGGGAAAAAAGCAAAAGCAAGAGATAAAGAGCCATTCAATGATGATGTGTCCATGCTTATTGTCCGTGAGAATCAAAGCTCTAGACATTGGGTGGTCTTTGTAGGCATCCATAGTGAACGATCCAGCAATGACCAATGCTTCTGCAAAGTAACGCGAGAAGGAAATGAGGGAAAATATCGCTCCAATTACGGCGAACCACTTGACTGAATGGTCTTCTTCCCCATCGGCCGTCTTGTTGAAACTAGTCGCTCCAGACTCAATACTGAGGTTCAGCACCACAAACAGTAGCAGTTGAAGACAAAAGACAAAAAGAAATCCAGCAAAGAGAGCCGCGACAATGGCATAAAGGGCATTCATCAATTGATGGCCGATTGTCATGTCTTTCATGTTTTTAACTTCAATATTGATTTCATCGTTTTCGTCATGGCTTTCTTCAATGACGATTTGTTGTGAAAAGCCCGGATCACTACTGTTGCGTGAGTTGAGTGTATAAGGGTTAGAAAAACACACCACATCATTTTGTAATACCATGCACGATTAGCATACATATGATATGTTCCATCACCATATACTTACTACACACGAACTCCATTGGCTTTCTTTCTGGATGTCACAACACAGGACTCCCTAGGCAAACTAAAGTGATCTTGAATGCTTGGCAGCAAGCTCATTCTCCTGAAATGTGAAGTCTGTGTGACAATAGTAATGAATCGTCAGCTTTGACTGAAACAAGTGTAAACAAGAGAATTTTCGGCAACAGTGATGACCGCATTATTGTTATGTGTACTGCTTGTGTTCAGGTGCTGTTGGAACGTGATGACACAATGGTTGATAACGCTTCAAAGGTGAAAGAGTCCGCAATATAAATCGTGCTTTTTGTTGAAACATTTGTTTGTCTATTTAACGTCCGAAACTCTGCTTGCGCGTTTTTGCTAGTTTTCATATCACTCACATTTCACATCATTCGTTCTTTCAGATTGATACAAATTGAAAATAAAAGAAAGGATTCGAGCATATTGAAGCCTTCGATTGAAGCACGCTTCGTCCGGCTTTCGACGCTGTTGGAATGCTCGTCTCAAGGTCATCTGCATCCCTTGCAAATTTTGTTAGTCGCTTTGATCCAGAAATAAGCTTAGTAGAATCAGTTTCTATCAAACTATTGCGACGAATACAAGGGGTGCAGCCGCAGTATAGTTCAAGAAATTAAAATATCAAAATTATCGAAAGATTTAAGAGGTCCAAAACACACCGGAATGCTCAGTAGATGTTGCGCTTGTCCACGGCCCCGAATCTCAGCTCCATGAAGATAAACGCTTGCGCATCGTCGCGATATCTGATCCAAGATGATCCAAGATGCATTCATCAGCATGCAGCCCTAGGTTCGCGTGACATCTCAGTAAGATGTGGTCCTTGGATATAACAAAACTTGGCTTTCAGTATCCATGGCTGAATGATTGTGAGCCCTGAGCTCGCTCTCGGTTGATCTCTCCGATGAAGATCCTATTGAGCGTATTGAATTTCGTTGTACTGGTCTGCAGATCTTGAATTCTTGGCTTGAAAAGCGTGCAGAGTCGTCAACAATGTTCACTTGCGATGCTAACATATTTCGCTCTTGAAGCAAATGCTGGAGGAATCGATTCAAAGTCATCTTGAGATTATGTGCTTCTTTTGGTTTTATGGGCAACAAACAAACTTCATTGGAAGTATAAAATAAAAACGAATCTGAGCTCTGATCAGAAGTTGTTTTAATAAAACGTTCGATCACTTCTGGATGATTGACGGCAACAATTTCTTTTCGAACTCTGGTGATGTGGCATTCATATATAAAATGAAACTTGTCTCAATAGACACGACCATATTTACTTATATTGGATGGTCCACTGTTCCAGAGATGCGAATGTCGAGCAGTGATTGAATACCATTTCTGCTCCCTGTTTTATATGTATAAGAACCAGGTGTACAATGACAAATTTTGAATAGACGCTACCACTTTTGTCATTGACAAAATTTATATTTTCTCTTGATACCAAATGGTAATCGTACCAGGTAGGCTAGTAGTTTCTCAAACCCACATCTTGTTGCAAGATTCCGGGGAGAACAAATGGTGAAAGGAAGTGAAACAATTCGATCAACCTAGTATTGGTAATTACTCTAGCGTGTAGTTGTTAAAAGCTACTATCTACCATATTCGAAACACACCGATACATTTAATTGATGGTGTGCTTCGTCACCGCCCCGTTTTAGAGCCCCATATGAAGAAGAATGCCTTTGTTTCGTCAATATCCGATCCAGTGTGATTCTTGATGATTCACACCATCGCAGCTGCCGTCCTAGTACTTCGTTTTATCGCTCGAACAAGAAGAGTAGGATGTCCCTTGATATGACAAAACTGCTCTTCTTTCAGGAGTATCCAGAGCTAGATGGTTGCGTGGCCTGATCTCGCTCTCGTTTGAACCCTCCGATGAAGATACCATTGAGTGTATCGAATAGATCTTCGCACTGGTGCAGATCCTGAAGTCTTGGCTTGAAAAGCGTGCAGAGTCGTCAACAATGTTCACTTGTGACACTGCGATATTTCGCTCGTGAAGCAAATGCTGGAGGAATCGATTCATAGTCATTTTGGATTGTGGTATGTGGTGTGTGGCATGAATTGTGTGCCGCTTTTGGTTTTATGGCCTTGGACTTCATTTGCAACAACCAGCAACTCACTCGTAAGCGACTGAGAGCTCTGATCAGAAGTTGTTGCTTCGTATGTCTACAGCATTTCTTTTCGAACTTAAAGAAAAATGTACTGTAGTTTTCGTAGAGCTTTTCGCGGTCGCACTGTTCCTAGTAGCACACAAACGATTCATCCCTGTACAATAGCGAATGAATAAAATATTTGTCCTGGCTTCGCATACTGCACCGGTTGGAACCAGGTGAAGAATATTTATCGTCTATTCGAACACTGGATATATTTTTTCTGCGCGAGAACACATTTCGACTCGAATGAGCTTAGATGAATAATGCTTTGGCAATCTTCGTATTACGAAAACCCGAATGCATCTCGGAGAGAAATAGACGCTTTGGATCAGAAGCTGTTGCTTCATACGTGTACGGCTTCGTTTCGAACTCAAGCGAGCACCATTTTTAAAATAAAAAATGGATGCTGCCTACCGGTTACTGTAACGGGTGTAACCGGTAGACGAATCGTTTATTGTTCGAGCATTTGGATATCTACTTGTGCTTCCACCAAAGAAGCCCAAAACTAGCATAGTGGGTACAGCTAGAGAGAATTTGGTTAGTAGTTGAATCCAGTGCTACTACTAATAGAGTGAGTCGAGTCATATATACAACTTACCAACATTCCCTTGACTATCTCACCAGCACGAACATTCTCTTCTCAAGCTCATCGCGATTTCCAAGAGGAATACAGTAACACTGTGGTACTATCGTAGTTCTTGAATTACCATCAGTGGTTGCTTGATCAATCTAGCGGTAGGAAGAATCATCATTTGGAATACACGGAATATTTGAAAAATAAAGACTAGTGTTACAAAATTATCAAAAGCTTCAAAAAGGCTCAAAACATGCTGAGTTGTCCACAAACCCCGGTTCAGCGTTCCACCACATCCTGAAAAAGACGACAAGGACTGCTTGCGTCATCGATAGAAGAACTGATTCAAATCCTCACACAGTCCTACTGCGCAATATCGCCAGAGATTGTCCTTGGATATGACAAAACTCTTGTTTCAGTATCATGAGCTGGATTGAGCTCGCCATTGATTGATCTCCTCTGCGACGAGGACGATCCCACCATCGAAGCGGGTGTTGAAGTGTGCCGTATTAGTGTACAGATCCTGAATCCTTGGGTTGAAAACCGTGCAGAGTCATCAACAATGCTCACTTGTGATGCTGAAATATTTCGCTCTTGAAGCAAATGCTGGAGGAATCGATTCATAGTCATCTTTGGACTTGTGTTTCGTATTTTGTGAATGTGTTTTGCTTGGGTACCATACTGCCAGTATTCGTAGAACTTCATCGCAGCTCTAGGTGGCGGTAAACGAAGGGTACAATCGATTGGGCTTTAACTCAAACGTCATGCGCTTAAGTATTTCGGGCTTATATGCGGAACAGATATATCTCGCAATGAGCTCGCCGGATTGGTTACAATCGATTCTCCTACCAAAAGTCTCCGATGGGTTATATGTAAATCAAATGTGGATGCGTAAAAGAGAACTGAAAGAATACCTCTTCTTTTCCCCGCTGATAGAAACTGTGAAAAATGACGGTACCGTAGCGTTGACGAGCATCGATAATCGCTATACCGCAAGTAGTGGTACGGTACCGGTAGGTACTGTACCTACCATTCTTTGGATTTTTCTTCTCCCCGGATTGCGGATGCTTTTATATTTTTATGTTTGTGCTCCAGCTGGAAAAGTGCGAAAAAAAGGAGTTTTTCGATAGCTAGTACAATATTGAACTTGTTAGAACTGCGGAGTGAAGAGTCTCCTTGTTCTTGAACGTACAGTATGATGGGAGGTGGCAGAGCGGTTGTTGTCTCTTGTTTCAAGAAATGACATGTGTGCTTGAAGAATTGATGTTTTTGAAGCGCTTCAAAAAATAGAGATACAACCCATTAACAATACTGTACCGGTATATGGTATTGAGATCACAGGAAAGTGTTGACTTGCTGGCTGTACATCTTTCCCTTGACTCCGAACAGCCATCATTTTCATTTTTTTATATTCAAAATACCGGTACACGTTTGGAAGACGCTGGTCGCTTTAGTCCAAGACCGTTTCATTTTGAAACGAACTGGCAAGTCCCGTGAAGTCGAAATCGCCAAATCCACCACGATGGTGGCCATCATCATCATTTTTGTCTTTGATACAAGATCCAGTCGAGGACTTTGGCGAAGATACATCGACAAATCCCTCTCATATCAAATACTTTTGAGTGCATCTACAAGATACGCTTGACGCATTGAGACAGCTCTGTCTCACATTTTCGACAGTGCTAGTTATACGACCACTGCAGTCGTCGGCGTCATCTCATCCTCGGTCCACCACCATCCCTCCTCATCACAAGAAGCATGAACATTTTACGGAAGACAAATGTGTCACTACCTCGTCTTAACATATGCCGTAAATCGAGTGAACCGTACTCCAAGGACAGAGAAGATGGAATCCCTTCCTTCATAGTATGTGACCCGACAAAAGGGTTCTATGGTGAGGACGGTGAGGAACAGAAGATTGATGGCGAAGAATCGAAAGTGGAAGAGGCCCACATCGTGGTGGCATACACTGCTCAAGCTCGCAATAATGAAGAGCAGAAGAGTGAATCTGTAGACGGGGATTCGGCAAAATACAGTTCATTACTTCAGCTTCTTGAAAGCGACTTTGGGCAGGATAATCAATATGGGATGCAGCGCCTCGTCATGCTGGCAAATAATGAATTTGTCAATTCAGAAAGCAAGGGATCTGTCGCTGAAGCCCTCGTGTTTGATATTGACACGGATTCGGCAGAACGGCTGCGGCGCTCATTCCTTCGGCACCTCAATTCGGAGAATCTTCGACTTGCAGCACTCAGGGTCTTGGCATCCACCTTGGAACTTGCCAAGATGCAAATGCGGGGGACAACTGAAATCAAGCTAGACTTTACTTCGAGGTATTTCCGGGCACTGCTGGAAGTGCTTGGTGCCTACAACAAGGAAGTCGAAGAAATCGAACGTGCCGAGGCCACGCTATCTATCAAGTGCCTTGGAGTGCTCTTATCACTGGATCAGACATCAACTATCGAATCATACGTCCGAAAAACACTTCTTTCGTATATTCAAGCCGCCTACCATCAAGCATGCGAGGCAAATGATCGAAGATTGCAGAGGGAAACAAAGGGTATGCTATCCTCTCTCGATATTCACTGGACACAAATCTAGTTTTTTATCCATCGCGGATCTTGCTAACACGGGGGGGTTAGAAAAGATTGCATAGTAATATTGTTTTTAGTTGGTGAATATGCTCTTTTCGCACTCTCCCCCATTTCTGTATGCACTGGAGTTGTCAGTCAGCCAGTCAGTCCTCTTGTAGTTGAATAGAAACTCTTCCACTGTATCGCACTGTACTCTTCCGTATATTCAATATTGCTTGTCGTGGTCCAATGAGACTGAAACAGTCCTCTTTGATATGCGCGGGCGACACACTTTGTAATAACTTCACCATATTTTTATTGGACAATGAAGAAACGAGTGCTGGTGCTACATGGCAACCGGCAAACGGGTCAGTTGTTTCTTGGCCGCCTGGAACGAATTCGGAAGAGAGTCTCAAAAGAGTTTGATCTCGAGTTTATCGCTCCAGATGCCCCCTTTCCCCATCCAGAGGATGCTAACCTCCGAACATGGTGGAATCGGGTCGACAATGAGTACCAAGGACTAGACGAAAGTTTAAAGATATTGGAAGAACTGGAGCAGCAGAATGTTGTTGGAATATTTGGGTTTTCTCAAGGTGCACGATTTGCACAGTTGGTTGCCATGCTGCACTCGGACGATCCTCGGAAATGGTTTCCAAACTTGGAATTTTGCATTATGGTTGCTGGTTATGATGCACCCATCCCAGACGGATTTCCATTAACAGAGACCAAGCGGATAAAGCTACCATCTTTTCATGTTTGGGGTCGGGGAGACAAGCTGGTGACTCCAGCTCAGTCGGAAAAGTTGAGCGAACACTTCCTTGAGCCACAGACTATGATACATGATGGCAACCACTATGTTCCGTCGAAAGCCCCACAGATTCAGCACTATGTCGATTTTATACAACATGCTTTTAATATTGCAAAGAATGGACAAGGAGGTGGTGAACCGAATTCCGGGAGTGAACCGGTAGCAGAAACAAGCCAGCTGCCAGACGAGGAAACAACAGCAATGCAAGAAGAGGAAATTGAAGCACTGCAGGCCATCTTTCCAGATGAAGTCGATATCAAGTCATCAAGCTTTCCCATCAGATATCATATGAAATTGCTTCCATCGGAAGAAGAGGAAGGAACCAATTGGCCTAAACACCCATTGACGCTCGATATTACTTACCCTTTTGACTATCCGCTTGAGTCAATACCAGACTTCAAGTTGATTCATGAGAACAACGTATATCAGTTTCCATCCAACAGGGTTGTAAAACTGATGAAAATCTTGAAGGATGCCGTGACCGAAGAGATTGGTATGCCGTCTGTTCTCTCTGGTGTCTACGCTGTCAGAGACTATCTCGATTTACCTGCTACTGATCTGGATGAGGTTCCGGCACAAGGAGTGGAAAGCAAAGACGTGCCTACCTCGACTTTGCCAGAAAACGACTCGGATCAAGATACATCTTCTGCTGGCCCACATCGAGCATCGCACGAGGATATTCAAAAAGGAATCCAAGAGGGATTAGATATTGCCGAGCAGCTGCTCATGAGGAGCGATAAAAGGAAGGCGCAATCAGAAGAAGGTCTTTCGATGGACAAGGGCGGGGCATTTTGGAACTACACCATTGGATTAGTAGGGAAACCATCAGCAGGAAAGAGTACCTTCTTTAATGCAGCTAGTGCATTCAGCAAGCAACGAGGTGCGACAGAGGGTGCCTCAGAGTGGGGTGGAGCCAGTATGGCAGCCCATCCCTTTACCACAATCGATCCAAATATCGGTTACTGCTTGGTCCCCGCACCCAAAGGATCATGCCCAGAAGATGAGATGGGAGCCTCTAAATCCTCCTTTGGCTCGACTCACGGAAGAGACTCGAATGGTCAGCGGCTGATACCAATTCTCTTGAAGGACGTTGCCGGTCTCGTTCCTGGCGCCTACAAAGGCCATGGCAAAGGAAATCGGTTTCTGAACGACCTAACTGATGCCACGGTTCTCATTCACGTAGTCGATGCATCCGGAACTGCCGATGCCCAAGGTAATACCACTGGAGGTACAGCCATGACCAACCCACTGGACGATATGCAATGGATCCGTTCGGAACTGGTGGAGTGGGTGTATGGCAATGTGGTTGCCAAATGGGATAGCATTAGTCGCAAAGGAAGAAAGAAGGTATGGAATACAAATTATTGGTTTGAATGTTAATCTTTCTAACCTTTCATGTCCTGTCTTTTATAGTTATCTGGAATGTTTTCTGGATATGGACAAACACAAGCTCTAACAGAGAGAATATTTGTGGCCTTGGAGGACTACATGGAAGAGCGGCACAATATGGAACGAAATTTCGACTCTCTTGAGGAATGGGACGAAGCAGATGTTCACCGCCTTGTTAGTCTATTTCTAGGTGCGATCCAATGAGCGAGCCATAGAGGACATGAGTTCCAAAAACTGCTTTCTCAACACTCTTTTTTCACAGGTGTACGATTTCCCATTGCATTAGCATTGAATAAATACGATCTACCAACCAGTAAGAAGCACATCCGCGAGATTGAAGAGGCGCTTCCAATCCATGGTGCTCATGTGGGTACCCCACTAACAGCGAGAAGTGAAATGAATTTTGTGAAAGAACATCTGATGGGAAAGACAACAACTGACAAGAGTGAAAGTAAAGCTCCATTTGGTGTCTGGCAGTGTTTGAGCTCTGCAATCAAACTTCGAGAACCAGTGTTGGTCTTCCCTGTGAGTGACATGAAGACCTATGCCCCCTTGAATTCGTTGAATGAACGGGCAGTTGGAAATCCATCCTTGCCATCGGTTGGAATGATTCGATGTATCAATGGGTCAGGCGGGGTATCTCCCTCTTGCTGGAACGAGACGCAACAGCTTTACATTCCTCCGAGTAATAAACACGGCAAGGGATCGGAAGTCCAACTGCGGGATGTGATTCCAATGAAGCAAGGTTCCACAGTGAATGACGTCTTTTTGGCATTGAAGAATGCTGGAGCCGTGAGCGGTGAGTTTGTGCGAGCAGAAGCCGCTGGAAAGATTGGAGAAAATCCAAAGCCTGTGCCGAAAAATGCAATCCTCGGGCATCACAATCGCATCCTGAAGATCATGACCAACAAGAGGACGACATGGCAAAGTTAGAGAGAGTACTGTACTGTAATCATACTGTAGATTAAAGATACCGGTAGAGCAATTTCTTCATTGGATGTCGATCGGAAAGACTTAAATGTGAATCGCCGGCGGGCAATAGAGCGAAACTTCGTCGATATATTGCCGGATATACGCGCATGTATAGAGAACTATTCGACCGTTGCGCCAGCCAACCCGCTTCCGACAAAGAAGCGAGTCTCGAGCGGAAGATTCATTCTTCTATCTTGGTTGGGTTGTCGTTGTTGTAACATCCGCATTCAAGCCTCTCTGCTATTTCCAACTAGAACAATAACATGGGTCGATCAAGCTCAAAAGATGAATATGTTGCGGAGACAAGCCCCAAGCAAGGCCACGTAATTTTCTTTCTCTGCGACGTGAGTTGGAATGTGCTTCGAACTTATCATCAGACGATTTTTCTTGAGTGTCAATGAACTCAAGTCTTTTCTTGTTGCTCTTTCCACAACGCAGAGTCGACGAGCTGTTCAGTTCTTGGACACATTTGCCATCATCTTTTATTTGATATGTATTGCCTTTTATGGCTGGCAGACGGCCTCCGATTTCGGAGGTGATTTCAATGGGGTTGATTCGATTACAGATGCTCACTGGATTGTGATTGCATTTTTGCTCGTTGGTCTCCTCTGTGCGATACTTGGACTTGCAGGAGCAAGACGTTACAACCAATGTTTTTCATTTACCGCTGCATTGTGGTATGGCTTGAGTTTCGTGCTGAATTTCTTTACAATGAACATCCCCAATGCAATTCTGATGTTCGTCTTGGCGTATCCGCACATTGTATTTTACTATGAAGTCAAGGAAGGCACCATGAGTGCTGAAAACTACCAAAACGAAGTCTATTCCATCTGCTGTGGTGTGTAATAGAAATCACGGTGCCCTGATTCGTTTAATGTGCTTGTTGGATGTGAAATCTAGACAAGACAGAATATGAATCATCATCACGAACATAGAAAGGAGAGAAGCCCTCAAGAGCCAGAATCCAAGTTGTAAATTGCATATTTTAATGTTACTGTTCTATTTATATTATCAAATCAAACTTCATCATGTGGATCACATCTATTATGCTATGGTGTATAAAAGGGATGCAAAATTGTTGACAGGCTGAACTGATCCAGGTGCAAATACCTTGTCAAGAGAGAATATGGAAAAATGAAGAGCCACGGAGGTGCGTGCAACCGTTTCACTTCAAAGATAACCATCCGCTTCATGCGCACAGAGGCATGTAGTGGGTACCGCAACGTACCATGGCTCTCGTGAACCTCGGCAGCATGGGCAGCCAGCCATATCAACTACAGTAGCAATACAACATGGGAGCACCTCGATTTGTCCTATTGCAACTCGATCTTCTCGTCAGATGTCCAAGAATAGGATACAACATCGTCGCCCTCGTCTTCGTTCCCCATGCGACCCCATGTCCACGGCGCGACAACTCGAACTATTCGATCTAACAAATTCGTGTCTTGTCGTTGCCCACCCTGTGTACTATTGAGTTTCTCAATCACCCCGCCCCACCAGGATGCTCTTGGGATGCTGATACTCATTGTATGGTTTGAATCGTGGCCTGGAGAAGAAAGAGTTTCTAATGCTGGTATCATCAGAGGAACGGTTACCCCGGGTTCCTCCAAGTGAACGAGAAAGTTTCTCACAATCGTGCAAATGGTCATGTCAACTAATTTCTCTATCACTGCAGAAGCAAAGGGGTAAGGTCGAATTTCCACTTGCCAGTGGAGTTGTTTGGATGATGATTCGCTGTCCTCCCCTGACGGTGAAATGAGTTGGATTCGTCCCAGATGTGTATGGAGTAGAAATGGAAATGTCAACCAGCCTGGTTCTTCCAAACGGTAGACAATTTCTGCAACTTGTTTGCCATTGTCATTTGTGTAGCTATCAGTAGATACAATCGATTCGGTAATGGCCGGAGGAATGCGCAGCAGCTTAGACCGTGCCATTCCACCGCCGTCTTTTAGAATGTCGCCATATGGAATGGGCGGTAGTAGCGGCAATCCACCTCCTCGTGCCCAAAAGAAGTCCAATAGCTCACGTCTTAGTTCGACCAATGACAATGGGGCATCTTTTGATTGTATCTCTGGTGATTCTTTGGATGTAGCGGCGTGACTGGGAATCGCGGCCTTCAATGTCAGGAGCCGTGTGGGTCCACAAGCTTCTTGGACGGTGCGAGCAGCGATCCCAACTGTGAATTCCGTCACACTCTGATAAAGAGCGCGTAGTCTGGTCGTCTCAAACTCGACTTCCCAAATCATTTTGTTTTCTTGAGAAATGGTGACAGTGCCCTGGTGGGAACCTGGAACAAGATCGGCAAAGAAAGGACCCGCTTCTGACACAAGATATCGAATAATGATGGGCGGTGCACTTGCTGCTGCAGCATCATCCTCAGAACTCTTTTCTTCCGGTACCAGGCTTTCTGACGAAAGTATTTCCTCTTTCATCGCGATGGGATAAATGGTACGCTTCATTTCTGTAGAGGATAATTCTAGAGATGGGGGCGTGGTAACAAAGATAGGCAACCCCCCACCTCGTCGCCAATGATGCTCCATCCAAGCTTCCGATACCTCTAGCGGTGACGCGCCAGATGAAATGTCTTTTACAATCTGTACCGCGACTTTTCCGCCATCTTGCCAGGAGGGACTATCTGATTGGCTTGTTGCTTCCAATTTCATGGTGTTGGATCCCTTCTCCTTCACATCCCTCCTCAATCGGTTTGATTGTATCAATTGCGGAAACGAGAGAGCCTTGACCTCACATCCTATGGACACGAGGACATAGAAATGAATGGTGATCAGCAGCCTGATTGTTTGATGTGCTTTTATCATGATGATGGTGCTGATGCTCTGCAAATATGGTACCGCATCCCATTGTCCATTCGCACGATGGCTATATGCTACCTATATTTTTGCAGCCCAAACGTGACTGCGGTGAATAAAGCCAATCACGAACTACGAAAATACATACACATCCATCATCAAAAAATGAATACGAACCCATCAATAGAATAAGAGTGTTTTCGTCAACTTCTGTTCATTCATCTGCAGTACCGACCCTCCCCTTTCTCCTAAGACGAACAGAATCGACAGAAGAAGAAGCCAATGATTTCACTGGTGGAAGCCATCGCCTTGGGCTTTATCCCTGCCTTTGCCATGCTTGTCTGCACGTTGGTGGGCCTTGGGACAGAGGTGCCTCATAATATGGCAGGAGCCTTGCAGCACTTTGCGGCTGGCATTCTGATATGCTCGATCGGGATTGAGCTGTTACCAGCAATGAAGGAGGCTTCTGGGTTTTCAGAAGTATTTGCGTCTGGTGTTGGGTTCTTCTCAGGTGTCGCCTTAATGATTGCAGTTGGGGTGCTGTGTCCCGAGCCAGAGGAAGATCAAGACGAGGACGCTGAAACGAAAAGAGCAGAATATATTGACCCTCCCAAAAGTCGACCTATCCCAAGAAAAAATTCGATATCCGGCAGAAAGAGCTCGCTATTGTCGAAGGCATACAAGCAGGGTGGAAATGAGAGTGGTGAACTTCAGTTTCCTTTTTCGAATATTTCAGAAGAAACACCGCTTGTTGACAATACTACTCCGAAAAAGCCATTTCCAAGGGCTTTGTTGGTGACAGTATGCGTCGACAGTATATTAGACGGATTGCTCATTGGAATTGCCACGGCGGCTGGTCCATCAACAGCGACCATGCTATCATTATCTCTTTGTGTTGAGATGAGTTTCTTGGGCTTGACCTTGGCTACTGCCATGGCAGGGGCTACGTCTAAGTATTCCGTTCCAGCATCCTTCTTGGGTCCAGTCTTTATTATCATAGGGGCATGTATCGGCAGTCTGATTTCATCGGCATTGTCCAGCAGCCCGACAGCATTGATTGGCATGCTCAGCTTTGGAGTTTCAGCACTGTTGTTCATGGTAGCAGAGGAGCTTTTACTACAAGCCCATGCGAATGGCGAACACATTTGGTGGGTGGATGTCCAACTATACGTCGGGTTCTTTGGGAGTATTTTGCTAGCCAAACTAGTGGCAGAATGAGAATCAAAGTGAACACGATAGAGAAGCGAGAGCCAGCTTACCCAAACATACATATTATAGATTATACTGCTATTAAAGAAATTGTTGACAGTAAAAGATACTTCACAAATAGTTTGATGGGAAAAATATTGTTTCACTAGTGTCACCTGAATCCCTGCTGCAATACTGTTGATTTACTCTGTGAGAGGAACAGTTCCAATGACACTTTCACATTGTATTGATGCGAAGCAAACATCCTCGTGGACTTTATGGACAGTATTTACTTCTTAGAAGTCATTGCGGCCTTTGCCCTTCGTTCTTCAAGTTTCAGCATCGCCTTGAGAATTGGCGATCGGACTGGTGATGGGAGACGTTGGACGAGTCGGGTACCTCTTCCCTTGCCCCATTCCTTGAAGGTCCCTACTACCGACTTGAAGCGAACCCGAGAATCCTCTATACTTTTGGGACCACTCAACACTTCGCGAGCGATTGGAGCCCACTGTTGGGACAGACTCCATGGAATTCCCAAACGATCGGAGAGGCCCTTGATTAGAATGGCGGATCGCCCAACAAGTACCAAATCTTGTGGAAACGACTTCAGTTCCTTGACGGGGGAATTTGGGCTCAGCTCTGCGTTGTCATATCCACCAGGAAGATTTTTAATCGAACCATCAAATAGCCACATACCAACAGCAGCGGCAGCCTCGTCTTGAGCATCATCATTCAGCTCCACCCCCAGTTGCAATGCTAGATCACCAATTTTCTTCAAATCGTCAGGATTGTCATCAGACAGTCGGTCGTCCAAGGCAATCATGACCTTGGCCAACGTTTCACGATTTCGCCCCGAAATCTGTTTCACTTGCCCAAAGTCAATCAGTCCGATATCTCCATTCTCAAGGACAAAGATGTTTCCGGGGTGAGGATCTGCAGTAGTCGTCAAGGTAACGTCAGAGTCAGTCAGTACGAAATAGTATTCATGTGATGATCAAACAGACGGGAGTCCTTACCTGCATGAAAGAATCCTTGTTCCAGAATGTTTCGGCCAAAACAATATGTCAATGCTGTCAATAGCTTGCGTCCGAACAACTTAGCTTCCGGACTTTCGGGATCAATGCCTTTCTTTAGCATTTCTTCGCGTGCTCGAGAGAGTGGTACTCCCTCTAAATAGTCCATGACCAAGACTCGTTTGCTTACCAATCCAGGAACGGGTCGTGGCATGACAAGCGGCAATTCCGTCAATGTTGATCCATCCATACTACGTGTCAAGGAATTGTAAATTCGATCCATGGCGACAGCTTCCGCAACAAAATCAAATTCATCTCCCAATTGTGCTTCCAATTCAGCAAAGACAGTGTAGTAATCCAATGGAAGTACATCGCTGCCTTGAAATGGCTTGGAAAGTGCCTTGAGGTTGGCAATATCTCCCATCAGCTTGGATTCAATGGATGGTCGTTGGATCTTGACCGCGACTTCCTTGCCGCCATACTTTTCCGTGAGAACGGCCCGATGGACCTGGGCCACTGATGCCGCACCCAGTGGCTTGTCGTCAAATTCCACAAAGACATCGTCCCAAG
Organism: Cylindrotheca closterium; assembly: GCA_933822405.4. Lineage (NCBI taxonomy): Eukaryota > Bacillariophyta > Bacillariophyceae > Bacillariales > Bacillariaceae > Cylindrotheca > Cylindrotheca closterium. The sequence goes on along the minus strand of CAKOGP040001335.1, from coordinate 451,722 downwards.
TTTCGTCAGTATTCAAAAGTTCCTGTTTCACCACAGCTTTGGCCAACGAAGCTGGCATGGGATCCAAATTGTCTGCAAATCCACTGAGCGCTTCGGTATACTGTTTTGGAAATAAGTCCTGCCGAGACGAAATGATTTGTGCTGTCTTGACATAAAATCCCTTGAGATCCGCAACGGTTTCGAATAGCTTTTGTGCGCCATCCTCATGCTTTTCGTTCCAAAGGGCCTTTCAGGGGAATCAATCGCAAATACAACATTTACAAAATTAGCACGTGCTGGTCTCGATCGATCGATTCATTCATCCTCTTTGTCAGTTTCAGCTACTGGTGGTACATACCTCAATAGTCTCTTCATCCAAAGTTTCACCCATGATTTCTTGCAATTTCAGCGTTCCGATTAGACCGTAATAGTTGGCCACAATCGGTACGGCCTTGGACCAAAAGACTGCAGCTCGTTTCAGACGATCCAGTTGACTTAGCGGAGGAGGAAAGGTAACATCTTCATCGTCATCATCATCGTCACTTGCCGTTTCTTGCTGCTCTGTTGTTGTAATACTCTCTTTCAATTCCATAGAAATAGCGGGCAAGAACGTATGCACTGTTCGAGATACGGATGCTGACGACGAGGGCATGGTGTATGCATCAGCTAACAAGAATGTTGTTGTTGTTTGTGTGCCCACTAAAACGCAGGCCCCGAAAGCTGCGAATAGTTGAAATTTCATGGTGGTAATCTTTCTTGTAATGGATTGTTTGTAGGTGATACGAGGAAGGCGTAGTGAATTGCAATGATGTCTCCAACAACGAAGGTTGTACGATTGATCGATCGATTGATCGATTGATTGATTGATTCGTGGAGGCAATGTGTCTTTAACAGAATGAGCAGAACCGAGTACTTCTGCACACAATCAGTTAACCGCTCTTAATTTTACTTCCTTGCACAGACTGCGATGATGAAAGTTTGACTGTAGCAACGTGTTTTGGTGATGATGTCGACTGATCGAATGCGATGGCAGTACGGTATACAAAACTTGCAACGTTTTTGTTCTGTGACTATCAACAGTCGGCGGTCGTACTTGAAAGTGACGTGGCCCGGAATAATGAAGGCAATCGTAGTGACGTTCCAGAACCACCGAAGTAAAAAAAAAGGCCTCGTGTGTCAACTTACTCTTCCTCAACACAAATTAGACCGACACAAGAATGAACAAGTTGTTTTCCTTCCTTGCCTTGTTGCTTGTTTCCACTGTATCTGGATTCGCCCCAATCGCCAAACCACCCACCACTTTGAACACCAACACTCAACTCGAAGCCGCACCTACCATGGTTATTTACTGATCCATCAAGGTATGTTCTTGTTACTGTGACAACGACAGCAAGGACTGACTCAACATTGAAATTCTTTGACTCGTTTTCTAAAAAAAACTTTTTCTTCTGTGACACCACTCTTCGCTCACAGTCCGCTATTGACTACGTGGGCTACGCATCGGGGCAAACTGACAAGTTCCAAGGAACTGGTGTCTTTTCTGGCATCAAGATGGAACGTGAACCAGAGAAAAAAGAGGACGACTCCAAGCTGCCTGCTGAAAAGAAGGAGTATAGCTCTCAAAAGTGACCATCGTCTTATTCCTAAGACGCAAACATACACACACGCAGTGAGATGGATGGTCGCCGACAATAAATAATATTCAATCTACTTGACATGACTGTGGTGCTTCTGAGGATTCTTGCAATGATCGGAATGACAATCTACTACGGAAAGAAGAGCATATCTTATTTCTAAGTCTGGTTTGAAGAAAACGACAACAAATTCATGATGAACTTCTGAGCAAAGGATCCCTTCCAACTAGCCCCGTGAAAGGATTTCGATGCCAGTCGCTTTGTCATGTGCCATATTTTGTTGGATTGTTGCATGGAATTCTCTAGCACACGCACTCAGTCAGTTGGAAATGAATATAAAAATAAACTAGAAAGTCAAATGACACATATATGTATGACATGATTGTTTCCTCTAATTGTCAAAATACTCCAACAAGCCACAATACAGTACCAGGGAGTCGTCAAGTTTCAGAAAAGTGGCTTTCATGGTCTGTTTCAATCCTCCTCTTTCGCCAAATAGAGCTGATTTAGTTCCACAAATCTCTATTCTTGGGTTCGAACCCCTTTTGAGACGCCGCATCAGAACACCCTACAGATGGTTATAATGCACCGGTTGAAGATGGCAGATGCAAGTCTCCTCCCATCCCTTTTTATTTGTATCCTCATACTTACCTTAAACAACCACGCTGACGATCAAGAAGGCCAGTGGGTGTATGGAGGAGCTGGTCTATACACTGGATGAAATACTCCTAGACTGTACGTGATCCCATACCACTTAGTGCATCAGCGCTAAGTCTGTTTATAATTTTTGACAAGGTGTGACGGCGCTTGCGCCTCACGCCGCCCCCCCTTAACCCCCTACCAAAAACCCCTCTCTTCTACCCCTCCCCATTCCTACCGGTACTGGGTAGAGTATTCCAGTATCATGTTACGACTTCCTGTTTGGAAATTGCATTGTTCATGAAGATACAGTATATTATATTATGCAATGCATTCATGTTACAGTATCTGGGAAATAGCCATTCCAAAGTTGAGAATCCTCAAGAGCATAAATTCTACTTTCAAGGTACTGAGTTAGGCATTACTTTATCTCCACGGCGGATATTATAAAAGCATCATCCTCATCATTCATTCATTCATTCATATTCTCCACAACACCTCATCATTCAGTTGCGATGCCAATGGATATAGCCTTCATCGCAGTGGCATAGACAGTGGATTCTCTTCCTTTTGCTAGATTCATGACGGGCTGTTGGCCTTTGATCCTTGACAGAAACCGGAAAAGGATCATTGTGACATTGTTGGATACTGAATTTAACCGAATGATAGTCATATCATCACCTTGCCCTTTCTTAATCGGCTTGTCGATTGGTTGACGATAGAGTGTTGTGTACGAGTGTTTCCTTCTTTGATGGTGGTAAAGATACGGCCATCCCGGCGCACTGTTGGCACACCATGTCTGCTATTGATATTTATGTGCGGATTCTCCACATTTTACCTTGAACGTCATTCTGTTGAAATTCATCTGCCACCAAGTTCATTGTTTGAGAAAGTGCCCATACTTCATACAATCCAAGAAGGTAAAAGAGACACAATCCGACTGGAAGACATGAACTGTACTCCTATTGATCACTCCCGCAGTAGTAGTACCTTTCGGTGTCCTCACCGACAAGACAGTTGGATCTCCTCCATGTATGCCAACACCATGATTCGAATGTACCAAGGAACTGAACGTGATCTATTTACGCAATGCATAGGACTTCCTATCCCAATGAACGATAGTAGTCCAGAGGTTTGTTGGCCAAGGCTCATTATTCTGGCTTCGTGGCCGACCAGTGGAAGTACATTGATACGGAATCTACTTCAAACCATGACGATCCCAATGGAGATTGCCATGCACGAATACGAAGAGCGAGATCAACTTTTGTATTCTATAGAAAAAGGAATGGGGAACCGCTCCTTGCAAATTTTTGGAAGTGTGAAGCGACCTGTAGCGCTTCCGTTGTTGGGGCGGGCTCTGATATTCAAGTCTCACACTGGCTCGGAAACGAATGGTTCCATCGGTCAGGAAGAGAATGCCCACCAGATCCAACAAGCCAGACGGTTGGGTCGATTGCATGGGATCATTCGGCTAGCTCGCAACCCTGGTGATCACATTTTGCGGAATCGCTTTCGTTGGGGAGATCCAACTTGCTACCGAATGGGCGATGACTGTTTCTTTGAAAAGGCAGGGTCCTTTTGCAAGGACATGGTTGACGAAGCACACAACTATAACGCCTTTCATGACTTTTGGTGGGATACTGTATTCCATGACGAAAATGATTTCCCACAGATCATTGCTCACCAAGAAGACTTTACCAGTGTGGTACATGCCAGTGAAACGGTCGTAAAACTCCTGAAATTTACCAACAGTCTTGTTCGGGAGATGGATTATCGCCAGTTTATCACTCAATCTCGGGTGAATGATATGCTGGGTCGAATCAAGGAGCCAACGTATGAACACGGGACACTTTTGACTAGAATATGTGGGAAAGAAACTTCTCGTCTTGTCCATTCCATCACAAGTGATGCTTCGGACAAATTGGGATACCGATTTAACCACAAAGCAGCAACGTGGAAGTTGGCTAGGCCCCAATGAATACTTCATTAATCATCGTACTTCAAGTAGAATGGAATAGAAGACATTGTGCACAAGATAGTCGCAATTTGGGGGATGATCGCTTTAGGACATCTATAAGAAGGAATGTATCAATCTTTTGGGGGCTTTTCTGCCTTGTTGACATCTAATGACGGTTGGTAATTGAATTCGGTTTGGGTGTACGATAACCTTCCAGATTGGACTGAATGGAACTCGAATCCAGACGCCAAGGAGACGGGCATATTTGTACCCAAAGAGTACTCCTTGTTTGCTTGTGAAAGTGTCGAATTTGCCCTGGAGAGTAGGTACACCTACGGCACTGGTGGTGCTAGTGGGACCTTGAAATTCGAAAATATGCTGCTTGGAGCTTTCTTCGAACCTGATTATAACGTCTGCGATGGGCGGCTTCAAATCTATCACCCGTGTCCTGCCAATGAAAAATGCCAAGCTAGAAATGGAAAGATCAATTGCATTCCCACTCAAGGTGGAGACGTATTGATCTCTCGAAGCAGTGCTGGTGCTCCGAATGGACCTAATCGATTCGATTCTTGGTTACAATGTGTTCCTAATACAATATCACCTCCCTCTGATGATACCGATAACCACTTTGACCAGTCAGGCGACAGGAGTGCTTCGAGTCACACGTCGTCAATGCTTCTTCTGGGAAGTATTGCATTTCAGCTCACAATGCTTTTCACATGAGAGCCCGCATTTTAATTTTAAGATATGCCTGCTTTGTCAAGGAGGCATCTAACTGTCTTTTGATAAAATAGAGCGCTGAGTAGTGCAAGGCTTTCCCCAACATTGTATCGTTTCGGCAGCATCCCCATGTTTTCTCTTCGCGACCAACAGTGGACTTTTTGTGTTTGGAATGGTCGCGCTTCTTGTTTACGCTGCATGCGACTGGAAAACGGTCTTGGTCCGCCTGTAAAATGACTCGAAAATATCCAGCGAAATGATCATCGCTGCCGTCCTCTATTTCTAGGTCGGGAAAGCGAAATCATTTCCCTTGACATCACCGAGCAGAAGGAATCTGGGTGGTGACGCGTAGCGTACTGGTTACCAAGATAGTTGTTTCAGTGCATGCGATTCACAAACTGTTTTGGTCATAAAAAAACTCCGCTGAGAAAACCACACTCACAATTACCATTGTACAATTCAGCAATATCGAGATGATGAAAAAATACACCACCAAAGCCGTCGTACGTGTACCCAGTAGGACTGTTTCAAAACAAGACTTTTCGAACAATTTCGATGAGAAATTGAATAGCTCGTCGTTTTGTATGAAAAGCCTTTTGCACAATGTAGAAGAGGGGCTGTGGGACATAACTGAGAACTCATCCTATTGCACCGAGTCGTCCTATGAAGAAATTTCAGTCAATTCGTCTGATATTGAGGAAATCTCGCTGTCTCCTTCTGACTCTAAATCACCATTGGAAGAAAAGAAGGGCCAAGAAGAAGTTATTGATTCGTCGACGCAGGCTACCAGTTTGCCTGAGGGCCCCATTATTTCTTGTTGTTCTCATCACAGCAAAGTCTCAGACATAACTGACGCAGATTATGATTCTTTCCACGGCACTGCGAACAATTTGAAGCAAGAAATCGCAGCAATAGAGTATATCGTCTCCAAGCATAGGAAGTACTTCTTCTCCAAAACAGAAATCTCCAATCGTTTGGGACGGCTTAAAGCTGCCCAAGACGATATGCTAAGAGAAAATTCTTATCGAGCACAATTCGGCAACAGAAACACCAAGAAAAGTCGGCGAAAACCACGAAAGCCTTCGAGAAAGCATCGAAGTAAAAAGTCACGATCGCCCGGTGAAGATGCTCCAAAGTCTTCCGATGGGTTTGTGCTGGCTTTAATGCAACAGAGTACACAATCCCTATCATCACAAAAATGGATTGACAGCCCTAGCAGCGTTCGGACTCGTAAGACTTCTAATTCAAAAGAAAAAGGCATCTTCACAACAATGAGACCAAGCTGTCGAAAGCATCGTCCGTCCTTTGTATCAATTGATCATGCCGGTCAAATCATTGAAGAACAGCCCCATGATCCTTCCAAGACAGGAAATACGAAAGAACCTGCTGAAAGTCCCCTTGATGCCGCCCGTATGAAGCGAATGGGACGCAAGGGAAACGTTTCTTCATTTGTCTCAATTGATGATCATGCCGGCTTAATTGTTGAGGAATTTGTGTATCGGCCTCGTCCTTCCAAGACAGGTGTCCTGTAAAATTCTCCCCATTGGCGCGATTGTATTTTGTATGGCACGTCTGCTTCACAGGGTACAGTACACGTACCTGGTACGTGTACGCGCGACTGGCAAACTGGTGTATATATATGTCTACATGATATTTTTTTTAAAAATAATAAGTAAATTGAAAAAGAAATATTCAGTAAAATAAAAAGGGCGTTTCTTTACTTAGAGTGAAGCTGCGAAAGCAAATGTATTGCACACGTGCCTCGTATGTCAAACGCAGTTTTTGGTGGCGCGTTTTTGTTTCACAGCGCACGCGACTGACAAAAGTGCCTCGTTGTTCATCCAAACGCAAATTCTGAGAATACCAGAATCACAATCATCATTATTATACATCCAACAATATCAAAAGTATGGAAAGATATAGCCCCAAAGCCCTTGTGACCAGCAGAACTGTTTCAAAACAAGCCTTTGCGAACAAGTCTGATGAGAAATTGAAATGCGCATCGATTCATGTGAAAAATGTTTTGCTCAATGAAGAAGAGGATCTGTTGGGCTTAACTGAGAACACATCGTATTGTACAGAGTCATCCTATGAGGTGATGTCAGCCAATTCGTCTGACATTGAAGAAAAATCGCTCTCATTCTCTGAGTGCAAAGTTGAAAAGAATGACTTACTAACTGATTCGTTGACAAAGAAGCCCACGGCTTTGCAAGCGGATCCACTTATTTCTTGCCGTTCTCAACACAGCAAAGTATCAGACATGAGCGATGCAGATTTTGGTTCATCTACTGACGCCGAGTCCAACTTGAAGAACGAAATCGCAGCACTAGAGTACATCGTTTCCAAGCAAAAGCAGTACTTTTCTCGAAAAGAAATCACCAAACGCGTGGAACGGCTTAAAGCCGCCCAAAGTGATGATATTCCCAAGGAAAGTCTGCATCAGGAACAAGCCGGTAACAAAACCATCAAGGAGCATCGACGAAAACCACGCAGGCCATCGAGGGCGCATCAAAGTAAAAAGTCGAAATCGACTGAAGATGCTCCAAAGTCTTCCAATGGTTTTGTTGACGTGAAACAACAGATTACACCATCCTCATTATCACAACCATTGGTTGATCGTTCTAGAAGCGATCGGACTCGTAAATTTGTCAATCCAAAAGAAGAAAGCGTATCGACGACAACGCGACCAAGGTCTCGAAAGCATCGCCGATCGTCGATCTCAATTGATCATGCTGGCCAAATCACTGAAGAGTTTGCCTATCGGCCACGTCCTTCCAAGGCAGTCGCCCCATCAAATGGGGATAGTAGGACTGCGAAAGAAGACGGAAGTACCCTCCGTACCAGTGTAAAGCGAGGGAGACAGAAGGGAAACCTTTGGAAAGCAATGGTGAAGCGATACAGCACATCCTCAAGGGCGGGGGAGAACTAACCACAGAACCTGTATCCATATGTTTTACAACAAGTTATTATATAAGCAAAGTCGTACTTATAATAAATCCATGAGCACTTGCAACATTGGTTGCTTTGGGGAATGATGGTTCGTGTTGAGGCGCATGCTGCTCGTGGCATCCGTCCAAGGGCAACATATTCCCTACTTAGACAAAGACAATACTCCTACATCTTCTCATGAATGAGAATTGTACCAATAATAGCCGGATCACCTTCCGTGATCGTGGATATGCGCAGCGACCCCTTGCCTTTGGATTCCACATATATTTGTTCGTATACATTCTTGCCAGCCAATTGCGCTTCTTTCGTTCGGGCATTGACCTTACGGAAATCCGCATCGTTTCCAGCTTCGACTATCATTCTCTTTGGCTGGTTAGTCCCCAGCCTACCTCCAAGTTGGAATCGAAAGGGAGGTTCAATTTCCAATCGATAAGGAGCGTTACCACTTTCCACAGTTTTGTATGGCAGTGGTTCTGTCCCCGAAGACAACCACAACTGAGAATTTCCCAAGAGTCCACTAGTCAATCCTTGAGCGACCCGACCTTCTCCAACTTCGGCAGCCGCAATCGGTCCAAAATACTGAAACGAGTTGGGCTTGAATGGTTTGGGTAGTCTCAAAAGAGGAGAAAAATCATCATTGATGGACCACAGCAGTCTCCATTCTCCTTCCAAGCTCTTCGCCGCTGTCGATGATGTCGGTGGCAGTGGATTGAAGGGCTTCAATCGATCAATAGCGGCAAGAACTTCGGCATCGGGCTTGCCCTGTTGAATGGCAGAGAGGAGGTTTTCTCGAGCCGCTGCCGCTCCTGTAGATACAAATGTAGGCGTGGTGCCGTTTGCTGCATCTTCGGCAAAGGCTGGTGATGACGAGACGACACTTGGAAGTAGCATGGATCCAATGACAACACCGAGGACAGAACGTCGAGAATGCAGAGTATTCATTTCCGAGGAGATTTGGTTGTCGTTCTTATTGCTTATTGTCCTACTGCCTGGTACTGATGATTTTGATGATGGCAAGGAAAGCGCATCTGAACGGCCGGTCGTCAGGCCTAATATCAGGATTGCAAGCACAGATTTCATCGTAACAAGAGATTTTGAATCGTAGAGCCGCAGCGGAATCGTCTCGTTGTCGTGTTGTGTTACGAAGGTGCGATGATGATGATGATGATGACGAGATGAAATACAGCATGTAAGATCTGAGATGCGATGCGATGTGGTGCCAATGACGTCACCACTTTGACTAACCGGAGTAACTCTGACGCCCATCATATTCTTACTGTCATCATCATCGTCATCGTCATCATCATTGCATATATATGACAATATCTTTTATATTTTGACGCGGACTTGATACAGCATAATGAAATCCAATTCCATCCCTTTATTGGACATTGCATTGTATCACAGCAATCGCTCTGCCTTCGTCGAAGAACTACGAAAAGCATGTCACAATGTTGGCTTTTTCTTGCTAAAGCACAACATGACACCCAACCAACTACCCAAGGAAGTCTTGGACGAAGGACGACAATTCTTCCAGCGCCCCATGGACGAAAAGAAAATGATATCTTACGAGCAGAATCCTGCCTTTCGTGGGTACATGCCCCTGGGCGTGGAGAATACGGCAGGACAACTGGATCATCGAGAGCAGATTGAATACGCGGTCGAATATCCATTGCATGCTCCAGAATCATCTGCTACTAACAATTTCTACACCAAAGCATGGCCAGCCTACCATCGTCTCAAAAGTGCGCCAAATCCATGGCCAACTTCGTTCCAACCATCACTTCAAACTAAAACGATGGACTACGTTCAAAATGTTTGTCAGGTTGCCGATTGTCTACGAGATTCATTATGCTTGGCCATGGGTTTGGATCCCAAAGTATTGCAGCACAAATTCAATTCTTCTAGTCTTTCTGACGAAATCAGCAATGATTGCTATCGTGAAGGTGAGGTACCACATTGGGCCATCAAGATGATATCCTATCCAACAAATGATCATTCCAGCAAGAATGAATCATCCAACGACCGATCACGGAGTCCATCTCCCATCCAGGGTGTAGGAGCCCACACGGATACCAACTTTTTGACACTTGTATTACAAGACAACGAAGAAGGAGACGGTGGACTACAAGTGTTTTCGCAGGGAGAATGGATCAACGTGCCAACTCATCATGGTACAAATGTGCTCATTTGCAACTTGGGGGAGCAGGCGGAAACCTGGAGCCGAGGGTACTTTTTGGCAACTCCACACCGAGTGCTGATGAAGTCTCGGACCCGCAAACCAAGAATATCTCTTCCACTATTTTATAATCCCTGCTTGTCGGCGACCATGGAACCGTTGGAAGAGTCATCCGTGGAACATTTGCAGTGGGATAGACCCATCATCGTGCATTCTACCGATGAAAACAATGCGATTGGGAATGCACCGAAAAAGCATTGGCGGCGACCCAACAATACCATGCTCACATCTGTAGGAGAGAATACATTCAAGAGTCTAGCCCGGTCCCATCCACATGTCTTTGCCAAGCACCACCCCGATCTTTCTATTCTACCTGATGGGAAGATTGTGAAAAAATGAACTGGAAGCTATACTACGTTGTACAGCCTGCGGCAAGTGACTGCATGCCGATGCCCCCAAGTGGTTCCTTTCGTACTCTGTTTATTCACAAACGACTTGTGATGAAATTGGGCATCCCATTGCATGCTATGATCGTCCTCGTGCTGTGGTTAATGCCTCTTATTTTGACTAGCCTCTGGCTTAATGCCTTCGGCCAGTTGCTATCTCCAACAGTTTGCTGAATCATCTTCATGGTACCACATTATCCACTGCGGCTTGTGCTTCCTCGACTCGAAAGTCCCAATCCCAATTCTGAAATACAACCAATCCCAAATATCCAGCATACATGACCGCAAAAAGATGTCCATGCCACCGATACAAGACATAGTCGCTCATGGCCATTAACACCACAAAGACAAGTAGGACAATGGCAAGAATGACAATGGATTCAATGATATCGTCGTTTCGAAGATCATTGTACGGCTCGAATCCAGTGGCAAAGCTCGTGTAAAGAGTCCATGGCAGACCAAGGCCAACCAGGATATTGAAAGTGTTGGACCCGAACGCATTGGATACAGCTTGATTTCCAAGGCCCTTTTCTGCTGCAATCTTGGATGCAATATAGTTGGGGAGTGACGTACCCGCCGCCGAAACTGTAACTCCAACAACCGAATCTGGTACATTCAGTAGCTTTGCGAGACTTTCCAAAGATGCAACCATGGCATAGCTACCCATGACCAGCCACAGCAAACATTGAAAGGTTGCTAGATAAGCACGATAATTTTTGTCGAGTGCTCCATCTCGTTGTGGGCCATTCACGTCTGGGATGGTCAAATGCATGGCATATCGGAGTGGCAGTAGGAAAAAGTATAAGAAGATCTGCAACCCAGGGGAATTTGTGGGGAAAGCAATCAAAGATGTGTGGTCCTGGTGGTCTTCGTAATGATCTTTTTTTTCAGTATTTGGCAGCGTGTCATCACTATCCAAAGTTGAATGTGGGTGTCTTCTGTGGCTGACGACTGTACCCTCGTGATCCACCACCTCCTCCAGTGACGTGTTTGGATCAGTTGCCAAAGAGACTGAACAGCATTCGATGGATGAGTAAATGAGGAATGTAGAGCTAAACGAATCAGCATGTAAACGCATGACATACCATCTAAATCGTCACTGCGCTTTGAAGCAATCATCTCTATAGCCAAGTTATCGTCATTGAAATCATCATGAGCTTCTGCTTTTTTCTCTTCGACCGTCACTTCTTCGTTCAGTTCTACTTCTTTCGGTAGCGCTTGATAAGAGATACGCTTCCATGAAGGCACTGGTAGCTTCTCAAAGAAGGCCACGACAGTCTTCATGTTGGCGCATACCATAACATAAGCAATGTACCCTGCTAAAATCATAAATGACCCACCGAACGAAATGAAGATGCGTTCTTCCAATTCCATATCTTCGGCGTCGCTTATTTCGTTGCCAATTGGTATCTCTCTCACATCTTGCAGTGCGATATAGAGGAGAAGAATCGCTAGGCCATAGAATCCAACTTCTCGGAAGACAATCTTGCGATCCAGTTTGAGATTCCCTGACTTGGCTTTTGAAATGAAAGGCACAAAATGTTTGTTGTTTGGGTGGAAATATGGTTCGCGATATGCGTTCCATTGTCGAATGTGATTGTTGGAAGCGAAAGAAGGAAAGATTAATCAATGACATGAACGATGCCTCTCGCGTCAGAAGCAAACCAAATGATAGCAGGAGTGGTGCGACTTACAAGCATAAACGGCACCTGCACAAATCACCAACTGATTGAAAATCTCCGAGCCAACAATCTAAAGAAAGCGACCAAAGGTGAGCTGTGTTGACAACATCCTGGCTTATCATACTGCATAACTCACGGTTCCCATTCCCATTGCCGAGTGAGTAATGAAGAGAGCCACAAAAGAAGAGAATAATTCCGGAGAAGAGGCTCCTGCTGCCATTAGAGTTGCGCCTGAATAATATAGAATGACCCCACGATGTAGCAGTAGCAAAATTGAAATAATGATAGTTCTTTAGAATGTCCAAGATGATGAAAACCCAAACATCACGCGTTACTTCCAAAAGACAAGGTGAAAAATGACAACAATGTTCCCTAGGAAGCTGTTTCATACCTGCAATATCATCGGAGATGTTGAAACGTTCTGCAATCACATTCAGAGCTGGAACCAGCCTGAAATAATTAGAACGACGAAACGAGGAGTGTAAGGTGAAAATCGGTTCGATGGACGTGAAACAAGACTGAATGAGTCAATCAGTCAGGACTGATATTTACCTCTCTTCCGTTACCACAGCTTGACACCAAAACGATACAGCAGTTATCAGAATCAAACGAGTCCATGTTAGCAATGATGCACCATCCTCTCCATCAAGCTCAGTCATCTGTTGCAGTGTTGTAACAGCGACAAGTGATGATTCTTGCAAAAATGCGATGGTTTTGGGTGTTGACGGAATAAAGTCGCGTCTATCGGAGAAGTAGGGAATAATGGATGACTCCATCGAATGATTTTGATGGCACAAGTACTAATATATATATTCATACCGAGGAATCGCATTCCTCCTAGTTTATATCAATCTACTAGTATCGATGCAACTAGCTAGTGCTCACACAGTTCAATGTCACGAACATTCCAGTCTTGTTTTGTAAACTTTCGTTCCTTCATCAACGCCAAACGGTGTTCCAAGGCATCCTCACGCTTCATGGTGCCACCTGCATGCTCTTGTTGCACCGCAACTTCTCGAGTCGAGACTATACGCCGCTCTGGATTAATCAAGAAGAACACTACGATGCGTCGCTTCTTCTTTTCTCCGCCTTGTTCGGTGGAAACATTCTTGATCGCACTCACTTTGTGCACATGACTGTTTGGAAACACCACGAGTCTCCCTTGCCGAGTTTCGACGGTGCCCAGCGGCATGAGACCTTCATCAATGATATCTTCCATTTCCCGCGGCCGGACTTGATCAACATGAGAAAATATGTACATAGCTTCCTGCTTGTGAAAGGCTCTCTTGAATAGAATGTCCCCTCCCTTAATTTCCTCGTCTCGATCAATAAAGTAGATCGCAGTCGCCACAATCTCTTCGTGTGACATTCCCTCCACATGCCAGACACCTTCGTATGTCTCGCCTGGTCCAAGCTCATAGTCTACAATCTTGGTCACCACTTGGATTTCCTTTCCTCTCAGTGACACCGGTTTCTCGTCCATGGATTCTAGGTCCACGCTATCATAAGAAATTTCACTATCATCATCCATCCGAATGTACTGTTCCTCTTTGATAACACGACAGTATCCATAAACTGATTCGATCAACGGTAGCGCTTGCGAAAAGAGTTGTGCCAGGGATCCGTACAAGGCTTCGTTCTCAGTGCGGGGAACTAAATTATTAATGTAATCGCAAATGGTACAACTGCCATCATTGCCGATGCTGAAATAAGTTGGTAACCATTGGTACTTGGAACTAGCCTCATAGGGTCGACCCCAGTAATCCTTCGCTGCCAATTCCACTCGATCTTCTTCAGGAACATTGGGATCCTGAGACAGGGCAGCAATTTCTGCTTCCGACTTGGAAAGTGGTGAGACTCCCTTGACGTACGAATAAAGCGCGGGATGAACGATGTCCCGCACAGTGTTATTCGAATGTGGATGATAATCGACAATTTGCTTAGCATTGAAATCGTCAATATCCTTCATGAGTTTGACATGCAAGTCTTGTGGAACAAATCCATCGGCAATGGCCACTCCTTCTTTGACTGGTTGTTCTTGACATTTTCGCCACAGGTCTTCTATGGGCAAATACGAATCGGTGGTTTCGAAATCCCAAAGCAGCTCCTGCAAGCCATCTCGCAAGTGAAGTGCGACTGGAACTTGGCAGGACATGGTTCCATCATCACTGGGAACTGGGTTGTATCCAGCATAGGTGGGGTAGACATAAGATTCATCGCCTTGCTTGGCGACAAGATCTCGAAACTCCAAAAAAGGATGAAGACTGGGGACATTTCCAGATCCATACTTTGGGACAACATCTTCTTTGTTGACTCTAGCCTTGAGTAGAACAATCGTAGCGGATCCAGCTTGCAATGGAGTGTATTCGTCCAGCGGAAGCTTCACCGTTAGAATGATAGGCATGAATTCGCTTCCTCTTCCCTTTTGAAGATCAATTTTGGCTCCTTCTGATTTTGCTTTCTCAAGGTCCTCCACTGAGAGAAAGAATCCTTCTGTGTAAGCCATTTCGGCAGTTGCCTTGAACTCATCCCAAGACCTGGTACTTTGAAGGGTGGAACAATAGTTGGAGAAGTCTTCAGCACTCTTTTCCAGAAAGGAATAATTCTCTTGTTTGGGCACATCAAATAGATCGTCCGGACGACTGTATGTGTAATTTCGCAAGAACATGATTTTATTAGTTCGAAGCCAACCATCAGTTTTGTCGCCGCTTTGCATGAAAAACTCGAAGGATTCTTCATTGGTCAAACTGTAGACCCGACCAGCATAGGCGCTTTCACCGAAAGTCACCAATTCTTCCATAAAGTTATATTTGGATTGTGCACAAGTCTTGAGAAAACGACGGCCGTCAAGACAATACGGAATGACGGTTTTGTCCCAAGTCTTGGATACGGTTCGCATCTTGGCCAATCCATTGGTATCTTCAATCAAGAAGGACAAGACTTCAGCAACCAATGCGGGTTGCTCATTGAGGAGCTCAAACATGGATCGGGTCATATTCTGCTGATGCAAAGATGGACTCTCGCAATGACAGAAATCCAGAGTGCATCCGGCTGCGATCTGAACACCAGATATGTGGTGTTGAAGGTTTCTGTCATGGTTTCTGAAAGATTCCCTTTTGACGCGCCATAATCGACTCGTGTGACTGACCACCTTCAGGGGAACGGCCGGAAATTAGAAATTTAGCATACAATTCTTGACAGTAAATATTGATTTTCCCGGCCGTCCCGAAATAATCTCAACGCCTGCATAACTTTTTCATGTCGCCGCGCAAAAACCTGCAATATGAAACAATATTTGAACCTTGACATATACAGTAGTGTATGGTTTAACATCATGCCGCCGCTGAATCCAGCATCCACAACGTCCCCAGATTCTGCAACCCAAGGTCGGAGAACAACGCCTCGTCGGAGGGTAAGGGGCCAATCGAACGACAGTTTGGCAAGAATCGGTCCATCCACAAGCCGAAACAGAACAGCAAGCATGGACGACGATGGGCACAATCCGAATAATAAGAACCACTCTCCAGACGAGGGAGAGGATGCTGCAAAGCCCAATGACCAAGAAGATTCCAACAGCGATTCTGATATAGCTTCAAATGCTGATGCTGATGAAAATGGTTCTCTAACAAGTAATCCCAAGAACGAGAGCCAAAAACCAAAAGGCCAAGAAGACGTTAGCAGTGACTCATCTAATAAATCATCAAACGGTGATACCGGTGACAGTGACGCGGATGCAAACAACCCTAGCGAAGACGAAGAGAAGAAAAATGGAGAAGAGGAATCTCAGTCATCCGTGGAAGATGTCGCGCTGAGTCAATTGACGCCCAATAAGTCAAAACCAAAACGAAAGAAGCTTTCTACATTGAAACAAACTATTGCAAAGAAGCCAAGCGGCAAGAAAAAAAAGGAAGACTCGGACGAGGAATTTGTTGTTGAAGATGAAAAGGAGGACGATGACGATGACGATGACGATGACGATGACGATGGGGGGGAGGAAGAGGAGGAAGCATATGTCCATAGCGAAAATGGCAACGACGAAAGTGACGACGACGATGCTCCTCAGTATAGCAATAGTGCAAAGAAGATGAAGCAAACAAAGAAACGCAAGGCAAAGGTTCCTCTAATTCCAAAAAAGAAGTCAAGAAAAGCAACCAAGTCTGAAGAATCTTCTGAAGAAGAAGAAGTTTCATTGAGCGATGAAAGCAGTGTCGCCCTGACACCTCGTCGCAAGAAAGGACCATCTCGGCGCATTGTCGACGAAGACGCAGAACCCGGAAGAGCCCACAAGGTATTAAAGAGAAGAGGGGATTCCAGCGAGGAAAGCGACAGCGAAGACGCCCCAACAAACAACAAAAAGTCGAGACGTCAGAGTCCGCGTCGACCATCGAAAAAAGTGACAGTTGATATGGATGATTCGTCGTCGGACTTTAGCGACGGGGAGAACATGGACAATGAGGAGACTACTCAGAAAAAGCCGAGCAAACCCAAAGCCAAGAGGAAGAAAAAAGCATCATCTTCTGACTCGGAATATTCCGGAGGATCCAGCTCGGAATCATCAATGGGGGAAGACGACGAAGAAGCATTTGTGGATGATGAAGAAGATGAAGGGTTGGAAAAAGACGAATCATTGATTGGAGATGCAGATCTTTCGGACGACCAGGAAGTCGTCCAATCCGCAAAATCCAATTCCAAAGCGGCGAATGTCGACCAAGAAAAGATTGGAGATGCCGATGAATCATCTTCCTCCAGTAGCGAGGACGAAAACGTAGAAGTCTCGGCAGCGAAGAGTCCTGCAAGCAGCAGGAAAGGAAGAGACGAGATTCTTCCATCGCAAACAACGCTTTATTCATCTGATGATGACAGTGATGCAGCTGATGAGACCCCAAAGAAATCCAACAACAGTCGACTGGACCGCTTCCCACCTTGTCCGTCCACCGAGGATGCCATTACCTGTGTGACCCTCCCAAAGAAACATATTTGCTTCATTTCTCCTGACGGTTCCTCTCGCCAGTGTTTTGCCTTGGAGACGTTGCGAATGGCAGCAATCAAGTGCAGCCACAGCACGACTCGTACGGATAATACTGGTGAACAACACATGAACTTTTTGCAACCACCACACTTTCGGTCTCCCATGTCCAATAATTTATTGGATCAGATCGCTTCCAAGTTTGGACGAGACGCTATGAATCCACAAGGCAGCTATTATAATCAAAAGCGTACCACCAATGGTATCGACACATATTTCAATGCTGGAGCAGCGGCTAGAAACGCGGCGGATATAGATGTGGATGAATATGTCGATTATGATTATGATGCGGACGACTTCGGGCACCATTTGAACCGCTACGTTGATAGACAAATGGGAAGTCAAGATGTCTATGTTTGTCCGTTGTGTTATAGGGAAGTTCACCATCGGGTCAATCGCATAGATCGGATCACACGTAACGATGAAGAGGACTACTTCAAATTTGTCGACAGGCATGATCCCATCACGGTCCTAGGATGGATAGACAA
Source organism: Cylindrotheca closterium (assembly GCA_933822405.4). Taxonomy (NCBI): domain Eukaryota; phylum Bacillariophyta; class Bacillariophyceae; order Bacillariales; family Bacillariaceae; genus Cylindrotheca; species Cylindrotheca closterium. Next base: position 434,023 of record CAKOGP040001335.1, on the reverse strand, counting down.
TGATAAGTTTGAGATGGCATCATTATTCTGCTTCAAGAAAGTGGTCGATGTGAAGAAACATCTACGCGAGGTGCACGGAGTCGATACAAAGCAAGTCGTGGGCAATGACTTGTACAAGCAATACAAAGTTCGGGACTCGGATGCCCTGCTTCAGCGTTGGGTCAAGAAGACGTGGAAACCCAAAAGTGGAGGCGTGATGCAGCACTACTGGTACTCTGGGTTCAATCAGAGCTATGTTTATCTGTTGGACCAGATAAAACTTGCAGAAAGTTACCGGCAGATCTTGGACTCTGTCTCCGATGAAGACAGCGTCACCGATATGGAGAAGGAGGCAGAGGCATATCTATCCAAAATTCAAGACTTTGCAGACAAATTCCAAGATAAGGCCAAGCAGCTATGGGATTACATTTCCGAACCATTCGGCAAGAAAGAAGACGATATAAAGAAGTGGCTAGATGAGGGCGACGTGGAGGAAGAACCCGGGGAATTTTCTCACGCTGCTGCAATGCGAGATATGGAAAATAACTATGAGTCGGATCAAAACGATATGATGCATAGGTTGGAACGAAAGTATGCAGAATCATCAAACCACAAGAGGAGTGATACTAGTGACGACGACAAATCCTCGTCTTCATCATCATTGGAAATTGTTGACGCTCCAAAGAATAGAAATGGTGGGGGATCTTATGCAAAATCTGAAACAGAAGAAGAAGAGAGTGACAACATGGGGTACTACTCGGAAGTAGAAGAAGAAAACGATGAATGGGTAATAAAACGGAAACAGAGACCTACCAGATCTTTGAAGGAGACTCGACGAGAGACCAATAGTACTGGTACTAGTAGCGACGACGAGGAAGAAAAAGAAGATGAGGAAGATCCTGCCGTTGCAACTGTTCCATCCCGACCGTCTACTCCATCCCCTCAACAACAAACGGGAACAGCAAGTGATCAAGAGGCTGTCGTTTTGCGAACAAGTAGCTCCAAGAAACGTCGAAGAATTGCCATTGAAGATAGTAGCGATGAGGATTGACAAATTGGATATAGTAAGAGCAACTAAACTATTCCAAGAAACGTCAAAAGGAGACCGACTCGACGAGAAACTAATAGTAATGGTACTACATACTAGCGGCGACAAGGAAGAACAAGAAGAGGATCATCGAGAAAGATTCCGTCGTACCATTGGATCCCACCAGACCATCCAAACCATCAGTTCAACAACAAACGGGAACAACAGCAAGTGATCAAGAAGCTGTCGTATGGCAGACAACTACTCCAGGAAAATACTCCAAGAAACGTCGGAGAATTATCATTGGCAATGAGGAGTGAGACAAGAATGAATATATAAAAAGTATCGCTGTACCTGGTACTTCTATACCTATACACGATAAGTCACCACTTGAACTATTTTTTAGAATACAGACAAATCTACTTTTTCTTGATTTGTCTAATAGAAACAGCGAATGGAAAAAAAGGAATTAATGGTACCATACCGGTACCGGTACCTACATCAACCGGGAGGTCAAACAACGGAGAATGGAATAGCCATTGTTGGCGACAGTTCGGTAAGAAGCGTCCTGCCGTCACATTTTCGCCAACGCCAAGTTTGGATTGGTTCTCCGGAAGAGTCATTTTGGTGCCAGACCACCTTCTTATCAGCTGTGAGTCAGGACCCTCAGCAACTCGTCTGTCTGTCGTCCAATTTAAACGGGGGGAAGCACTTTTCTCTAGTCTTCCCCCATTATGTTTTGCAGTCAAATTTAGGGGCCCCAAGTTCTACTTTTGGGTCGAATCGAAACACGACAAACCAGTTCGAAACACGACAACAGATTCCGAAACGCGACAACAGAATTTGAAAGACGACAAACCAATTCGAAAGACGACAAACTCGAATGAAACACGACAAATCAATTTGAAACACGACAAACTTGAATGAAACACGACAAACTCGAATGAAACACGACAAATCAATTCGAAAGACGACAAATCAATTTCGAAAGACGACAAATCAATTCAAAAGACGACGACAACAAAATTCATCACGCCCGCCTAAACCTGTTCATGGTCCAAAGTAGAAGCGACGGACGGCAGAAAAACCAGGAAAATACGCTCATGTGCGAGAACTATCGCTACGTCAAGGTCATGAAGGAAGGCGACAACATGCCTTTTTTGGAGGACCCGGTGAAACATTGGCTCCAGGCGGGAAGGAGCCTAATATCAAGTGGCATCATTGAAAGGCACAAAGGATTCCATTTGGAGATGTGACGACAATTGTTACTAAACTCGAATCCAACAATAAACAGGATTTGGATTATTATCAAGCTCCATGATCCGACTTCTCGCAATATTCTTATTGCCAAGCTTCCCGTTCTCAAGTTTGAGTTCTACTACAACCCAGATACGGTTGTCTCCAACTATAATCGGGCTACTGACGCCTCAACTGGTTCGACGAGTGTCACAATCAGTTTAGATGACATGTCAAAGGAAATGCATGATCGAGCAGAATTTTGAAAGAAATGCTTTTCAAAGAACATTTTATATCTATCTGTTGAGATTTGTATCACATGTTGCAGTGAAGTAGCAGGGATGGTAGGATATATGTATAATACACTGGTCTTTTGCTGGTCTAGAACTCTTGTTTATTGTCTTTACATCTATCTACAGCATCTTCAGTCAGAATATTATGGAGTGGTGAAGACTGCTCTTGAATGGAATGGGACCACGCATCCACAATTGCCGATTGTCCACTACCGAAATTCCAAACCCGTGGCTTATTATTGTATCTGTGAAGGTAGTATCGGGGATCTTGACTGCAGTCCGAATGAGAAGGCTCATTGATCGATCCAACGGTGACTACCATCCGTCGACAGCACCCAACTCATACCTTTCTGACTAGTTTCTTCCCTTACAAAATCACGTCTTGAATCTTTTTGATCGTTTCCCATGTTTTGATCGTTGACCAAAAAACTACTTTTCGAAGACAGTAAAGCCCCATTAAGAAGTACTTAAGATCTTCGTCTCCTTCGTTGATCTTGGTGTCTGCAATGTTGCTTAGTTGCAGGTCGGTCTAGATCCAAACTGCACGGCAAGGAGAGACTCCAAAATGGTGCTTGAAGTGGAAGACATTCGCCTTTCCCCTTCGCACATTTGATTCCCTTCCACACGTATCCCCAATGGAGAAAGGCCGTGATATTCGTCATCTCCGATGGAGTGAGGATGTGGTTCATGGGCGGATCTTCGTCCGATGATAAGATCATGAGAGATAGGCGAGAATGCTGCATATGTATTTCCATCCGACAACTTCAAGCTGAAACAAAGACGACAAGATTTTTCGAAAGACGACAAGATTTTTTGAAAGACGACAAGAAATTTCGAAAGACGACAAGAAATTTCGAAAGACGACAAGATTTTTTGAAAGACGACAAGATTTTTCGAAAGACGACAAGATTTTTCGAAAGACGACAAGAAATTTCGAAAGACGACAAACCAATTCGAAAGACGACAAACTCGAATGAAACACGACAAATCAATTTGAAACACGACAAAATATTTTTCGGAAAACTGTAATGCCCCCTTTTAAACAACTCCCCCTAAAGAATGATGTATTCGCTCCCCGTAAATTCAATACGCAAAATCCCCCTTAAAACGACGAAGGACGGACGAGTTGCGGAGGGTCCAGCTTGTCATTGGGTAAATTCGCAAATTGACCGATGTAATTGAGTCAGTGGGGTGCTTCAACACGTTGCCGACGAACCAGGAAGAATTCGTTGGAAGTGAATTTAGCGAAACAAAATTGGGCATAAGTGAGTTGACAGTTCGTCAGTGTCGTATCGTTAAGTAGAAAATGAATCCTCGATTATTTCTCATGACGTGGTTGTCCAAACATGCAGTACATCGGTGGCACTCAACGCTACTAATAAATAACTACCAGTAAAAATTGCCCGAGTTTTCCTTTCTCTTTCACAACCACAACTCTTTTATTATAATCAGAGCCAACACAAAAGAAGAAAAATAGAGGTTGTGCCAAAACAATCAATCAATCAATCAATACATTACAGTACCAAAAAAGCATCCAAAACAGAAGACATCCTCATCTTCTGTCCCACAACTGGCAATATTCTCAGCACTATTACCATGGACGAGATCAAGACCAGCACAAGGTCTAATATCGGAATAATACATCATTGTAGCAGTCGTCAATCTCGAGCAGATCAACCACGAAAGACAAGTTTTGCAGAATGCGAAATCGGCAGTTCGAGAAAGCGAAAACTTTCCGCCAGCTGCTGCTATGAACAACCGTGTCATCTGAAAGCAGCCCAATCACCAGAACCCCTGGCCATGAGCCCTGCAGTATACCTGTCAGCAGCCTTGCGCAACAAGGGTATCCCCTCTAGAGTTAGTCACTTGTCGCTAGAACAAGCCATTTACTTTGAGCCATACCGGGAGGCTCAAATACCCGCCACGATATTACGAGCCCTGCGTTCGAATGATTTCACAGGGTTAGAAGGCGTTGAGATGGAGCAACTGAGGCGTCAACGGAATTCCTTTGGAGAAACCTTGACTCATTTGGTGTGCCGATCGGGACTTACTTCGGCTCAGTTTCTCATTGAAAAAGTCGAGATTCCTCTTAACGTACGAGACAAGTTTGGCCGATCACCCTTGCACAATGCGTGTTTGGCAGCCATCCCCAACTTTAACACGGTTCAGCTGATTCTGAAACACGCTCCCAAGTTGGTGCTGTTTGAAGATAACAAAGGGCGAATCCCGTTTGATTACATTTCGGCTCGCAATCGTTCCAAATGGAGTCGGTTTCTATCGGAAGACGGCGTACTATCGCAACTTCAAACAGCACTGAAAAAGGAACAAAAGAAGGAAGGCTCTGAAACGATTGACAAGATTCTAAGATTATCATCAGCAGCAGGTTCCACGATTAACAAGAAGGACTATAAGGGTCTGGCGCCAAATCAACCAAAGGAATCATCGCAAAACCCTAGCGTGATTGACGGCAACGGAAGACCAAACGAATGCATCATGAAGCTGTTCTCGAGGAAACCCATTAGCTTTGCATCTCCTCTTCCGACACCGGAGGCGAGAGCCTCTGCACCCCTGAGAGTGAATCTATGATTGGAAGTTTACACCAATCTTCTATACACAAGGGCAACCTGAAGTATAGAAGCATACTACTCTAGTATTGCAATTGTAATCCATAAAGAACTAATTAGAAGATACCAACATTATATTTCCGACTACCAACTACCGGTATCATCAAGTAAAATACTCATTTTGCATTATTCACCCAAACCAGCTGCTTGCCTTGTCCAGAATTCGGTTGCATTTTCCCGAGTGGCTATACCGCCACCATCTGATGTACTTTCGCCACGTAACAACTTCCTAATCGTAGATCGGAAGAGAGAACCTCGACGTCAGCAGTTTCAAGTTGATATTTACTTCAGTCGACGTAGTCAATTGTGTTCCTGCTCATCCTCCGCGCTCCGAAATCGATCGACCAAGTCATTTTTGAGCTGGAGTGGGGAAAATGGATGCCTGTCTGTCTTCCTGACTTTCTTCTCGTTCGTCGTCTGGCTTTCTGTCCGTCGTCTGACTTTCTTGCGCAATAATAACAGTCGACAGATTTACAATTCAATGAAAACCCCAATTGCGTCCCTCCTCCTCACAATGGTGGCCTCTTTATTAGTAGACAATTCAACGGAAGCTCTGTCATCATCAACTTCTTCTTCTTCTTGCCCCGCACCATTGGCTGGAATTCTCTTTGATATTGATGGCACGTTGATCCATTCGGACCCGATCCATCTAATTGTCTTTCAAGAATTACTCCTAAACGAAAAGGGATTCAACAATGATCAACCGATTGATGAAGCCTTCTTTCGAAAACATATTGCTGGCCGACAGAATGCCTTGATCATGGCGGAATTTTTCCCAGATTGGTCTTCGGATCAACGAGTGACATGGTCCGAAATGAAAGAAGCGCGATTTCGAGAATTGGCGGCCTCGGAAATGATGGAACGCAAAATGCCAGGGTTGGATAAGCTACGATCATGGATAGAAGAAATTAAGTTGCCGAGGGCCGCCGTGACCAATGCACCTCGATTGAATGCAGAGGCCATGATTGGAGGGATTCAGTATAATGACGACTTCTTTCAAACTCTAATCATTGGAGATGAATGCGAAAAGCCAAAGCCAGATCCCTGCCCTTACTTGACAGCTTGTAAACATTTGAACCTGGATTGTTCCCAATGCATTGTATTTGAAGACTCTCCCTCTGGCGCTCGTGCAGGAGTTGCTGCTGGGGCCTATGTCATTGGCATTTTGTCAGGCCAGGATGAAAAGACGCTACTTGAAGCGGGATGTTCCATGGTCATCAAAGATTATACGGATGCGAAACTATGGGATTATTTGACCTCCAGGACAGAGATATAGATTCGCCAATGGCAGTCAGTTTTTTTGGTATTGCATGTTCCATGATGAAGAAATCGACTTCTCAATCACCATCCTCATCACTCAAAGTATCTTGGGATAACCAATCGCCGTCCGCTTGTGTTGACTCATATCATGTGAATATAACACGAGGGGGTGACTAATTTTTTCGTAGAGGGAGTCGACTTGTCACAGCAAATCGCCGGCACCTGCATTCGCTTGATGATCACCATCGTCCACTCAGCAGGAACATTATCCATGCTGGCGTTGGAAACAATGTGAGCGATGATAATAAAATCAGTAAATCAAAGCAGTAAATGCATGTGTGTATACATATACGCCCGGAAAAACAAAACCATTGCTCATTCCTTACACTACTGTAGCTCCTGTTTTGCAGCGTGTGCTGTACAAAAATAGAGAAATTTCTCCAGTTCCCCATTGAATTTCAGTGACGTCACAACCTTCATGCGAGTACACCGTAAAATACTACACGTAACAATTTGAAATTATCTACCGTCATGTCAAACATCATCATCATTACCCGACGCCACATGCCATATGCCAGATGCAAATGGACGCCAAGATCACAATACGGCAATCCCTTCTGATCGTCCTTTGTCTTTTGTTCTCAACTTTTCTTGCATGGGCTCAAGATCTTCAAGATGGGGACCAGATAGCAGAAGCCATCCGAATATGTCGTGAAAAGCTAGCTGTGGATCCTCATTTCCCCAAAGTCCAATACTCGTTGGCACAATTGCTAGACTCGCAAATCATAGTAGAACAAGACGAATTGGATCATGAATTGGTCACCGAAGTGATCGACTTGTACTATACGGTTGGGTGGCCATCCCAAGAGACTCTTGAAGACCGACTGCCGCCAGTCAAGGTTCGATTCGATGCACTGGTGCGAGCCGCTACCATTGCCGACGAGATTCTGCAAGATACCGACACGGCTGTTCAACTATTCATTGAAGCATTGCATCTTGATGGGGTAGACACGGAATCCACAATCGCCGCATTCGCAGTGGTGATGCCAATGATACTTTCTTCCGTGCTCGAAGGCAGGGAAGATACAGCCAGGACGATAGCACCCGACGGCAGCATTCAGACAGAACCATCATTCAGCAGCCATGATCAATTACAACAAGCATTGTACCTTTGTGACTATGTTTGTGTCAATTGTCCCAATGAATCCATTGTCGACGAGTACAAGGGCGCCACACTGCGGAAAATGAAGGAGCCGCTTTTGGCCTTCAAGTCGTATGAAGTTGCACTCTTCAAGGCGCGAGAAGCCTATCGACAATGCAATCGTGATCTGAACGACTGTGCCCCTTTTCTGGCAAGTTATATAAAAACTTCGATCCTTGTGTCAGCTGCCGCCAGGGAAGCAGATGTTGGACCTGACGAACAGATGGAGTATCTTCGAGAGGTGGAGGCTCACGTTGGACCATTTACGAACGAACGATTCTTTGAGGATCTTGACGACGCTACCTTGGAATCTGGGCGAAACCAAGTTGTGGATCTTTACAACAATATGGGAATTATCGAAAAGAAGAGAGGATCGCTGGGCGAAGCCAAAAACCACTTTTTGAAAGCTTTAGAATTCAATCCAAACGATGGGCACGCAGTCGTTCAGTTGGCAAGTCTTGAAGACGATGCAATCGCAAATGTAAAGGATCTAGATCAAAACTACGTGCGTGATCTGTTTGATGGCTACTCCCCACGCTTCGAATCAGAGCTGGTCGATGTCCTGCAGTATCAAGGTCACACTTTGGTGTACGAAGCTCTGGAGAAAGCTTGGATGAAAGCTGGTATCCATATTACTTCAGGACCGACCATGAAGATAATAGATCTTGGATGCGGTACGGGATTGCTGGGTGAATTGATTGCCCACCACCTAGTACCGGAAGTCGCCGAGGTTCATGGCGTGGATCTCTCGCAACGGATGGTGGACATTGCGACAGCGCGGAAAACCAATAAGGGTCATGATGTATATGTCACAGTGACCAATGCTGACGCAACTGAATACTTATCCAACCAAGCAAATGAGTCAGTGGATGCGATTCTTGCGTCTGACGTATTTATCTACATTGGTGACATTGGACAAGTCCTAGAAGAGAGTGCCAAGAAACTAATGAAGGGTGGTCTAGTCGGCTTTACAGTGGAAAGCTATGAAACTAAATCAAAATCGGATGATGGTGGCTTGAAATTGCTGCCCAGTGGAAGGTTTGGACACTCCAAGTCTTACATATCGAATGTTGCCAAAGCTCACGGCTTTGATGTTATCGTTTGGCAGAAGTGCGTGTTGCGACAAGGAGGGGGCAAGGATGTGAACGGCGCTGTTGCAATATTGAGAAAGGAAAAGAAATGATACCCCTTGTATTAATATTTGTCTTCAATAATATATTACCAAGTGCTGGAACGAATTGAAACTGTATCATAATAGTGGTTGTTCTTTCTTTATGGGAAAAACAAACAAACAATAGACAGATTCTATCGATACTGTAACGTTTCGTTGCTTGATTTCGAATACAACAATGTAGCATCATTATAATCATGATGATGATAGTGGGCTTAAAAGTTAAAAGAAGCCTTCGGTACTAGCGTCTTTTTCCATTCCCAGGACGGAAGCAATCGGCGGCTCCGTTTCAGGTGCATAGATCCAGTCGGCCAGCACGTCATTTTCCGAGTAGTACTCATGCGCATTGTGGCCATAATCCACTCGACTCCGACCCCACAGAACCTCCTCTTCTGGCCAACTCATCGGAGTTACGTTGTGTCGATGCATCATAAAGGCCCATAGAGGCTGATCTCTCCAAGAATCTTCTTCTTTGGAATAGCGATCCCAAAAGTCTTGTGACAGTCGTTGATAGATTTTTGACTTTGGGGAGTAGGCAAATTGTTCGTTCCAATAAATCGGTATGTTTTCATCAAAATCCGGCTGATTCACCATCCATCGCAGTGAGTTGACAATATTGGTGGTCATATCCTTTTGACTCTTTTGAATGGCCAAGAATTCTCCAAAAATCCCACTCCGGTTCTTGGGATTGAGATTCTGCATCAGACCCACCTCGTTGGATTCCAACTTGGAAGCCAATTTCCGCCAAATGCTTTGCCGTTGGGTCGGTCGTATGCACGAGTCCATGTAGACTACCGCCCGACATTCCTGTAGTTGCGGATACTTCCAGCCCAAGAATTTGCCATACCTCGAATGCGTAATTTTTCGTCGGTAGGTAAAGTTGGTAATGATTTTCTCCCATCCAGGTGTGTTCCACTGCGAGTCCTGCAGATTGGTAAAGATGTAAAACCTTAGATAGGGACTACCATTGGTGACACGGACCAAATTATCCATGTTGGAATTATCTTTGGCGTAACTGGATGTCACGAAACATACATCCGGTTTGGTGTTTTGTCTCTTGAGTTTCAGTTTCTCTTCTTCTTTCGTGGCAGCAGTAGAACCTCGTAACCAGGATGATAGCGAAAAAGACGAAGAAGAAGAAGCAATTGCTGCCGCCGCTTGTTGTTGCTGCTCTAGAGTTAAATCTGGATCTGCATACATGACCCGCCGTATTGGATGCCTTCGCCGATACCGAATAATGGTGATTCGTATTTGCAAAAACAAAAAGATTCCAATGGCTAGCAGCAAAACTTTCCGTTGCAATTGGCGATTCCTCATTGCTCGAAAGAGTATTTCCAGCCATCGATCCACCTTGTCTTCATGTTTGGAAAAGAAAAATTCATGTTTTTTGCCCTTTTTGTCGTCGACATCAAGGTTTCCACTTTTGATGTGATGTTGGTGGGTACTGTTGCTGTTGCTGTTGCTGTTACTCGTACTCTTACTCTTACTGTCATTGTCGTGTTCGTCCCCTCCGACAGCAGCATGGCTGGTCTCTTGTTGATATATTCTATTATTGGACCGCGGCCTCACTAGCTTACGGGGTTGCGCCATGCTAGAGTATGATGCAGGTTATTGAGCTTTATAATGCAGGGTAATAAAGGTTAATAGTGATGGTGACCCTGAAAAAAGCCAGCCTGTGAATTCGTTGAGTGCGCCTCAAATAAAAATGATGACGATGTTTTTGGTCAAAAGGACAGACTTTGTAATATTTACTCGAATGGGTCGAATTTCATTCCAACCAAAAAAGAAAAAATCTGAGTGCGATTGATGACAGTTTGTCCAAGAGCTGGAGGATGTCTACGGTAGGAATGCCACCGAGACTTTTAAAAGTGAGACATCGTACCAGATAGCCTTGTCGATATATCTGGCCAGACTGGCTAAACTGCAATCACTGGAGTGGTGCCAGAGGGACCACCATCGTCAGAACAGGAGGACATCAATCCATTGCAGAAGAAACCTTGCTGGATGAGAATTCCAGCTGGGGATATGCTCACGAGGTAGTTTCGAAGGCAATTTTTGACTCTCTCACCAGAGCTCGGCATCCTCTTCAACGCCCTCGCATTGTTGAATGATAAAGGCCATTTCCAGTGCCGAAACATGGATACGTCTCTCTCCCAAATGGTGCCCACCGACAGATTCCAAGTGTAGATGGACTTTATCCTTGTCTTGGATACATTCTCGCAATTTCTTGGCATAAATCACAGCGTTCCAAAAGGGTACATTTTCATCGTCAATCGTACCAATCACCAGAGTCTTGGGACAATCAGACATGAATGACAAATTGGAAATGGGACAGTACGATTGGATCAAGGCAGCGGACTCTTTGCTCTCAAGCGGAGAACCAAACTCATCCCATTCATGTTGAGTAAGATGTAAGTCTGGGTTCTTTAGTGTTTGGTATACATCCAGAAAGGGGTTCGTCATTATGACATTGTCCAAGAGGTCGGGGTATCGGTTCATGACGGCACCAACCAAAACCCCACCAGCCGAATAGGTGACGGCTGTGAGCTTTCCGTGATCGCTCCCCAAAGTTTGCCCATGGTGATATCGACTGCGCAAATAGTTGGCACAGGCTTCCAAATCTTCAATGGAACGGACCTTGTGTTCGCGACAACCTTGGGCGTACCACTCCCGACCCAAATCGCCACCTCCTCGTGTGTGAGCAAACGCCAGAACATAGCCTCGTTGGACCAACATGGCATGCCAAGGATTGTATTCAAGATCCGTTGGTTCTCCGTAGGATCCATACGCCATCAAGATAATATTCGTGGGGGAGTGCTGCTGTCGCCCTTCATTTTCCCCAAGGGAACCAAAAATCTTTCCAAATAAAGAATCGTCCTTGTCGTCCTTATTGTTCATCATATTTTTGTTGACACTACCATTGCTACCTTCTCGGTATACCAAACTTAATGGCACCATGGTTCCATCTTCACTTGGTACCATGACTCGTTCACTGCGTTCCACAAAGCCGTAGCTGGTGCTGCTCTCTCCAATGCATTCCAATTCATGAGTGGAAAAGTCAAAGGTATAGATACCCCCAGCATTGACTGGAGACTCGACCTTGAAACACAATTGGTTAGAACGAAAGTGCATGTTGCCACCGGGCGAAAGTTGGTAGCACATGGACGATTCTTCCTCTGGTATCATGGGCAGTGGTACAATTATTTTGGCATGTCCTGGATTTTGCCGATCGTGAACCAGAATTCTTTGTAACCCGTCAATTTTGGAGCGTTGATAGGACACGAGATAATCTTGAAAGAGGTCAATGTCGTAGATTGCATGGTCATCATCAGAAGCAGCAGTATAGATTTCATGCTTCGGAAGCTCGTAGGCTTTCAAAGGAAGGTCGTCGACAGTGGTTTCTAGCAACCGAAATTCGCCATCATTTCCACCCGCAAGAATAAAGACATCACCCTGGTCACTCACATCCAAGTGATATTGGAGGTGTTCTGTTCTTGAAATGACTGGTATCAGATTGGACGACAGAAAACCTCTGTCGTTGAATGTTACTTCAGCGGCAGTATTCTTGGCAACTACAGAACTTCCGTTGGTCAAAAATATTTCGCTAGTCGTCTTGGTCATGGCCCGAATGGCGACATATTGGCACCCTTTCGTTCGTTGTACATCCACCATGACAGCAGGGTCATTGGATTGATACAAGAGTGTTGCTGGTTCCGTGCTGGTGATGGAACCTTCTTTTTTGTTGACGCTGATTGCGGAAACCAACACTCGATCGGGTCTACCTTTCACATCGGAACCAAGTAAATAGATACTGTAGTCTGAGGAACCACTATCGCTAGTACTTGAGGACGACAGAGTGGGCCCAAACTCCACCGCCACCAATTCTCCCACTGGCAGCTCCTGCTCGTTTCCAGATTCCACATGTCGTACGCAAAGCTTTGGCGATGGGTCCTCTCCTCCTCTGACTATTAAGTAGGCAATCATGGATTCATCGACAGAAAGAGACATCGAAAGGACTTGATCGCTGGGTTCCAAGTACAGGACTACTTGATCCACCTGGTTTTCTTGAGCCAAGACGAGGGCAGTGTGACGGGTATACACCATTCGTTCCGGACGATTTGGATCCTGCTGAAACTGGTACGTATAGATTCCAGTAGGACCAGTTTCTGGAGCTGTCACTGGTGGAAATTGTTGCTGCTTTGTCAACAGTTCTCGGAGTGTGTACTGGCAAAGATCTTGGTCCAACCGATCATGGGTATGAATTACTTCCTTTTCCAAATCCTGCCATTGTTGTGATGAGAGTGACTTGTTGTTTCGAAACTCGCTGAACGAATGGCTTGCATCTTCTTGTTCAGGCCATTGTGGACATAATGGAGAGGAAGAGTATACTCTCGAATGCAAATTCAATTGAGATGATGCTGAGGACGAGTTGAATGATGATGATCCATAACAACCCACAGATGCACATGATTTTGTAAGGGTCTGGCACGTCTTCAGCACACGAGAACGTTTCGGAGTAACCAAAGGTACCCAAAAACGAGCGTTGCTAGCTAATCGTTGTCTCATCATGTTTGGTTTGGAACGTTGAAGATGACAGATATATATATCTGATGATGAACTGTGTGCATATATGTGCACGCATAAATGCGATGATGATGATTATATTTTTGGATTGGGTGATGGATGATAATGGGGAAAAGGAGAAAGCGGGTTCGGTAAGTTCGTCATACGTACACTGCGAACTCAATTTTGAAATTTGAAAATTCAAACATACAGTATGAAATAATATCATCAATCGCAACCTTCAGGAATAAATTTATTTCTCACGAAAACCTCTTTTGTTGTATGCTCTCTCCTCGTACCTCTATATCGGTTAGGATACAGTAGAAAGTAATGAGAGTCTTCATCTTATATTCTGACAGCCAAGGGAAGCTTGTGGAACCAATTTGCGGTAGTTCGGGCATTCCAGAAAATGCCGTCACAATGGAAATCCTATGCCGACGATTCTTTGACCGGAACGAAAACTATTATATAAATGGTTTCAGCTACGATTGCCAAGTCTTTTTGAATATTCTCAAGGATCACACAAAGAGAATGCAAAATATTACCCTCGATTTGATCGAAGCAACCATGGGCCCAGAATACCTTGCTCTTCTGATAGCCACTTTCAACAAGACAAACTCTCTAACGTTGGTTGATTTGATGGGGGATGCTGGATATACGTGCTTGAAGAGTTGTTTTCTGCAACAAGATGGACCTCGGGAGATCCAGTTTTATCCCGTCAAAAGGATATCCATCGATCATGCCAGGCTCTTATTCGAAGGATTGGCATTGTCTTCCACAATCGAAAGCTTCGTCTTATCACCCCCAAGTGGGAACTTGATTTTTGTGGATCCAGATGACGCAGGTCATGCATTTGTGGCTGCACTTGGGCAGAACCGAAGTTTGAAACACATTCAGCTCCATTCCGATCATTTTCAGGCAGTGCTACGATGGCAAACCTTTCCAGAGATTTTCAAGACTGCAATTCTCGACACGAAAGTGCAAAGTATGGATGTGCGACAAGCCTCTCTTGTAGGGCAGGCAAGAATTTCTTTTGAAACCTTTCAGGAGACCTTGTGCCAACGAGACTGCTCCCTGGAAAAGCTTCGAATGACAGCGGTAGCCTTTTGGCCACCAGACGATGATGTTTTGATGGACGACAACGATGATGCTGCATCCGAAGACAGCATAATACCCAACACTTCAATCAAGGAGTTTAGCTTGAATGAAATTGGTCTGGATTCACCGCGGATCATGGAGACAGTCTCCTTGCTACACTCCCTAGTGTCTTTGGATCTACGTGGAAATTCCATTTCGACGCTTTCTCCGCTCGATCCTTTGCTCATTGGTGAATATCTGACCTTACAGTGCCTGAATCTGGATGAAAATTGGATAGGAGAAGCGGAGGCGGTCGGCTTCCTTCGCAAACTACCACAAATGACATGTCTCCGACACCTCAGCATGTCGTCCAATCCATTTTGCTGGACCCGATCCTACATGGAAGTCCTTGCCGATGTGGTGTGGCGCAACAAAAGTCTAGAGGACATACGTTTTGAAGTTAATGATTTGTGTCCAGAACTTGCGGCCATGTACTCTCAAATCAGCGTCCCCTTGAGCTGGAATCGAGGAGGTCGAAGGGCCTTGATGCAGGTGGAATCTTCTTCCACGGGAACATTGCCGCCAAATCTCTGGCCAATGGTGCTGGAACGAGCAACTAGAATATGCTACTACGAATACGGCGATGAATGGCACAAGCCATCGTGGGAAAGTACACAGCCTGACGTAGTATATTGGTTGCTACAGAAAAAGATATTGGGCGAATGGCTTTCGTGAGAACTGGCTCCTGAGGAATGTTTGCCAGGAGGGCCAGCGTCCTACGTTGTTCATCTATTGTTGTATAGTATAAAATTGTAAGAATAATTTGCGTTCCTGGACAATCTGACATTCCAATAATACTGGCTGTAGGTACAGTACTTGTTGGACTATACCGGGGTATGTATTGTGTAGTGCTATTTTTAAAACTTTCCGCCTTGTATTTATTTACTGGTACGCATGATGCTCGTTCAATTCAATAAAATATAAATATGAATTTCGCCGAAATTATGAGAATGCATCGTGGGTGACAGTATATACATCACAGATCATACAGGATAAAGCACTCAATAAAAGGCCAAACCTTTGGTGAAATAGTATCATGAGCACCTTAGACAAGCAATTCAGGGATTCAAGCTGCTTGTGTTCCAACACAACTGCTCGGAACCCGACCAACAGTTTCTTATTTCCGCAGAAGGGAGACCAGAAAGGGAAAGAAGAAGTTGATACGCTTTTATCGGAAGCCCTGAATGGACTTACTTTTGAAGAGAGACAAATGCACCAGGAAGTCGTGCATGGTGTGGAAGACAAAATAGCAGAAGAGGAGATCTTCATTAAGACCAGACTTAAAGAACTCGATGAAACTCTGCTGCTCATCAAAGCTGGAAGTAACTATCAAGCAGCCAAAACAATGAACAGAGAATATGTCACTGCACGGTCGCTTCGATTAATGTTTCTTCGTGCGAATCGCTACGATTCCAAGGCTGCGGCGCACCAAATGCTCAGTTTCTTTGATGCAAAGCAACGACTCTTTGGAATGGATAAATTGGCAAAGGATATCACTGTAGAAGATCTGGACGACGACGATCTCGAATGCCTTCGAAGTGGATTTCTTCAACTTGCCGGAAGAGACTCGGCAGACCGACAGGTCATGTTTGAGCTCCCAGGCCTCAGAGTCGCCAAAACGCTTCTCAATGAATTGCGTGCGCGGTACTACATCATGATGTCCGTTGTGGAATCCGAAAGAAATCAGCTTCGGGGTCACATTGGGGTTTGCTGGACGATTGGTGAATACAGAGAGAAACAAATCGGACACCCTGAAAACATAGAACTAGTCGCTGCCATTCCAATCCATTGTTCCGCCGTTCATTTTTGCACCGATGAAATAGGCAAGTACGTGATCTGCAAAATGCTGGTAAAGGCCATGTCAAACCAATTCCGGGTCCGCTTCACCCCCCACTTTGGTTCACATCTAGAGTGTTCCTATCGCCTATGCACATACGGCATTGCGACGGCAATGCTTCCATTTACATCCGGCACCAACCAAGTCATTTTGGACTATCACAATAATTGGGTTCTTTCACGTCTCGCAAAACAAGATAAGAGTAAACCTGCTTTGTTTCGGTCTCTGCCACCACCATTGAGGGTACCGATCACAGAAACTAGGGACGCTGATGTCTTGTTCAATAGCGGCGAGAAGAGCTGCAACGCTGGCAACGAGCGTCTTCGTGCTCTTGTGAAATCCTTGATACCACAATATACTTCCGGGACAAACGATAAGAAGAAGGTAATAGTAGATGGCTTGATTGACGATGTCATTGGAAACGAAGGGGGCCGCTTTCTCAAGAAGCAAAATGGACCAAGTGATGGTTGGGAAGAGCTACGACCCGAACAATCGAGAGCCAAAGTCACGCAAATGTTTCGGAATCTGAAACGCCAGTCATCTACCCGCAAGTCAATCACAGATGGTATTCCCATTTCAGACGAGCCTCATCCGGACGATGTAGTATTTGGCAATCTACAAAGAAGTCGAGGTAGCGAGTTTTTGCAGCAGTTGATAACTGATCGATCAAAGGTATATGATACTTTGGATCGAGGCATGAAAATAAAGGTAGTGGAGGAAATTGCACGGAGAATAAAAGATAAAGGGGTTAGATTTCTCCAAGCGATACCAGAATCTGGCGGATGGGTGGAAGTTTCCAATGACGATGCGTGCAAACGGATATCCAAGTACTTCCGCAACAAGCGGCGGTCTATCAAAAGGGGGTGAACCAAAGGCGATGAGCTTCGTTCTCCATCACGATGATTTACATCGCTGTAACACGTAGAATAGTCAGACATGAGATAGCCTGGAAGCGAACGAGGCTCGATTCCATAGTAGATAGCAGTACCTACACTGAAGATACAAGTTCGTAGTATCTATTTGCTCTTATCATGTTGGTCGAAGTATTCGAGTAACCAAGTTCAGGAATTTTGCAAGCATTTTTCTGACAACATTATTTTAGTTCCCAGATTCTTACTGTAAATAGTCAGTCCCGATACTCCTTGGGAAACATCCGATCAAAGTAATGATGCTTTCCACAGGCGATACTGTAGTTCAAGATGATTTATTCGTAGCTGTCTTGCAAAAGTAGTAAACATATTGATGTGTTATTGTACAAGCTTATTAATTATTGTTTATTGTATGTATACAACTGCTGTCGATCACCCAACTGCTTCGTTACAAATCGACCAGCTGGTCGTTGTATTGCTTCAAGTCAATGTAGTCTTCCACAACCTCATCTATACTTAGCCAGCCACGTTTGAACTCGTTTGGAAGGTGTTCATGGAACCCATCCTTGAAATAGTCGCCAAGCTTGTTTTGCTTGACAAAGTTCACCTTCTTGTAGAAGGTGTTTGGCATGAGTTGTTCGAGAAGCTCCCACACGTTTCGGAATTCTTCTGGAGCATCCACAAGAAGGACATTCATGACCTTGGTCGGTACCAAGTCTCCTTGAAGGATGCGGATCATCTTGACCCACATTTCTTGGTCAAAGTTGTCTCTTGCCCACTTCTTCATGTTCACAACCACGGTAACCCCAGCACGGCATTGTGATTGGGTACTGCTGAGGTCGTTGAGCACATAGCAGAGACTGTCCACCATCAATTGAGAGTTCTTGGTGCCTGAGTAGCGACTGGGGCGAAGGTAGACAACATTGGATTTGTCTCTTGCCTTGAGGTCAGGTAGAGGAACCACAATTCGTTTTCCAAAGTGTTTGGAGAGAGGACCTTCCATGTGGAGGCCCAGGTATTTGCTATCTGACATTGTGATGATGGTATGCTTAGATCGGTCAAAGTCAAAGTCGTGGAAGCATGCAATGCGGAACATCAGATGTGTAGAGACGTCACGGTCAGTTTCCTTGCAAAAGGAGGAGATCTTCTTCAAACACTGCATTTCGTCGTATCCTCTCATTGAGCTTGAGGTGCTACGAATAGATGAGTTTAGAGACGTTGATGATGAGGTAGTCGCATCATCCTTGAATGAACTCGGCTTTTGCGGAGTGATGGTCTTCTTTTTCTTCATGAAGGAGGGTTTTAGTGCATTCATGATGAATTTGTGTGTTTTCGAGTTTTGTTTCTAAAAAGATTTTATGAGGCAATCTGTGGTGCGGTCAAAGTTTCCTCAAGATTTTTTGATGTGTTTGTTTCCGTTTTTTTCACGGAGGTTTCACATGGGCTTCATCCGCCCCTCTTCGTTTTTATCTTACTTTGGTCGTATTTTGTTTTTTCTTATCTATCCGCAACGATACTCTAAATGAAGTGTAGATCAAACGATTTAGTCTGATCTTATTGCGACGCGTCCAATAGTGTGAATTTTCGAGCGTCTTCGGTGTAGGCTGTGCCAAACTTCCGCAAGTTCGAAGAGAGTTTTACATGAGAATTCCTCGGCTTGCTCTCTTCTTGTCACGCCATAAGTAATGTGTGTTACCTATCAAGGCAAAATGTCTTGATCCAAAACGACAATAAGGGGGGGCGTCTGAACCTCTGTAGTGTTTTCGTCATGATTACGCTGACTAAGTCTAGGTATCTATGTACATACATTTGTATTTGCATTGGTTCACAAACTTCACAAATTCCATAGTCACTTTGACGTGGTCAAATTCTCATTGCGCCATATATGTTGGTTGCCACGACTCTGTGACGTGCTATCGACCCTATGTGTTGTTGAGCATACCAAGTTCATGTTACGTTTTGCATCGCGCTGCCTCCACTCGAAAGGAAGCAATTTTGACTGCATGTTTTACACGTTTCTGGCCCTACAGGTAGAAGCTAATACGATTGGACACATCATCATAGTTGACAAACTTTTTATGGACTGCGTTGATTCAGTGCTTGTAGGACATAGTTACCGGTCCGCGAATCATAAATGTTAAAACAGTTGATCAACTCATACCCTTGTGATGGTCAACCTTCAGTGGTGCTGTTGTATTTGCGGATAGGACGAACTGTGAAGCCAAAGTTGCCCATCAGATTGAAAATGCAAGTGCTATTACTTGTTTTTTTCTTCAATCAATCCTCGTTCAGCTCATTCTTGCGTGGTGGACACTTGTGATGGTACATGAACGATGGTCGTAGTCCATTGGATGGCCCATCTTATTACGCACACTACTGCAGATGGGAGGTGGTTGATGTGGTACCTGTCTACTAGGCCCTTGGATCATCAGCATTGAAAATGCCAGTTAATGTTTTAGTCACTACTATGCAACCCAAACCCTTTCGTTCTTGTCATGACAGTGACACTAGCACTAGGATCGGCGAAGCCTTTGCCTACGATGGGTGAAGGAGTTTGGGATACGTGTGTTTTGGCTGTGTCAGTCCCTGAAGCTACCATGATACTGTAGAGTAAAAGGCTGTCCCAAACTCCAGTCTGGCCATTCTGCACCTGCGGCACTGCAAACGAAAGATGACGCTATTGTGTCTTGGTTTCGTTCTCTCGTTTTTTAGAACCTTGTGCTCTTGTTTCGTTCTGGAGTTTTTTTAAGACCTGGAAGTATCAATAAGACTACATTTAGTGATCGTGATTTGAACATGAAAGTCGGAAAGAGGTACCGGTAATTGGAGGTCGTGGAATTGAATTCGTGCGAAAATTTATTCGATTTTGAAGATTTGATATCCGAATTCGCGCGAAGGAACAATGTCTTTGCACGCACAGCCATGAACCGCTCAGACATCAACACCAGCCATTCACATCAGCTGCGACGTTCATGGTGATGGCAGACTGGTGGGATATGTGGAAAAAATGAACTCCCCTTGAAAGACACAATGAGTGTATCCAAGTCGTCCTGTCAGCCATCCAGTAAGTCTACACTGTGGACCCTATGTCATCGATGGCCTCTTCCACCAAATGCACCTCCTTTTGTAATTGTACCAACTACCAACTTGTACCGCAAGTTTGCCAGTCGCACCATTCCGACAGAGCCTCAGAGCGTTGTAGTGGTGGAGATTGGATGCTGTAATGGATATTGCACCCAAAAGATTGTAAACAGTGTGCATTCTCCGGCGGACCAAGTATTGGGAATGGATGTGGGTCCACAATTCATTCGCGAATGCCAAGACAAGTTCCCTGGTGTCCAATTCGAGCTCACCAACGTGCTCATGGACTGGAATCGAGTGCAAATGTTGATTGAAGAGAAGCTGAAGCAGCTGAAGCAACAAAAAGATAAAACTCCAGAGTTGCATGTCTATGTGGACATTGGTGGTAATCGTGAAATCGAAACTCTGTTTACCTTGCTGCAAACAGTTCAGACTCAGTTGAAGCCATCCAGTCTCATTGTCAAATCCAAGGCCCTGTTTGCTTTTGGCCAAAAACATGATTTAACTACAACCGAAGCTTGGGAAAACTTGCATTCGGTAGCACAAGCAGCCTTGCTAAAACGAAGGCAAAAAGAAGAATCATCATGTGAAACTCAAGTCGAACACAAAGATGAAAAGGGATCGAATGGAGGAGCACAGCATGCAACTGGAAAAAAGAAGAAGGTATATCATCCACTGAAAATGCCACAGCGCTATAATGCGAGTGGCGTTGCCATTTGTCACTTTCACAACTACGATCGCAAGAATGGATGTCTGCTATTTCGAGATACAAATGACCATGGCAAGACCTGCCCTCTCGATCATGAACATTGTCATGCTTGTCTCGAATTGGAACACGTTGCTTGGCAATGTCCTAATCAGCAATGTTATGGCGGCCAACATGAAGGCTATCAACACCAAACTGCCGAGTCCCTTGTCGATGGTTTCTTTCGATAATTAAGGAGGGAGGAACTGAAGAGCTTGTCTTGTCATGATCTGTTCTGCAAGAGATTCTATTCTGAATCATTCTACTGGCTTCTCGGAAAATCAACGAGGAATGTAGTTGGAACAACAGGACCAAATGAGTTCCCTTTTTGAGCTCAAGCTCGGCTGCAACACAATCACTCTTACTCGATAGAATATGGAGTTCACTAGAGTCAGTGCTGTTGGTGTGTAGTTTATTGCCATTCAACGGATACTAATCGGACAACTTGGGTAACCTCAATTATCAAAGACGAGAGATTTTACATGATTGTTTTATGAAAAGTGCTTCTATTTATTAGTACATATTAGAATTTGCTGTTCTTCTTGCTGCAGTTTGTAGGATGTGCTAATGTGCAGTCCTAACTGCTGTTGCGGGCCTAAAGCTATGCGTGCTTGAAGGAGCTAGAGGATGCTCGTATTCCCCAAAGATATCCCCAGCTCTAGCCATCAAGTCTTCAAAAGCGTTGCGATCGTCTAGCTTTGCTCTCAGTTCTTCCAGATCTGTAATCGCATCGGCTACTTCTACCCTGTAATTGTATGTCGCGCCTGGAAACATCACAGGCAGAGTGTCGTTCAGCATCACCTCTCCCTGTAGCAGAAGCTCTGAGAGTCCACAATCGGACGTTTTTGTCCTTGACTCCTGTAGTTTGCCGAGTTGTTGGGAACAGTCTAGAATCATTGCCACTCTTGGGATTCGTAGCTTCTCGTACAGTTTCGTGGCTTCGTCAAGTCGTTTAAAATCCAGATTTCCGGGCGCGCTGCAGCACAAGTTCTGCAACAGGAGTGTCAAGGTGCCGACATCCTCAACTCCCATCTGAGCGCCTTGTCCGACATATGGTACAGGAGGATGGGCTGCGTCTCCAACGAGTATGATTCGACGGTTTTTGCCGTAGACCCATCTTTCTAGTTTGGGGTTCAAAAGGCAGAAACCCACCTTGACAGCGTGCTCGACGCGATGGAGGGGGTCAATATACCTTTGATGCCATCCGTCTTTTTTCATGGTTTCAGCGACACGGGCGAATTCTTCTTGTCCTTCTACAGCGCTGAGGTTTCCCCAGTTGGTTTTGTCTGCTTCATCCTCCTTTGTTGGGATGTGAATCTGAAAGCACTGTTCGTCGGTTCCGGTTGGGAAGTACACAGCATGACACTGTGTCTGTTCTGATGTCGGAAAGCTAATGCCCTCTTGTGGAGATGGGCAGTCTGACATTCCCATCAAACAGGTTACTCCAGTGTACTTTATTTCGTAAGTTCCCCCGGCGACGGTCTCTCTAACGGCCGACTTTCCTCCATCTGCTCCAAACAAGAGTTCAGTGTAGCGGGAGGTGCCGTCTGCAAATACGACTTGAATCCGGTCATCATCATCTCGCTCTATGACGTTCGAAATTCCTTTGGAGAAATGCAGTGGAATTCCAGCATCTTTCACTGCGTTGTACAAGGCTTTCTGTAGCCTCCATCTCCGGATCCCCAAACTGCACAATTCGCTGTCATCAGCTGACAAAACGTCTTCGCTCGCCACAGCAATTTCAGTGCCATCATGGCGTTCCCAGCGTCTATACCCATAGGGACGCCCTGCGTCCTTAATTGCTTCCATGAGCTTCGGGTCAATGTCTCGCAGCACTCGGAGTCCGTTGGCATACATTCCAAGTGCGGCGCCCACGTCATCCGCAAAACCCTCCGCTCTCTCATACACCTCTGCGGTGATACCGACATGCTTCTTTAGCGCTAAAGCAAGGACGAGTCCAACAATACCTCCTCCCGCGATGAGGCATTGACATGGTTCACTTTGATCTTCCATTGTTTGCTATTTTATTTTTGTTGATTGATGGTTTTTGTGAGCGAATGATGTGACTTTTTACACAAGAAAATTGTCAATCTGGGTTCGGTTCGATGTGTTCCTCATGAATTTCATTTATTGTACGTGTACGTGTGCCGGCACCGTGTCCACTTGATACTTCTTATCTGGCGAACTTCGTGCCGAATCCGAACCCTGTGAATTACTATGGACCGTTGATTTTCCATGCATATCGATTGAAATGACTGAATTTCCAGGCGGGCGAAACTACACTGTACCTACAACCGTAATACCACTCGAATGAATGAATATTCAAAACCGGTATGACGAGTGAAGCACCAATACATCAAAATGCCTCTTGATCATTTGCAAGATCTATCTCAATTTTCAATAGGACCACTTTGCTTCAGAAAACAATTAGTCGCTAGTTTTTTTTGGCTTTTTTAAAAATGTCTTGCGATTCGTATTTTGACCTTCAAGGAGAACAGCATCGTGTTGCCGTTGTTTTAGTGAAACCGCAAATAAGCGACAAGCATACGAGTCGATATGCCTGGGAAATCCTGACTGTCACAACATCTATCTAAATTTTCATAGTACCTCCCATAGGACCACTTTGCTTCAGACAACAGACAGCTGTTATGTTTTATTTTAATTTTTTATAAGCACGATGGTTGGAACTCGAACTTCACAAACTGTCTTGCGATTCGTATTTTGAACTTCAAGGAGGACACACCGTGTTGCTGTTGTTGTAGTAAAAGCGTAAATAAGCGTCAAGCACACAAGTCGATATGCCTGGGAAATCCCGATACATTCTGCAATGTCCACCCTTCAATAAAATTGTAGCCCAATGCCGCATCAAATTAGTACGTGTACCAACACATTTGCAAGTCCTCTTCACAAATAGTAGAACGCTTCAACGTCAACCCAAAAACTGGTTCATAGGCAGTAACATTTCGTCCCAGAATTACAGTTGTATAAGGACATTGGAGTCCATCGACATCATTGATTGGCGGCGACCCATCTGGGCATACTTCGCATCCATCAAACCAAAAGTTGTTAATCTTGGAATTGTAGCACACTCCGCCTTGTGCCAGATACCAAAGAGTCATGAAAATGGTCGCGAGCCAAGCGACAATGGCAAGCACGTGCATCAATTTCAACTTTAGAGTAGGCGCACTCTGTTCTAGATGCACTGCAATGAAGTGCAGGAGAATGCTCAAGGCTTCTATGCCCATTACAGCAAGCGCTTCATGCTTATCTGATTGGTACATGAGGATCCATGTGATGAAAAAGCCAAAGTATGGATTGATGATTGTCAACAGATTCACAACGAAAGAAATGAACTTAGGACTCCAATCAACACAGCACAACATTTTGCCAATGCCACTTGGGTCTGAAGAAGCCACATCGTGGTCGTCAATGATAACTGCTCCATCCATCGTGTATGTAGACTTTGGCCATAAGGACAAAAATATGGCTCGCAACAGAAACCCAATTTCCGCAACAATCAGAACAATGAATGGAATAGTGAAGCCCAAATGAAGATGGTCGTGTTCTATCTCCTCTTCGCAACACACTACTGGGTCTCTCACAAAGGAAACAAAGGAAATTCCGGTTGCGATCAAGTCGAGGAATAGTTCGATCCCAAGAATGACCCAGATAATCACCAAACTTCTCGGAGGGGTTTCCATCTCAATCTCTTTGTTCCCTATGCAAAAACTTCCTTGCTTGACTTCAATTAGGCGATCTCGTCGGGATCGTTGTCGAGTCCTAATCTTGTATCGTTTGGGTTCGGCCGGTCGTTTAGCCGGAATTCGTTGTCGATAGACATAAGCTCCCTCTGCATCATGAACCGGAACTTCAAGACCCGACATGGTGACTGCACCCACTGTATAGTCTCTACGGCGGGCATTGGGCCCCGGTGAGACACTTTTTCTTTGGACCGATAGTTCAGGAACTGGGGACGTTCGCCTGGGGCTGCTGGATCGAACTTGGGCGTTCGTTCTCCCTCGTTTCGGTGATGTGTTTGCTGGCTGTTTAATATCTCCAATGGGTACATCTGATTCGCTTCTCAATGGTATCAATTCCGCAGATTCCTTCTGCGTAATGGCTGAAAAGGCACTTTGATTACTGATTTCTGAGACTGTGGAAGCTGTATTGGTCGATATTGGTGCGCGGGGAGCTAGTTTCGGAGAAGGCTTGGTAGAGAGTGCCGAGGCAATATATGGACTGCTTGGCTTGGGGCGCTCTCTGAATAATTGTTTCTTCTTTGGCTTACCAGAAAGAGTACGCTGCCGTCGTAAGGCAGGTGAGGTTGATCGAGACCGTGTGTTAGCTGTCTTGGAATTCGGTTTCATATTCAGCTTTGACGTTGCTTTGTTGGAAGCTTGGGCAGGAGATCCCATGCTACTTCTCTTCGGTGCCATCGCTTGCTGTTGTTGTGAAAATTGAGCTGGAAACAAAGTCATCGCGGAAGGTTCCCTTTCCAAACTCCGGGACCTCAGTCTGGGTGGCCCCTGTACATTCGTTTCGTCGCCATCGCTATCGACGGTTTCTACCATTTCGTCCGGTGTGAGCAACTCCTCTGGCATGGATTTTGCCCGTGTATGCAATGGTATTCTCTTGGGGGACAAGTCATCGCTCTTGGTACTTGTGGCAGGTTTGAGAGACGGACTTTTCTTCTTTGATTTGACAGATTTCTTGTTGGCTCTCGATGGCAGTGGTGTTATTGGAGGTTTGACAGCTTTGGAGCCAGTACTGCTTCTTTTGGGCATTTGTAAAATTTGGGCTGGGAAAAGTGTCATTGCCGATGGTTCCCTGTCCAAGCTCCGTGACCGTCGTCTGGACAGCACTTTCACTGTTTCTTCGTCATCATTGACAGTTTCCACCACAATTTCGTCATGGGACAATAATTCCAATGGCATGGATCTGTTACGAAGGTGTTTTGCTTTCTTTGGTAACACTGGTGGTGATATTTCGTCGCTCTTGGAACGGATAGGAGGCTCGGGAGAGATACTGCGCTTTTGCTCATGGGAACCTTTCCGTGTGATCTTGGGAGTCAAAGCCAGACCGACTCCAGCCGAGATTCGCTTGGAACGTTTGGGAGAGTGGCTCGTCTTTCTTGTCTTTGATGGCGGCACCTCTCTGATGCGTGGTGGATAATGAATGGGTGTCACGGAGCTTGTTCGAGGAGGTGACTGTCTGTTTGGTTTCTTAGTTGGACTCTGTGGCCGTTGTTGCACTCGTACTGATTTTCGTGGACCCCTACTTGTTTGTATTATTGTAGGAGATACACTTCTCACACTAGCTCGTCCTCTAGTTCCTCCTGTTGATGCCTTTATTATTCGAGTAGGCCTCTTGTTTGGAGAGGCGCTTCGATGACGTAACGATTGGTTGTGTTGCCGCAAAGAAGGAGTCCCAGCTACAGTTCGCTTTTGAGATGGATGCACCGACGGTTTGGATTTGATTTTGGATTTCACTGAGGGAACTGGTGTTGGATGAGTGGCCACTTGTGCTGGAACGTCGAATTCGATCTCACTATCGGATATTTCCAACGCACTGCTCCAACTGCTGTTGTTGCTGCTGCTAAAGTTACTGCTGCTATCCTCACCATCACTCTTTTCGCCGCCAACAATACTCATGATTTTGTTATTGACACTGAAGTATCAGAGAAGAGTGACTCATGACAGTTGTGTTTCACTTCCTCCTTAGGCAAGGCTTTAATGTACGGTAGGCTGATGATGAAGATGAGATCGTGTTCATCGTCAGGCCTGGCGAAATACGCTGTACATGTACCGGTATTGTAAAAATGGCGTCATCGTCTGACCGTCGTGTTCTTACCTACTGTGACTCTCCTATCATAGCCTCATCTGCACCAGTCCCCAACCTGCATTCCAGAGTGTCTGCTTGGCCTGACTTTACGAAAAAAGATACAGTAAAAGTCTACGTTAATTCTAAATGATTTGCCTCTATCTGAAACTGTTACACGTACACATGAATATATGTATGTTTCTTTTCTACCACATGGTGCCCGCCAAGCGCTCAGAAAGGTGTATATATACTAATAACCAATGCCTTCCCAAGAACCAGGGAAAAGATATTCAAAACACAAAGTGTTGTAATCGCAAAAGTCGTCTGCTACAACTGCTGTCCCCAATTCAATATTTCTTGTTCTTTGATCATCACCACCACAATCAAAGAATCAAAGAATCAGAACACTAGTACTCAAACCAGCACACTTGAGGATCCGCTGCACAATTGGTAGCCGAACCAAGGTCCCAAATTGCAATATCCTCATACGTGGTCACGTTCGTTCCATTCACCAAAGTCGTGGTGGGGCACAAGGTGTCATTGACAGGTTGAAGGCCACTGGGACAGATTTCGCATCCCTTCCACCAAAAGGTTTCCAAAGCAGAATCGTAGCAGACTCCCCCTCGGTTAATGTACCAAACGTTGATACTCATACCAGCCAACCATGGAAGGACGATGGATGCGTGCATCAGCTTGAGTAGCCAGTTACTGGCCGCATTTTCCAATTTGACCGAAATAAAGTGCAAAATAATGGTTGCCAACTCCAATCCCATAACGGTCAAAGCTTCGACCTTGTCGGATTGGTACATCAACATCCAAGAAATTCCAAGCCCAAAGTAGGGGTTGATAATGGTAAGAATATTGACCATCCAAACGCAAAATTTGGCATTCCAATTTGTGAGGCTGCACTTTTTCTGATCCTCGACATCGGATACCATCATCCAGGGAAAGAGCGTCAAGACGACACTTCTCAGTAGAAAGACTAGCTCGAGAAGAACCAAGATGAAAAATGGAATGACCACTGCCAGTGGACCCAACCCCGTGTTGATGGGGGTATCACAGCACAATCCTGGTTCCTCCAAAAAGGCAGTAAAGGCAATCGCCGAAGTCACGAGATCCAGAACGAGTTTGGCCGCCATGAGGATCCA
The DNA here is from genome assembly GCA_933822405.4 of Cylindrotheca closterium. NCBI lineage: Eukaryota > Bacillariophyta > Bacillariophyceae > Bacillariales > Bacillariaceae > Cylindrotheca > Cylindrotheca closterium. The sequence continues at coordinate 406,032 of CAKOGP040001335.1, read as the reverse complement.
AATCAATAGCAAGGTCTTGGGTGGATCTTCAATTTCCATGGTCTTGTGTCCCACACGGATAATTCTCTTTTTTGGTTCGGAAGGAGACGACGAGTTACTCTTTTTTACCGTCTTTTTGTTGTTCTTTTTGTTGCTCTTCTTTGTGCCGCCAGATGGAGCTGTACCACTCTTCTTTTGATTACTGGTAGTGGGTGGTGGTTGCATTTCCACCTTTTCCCATTCCTCGCCTTCCTTTTGCTTCTTTTTCTTCTTCTTCTTTCCTTTCTTCACCTTGCCATCGTTGATCACGTTGGTCTTCCATTTGTCATCGTCCTCATCTGCCATTTTGGGATCCTTTTTGATTTCACCCGTGTGATCGACTCTCATAAACTGTTGGATTCGATTCGAAACTTGTGTGAATGACTTTTTGTTGGCGTAAGAGGTGGTGTGCAACAACCAACTAACAAACAATATCTACAGGATTCGAGTATGGGTACAAGAATTGCCGGAGACGAGAATAATAACTGTCACTGGTTGTGTGGTTGAAGCGAAACCCAGCGAAAAATCGTATCAACAAAAGGGTCTTTTCTGCTGGCATTCTGTGGTTATTGGTGCAGAACTAAGACTAGACTGGAAAGTTCCTTATTTATCGACCGTGTCTGATGGGACAGATGCCACACGATATACAAATCGTGGATACGAGTTGATTGATTCGATTTGATTTCAGCAGTGTACTGTAGCGTTTGGTGTGGCTCCTAAGAATATATGAGAGTAAATGAGTTGTGGTCTATTATTGATGGATAGTTAGCATATATATATACATATATATATTGCAATGCTACAGGCTGACTACCAAGTCATGATGATTCATACTTTGAAAAGTATCATCATGGCTAAAGAAGTACTCTTGCATACTAGTACTAGCACGATCTGGAGTTCCATCAGCGGCTGCTGTTTCGAATCCAATTGGATCAAACACATCACCATGCTCACCAAACGCAAGCGTTGGTGGAGTTGGGGTTGATATCATCATGTCTGGTTCGAGAATAGGCTGAAGGAGAAGGTTTGACAAGTCGTCAGTGCTGCTGGACAAAGTGTCCGGACGAGGAGCGGTGTAGTAGCACGCTCCTGCTGTTGTTTCGGGCGAAATGGATCGTCTCCTTCTTGGTGCTTGCTGCATATTGCCGTTACTTGTAGACGTATCGAAGAACGAGGTGTCGAACTTGATGGTTGCTGACTTCTGGGTTCCTCTTGTTTGTGCGATCATGGACGGTTTGGTGCTGGCAGCAGCACTGGTGCTGCTGATACTAGAAGCAGAAGAAGATGGTTCACTTTCTCTCAACAATTGGGCAGTCTTTTCCTTTGCCTTCTTGTCCGAGATTTCTTTCCAGCCATCCTTGCCTCTTGTCACAAACCTTCCTCCGTTTTGTTGAATGGCAGTGAAAATGGAGAGAATCAAGCAGTGCTTGTAATTTGGACTGTCCATGGCAGAATTTTGGTAGAGTCCTCTATTTTCGTGGCATATTCGGCGAAGTAACCGATTGCCAGGATGCTTGTTGGCTAGGCCTCCACGACCACAAACAATGTCAGAGTCCTTTAGAACAAGTCCCATGTCAGCACAAGGAGAGGAGGATAGTGATGCAGCAGCAATTGTTGTTGTTGTTGTAGTGATCATGTGGATGTCAAGAATTCTTGCAGAGCTCATGTTATGCGTTGTTCTGTTTGTGCGTGAAGATTTTTATGATGCGTTGAACGAATACTGTATGGTAATAATGCTGTGAAACGGAAGAGCAAACCGTCCAAAAGTGATCAATAACCCAAAGCGAATAATAGTTTGAGTGGCCCGTTTCGATTAGATCACGCCTTGCTCTCTGCATGCAGTGTTGTGGATATATACCTATACAACATTATATGCAAGGGCGTTACCAGAGTAGACAATTACCTCCCAGACGTTCCAAAATGTTCGAAGTTTGGTAACTCTTATTTATAATTGTCAGGCAGGCGGAGATTGACATTAAGTAGAACGTCAAACACAAGAATAGCGACCTCTTCACAAGGGCTCTCATCCAAGGTGGACGACCTCGCAAAAGGGCTCTTTCCAGAATCGTGTCCGACCAGTTCGGAGTCAAGATCTCCTGTCGCACTGGACGTCGCTTCCGAGCGATACCGGTACCGGTAGGATGGACCGACTCACTCATCCAGCCCTTGCTTCGACTTGTTGGACCCTTCGTTCATCCATGTCCCGTCAGGTCATTCCCAAAATGTACCAGCACTACGCAAATGACCCAATGGAATGGATCCTTTCTTGCTTGGGAACAACTTTCGGAACGAGGTTGGAGCTGCACGAGTAACCTTATCAGCAACGCTGTTCGACGTTCACTTGCACTCGACAAACCACTGCCGTATCTCCAGCGCTAGCTCTGTTCTATTTATCATTCATACGTCTTGTCAAGTGCTCAAATTTTGTAACGTTTTGCTGTCCAAGAAAGAATACAATCAAGATTCATTCCATACGGTACTGTACTCGAATACCCCAACACCAACCATCGAACCATCGCTCCGTCCAACCAAATCCTTTTTTGGTGACTTTTTAAGATCTACGACGAATTGAACGCAATTAAGCCATTGTTCTTGTCCACATATTGAAAAACGACCGTCTATCGCTACCAATAATAAGCTACAGCAACCATGAATCTTCCACACGAAGGCGCCAAGGAGAAAAAGTTGCCGGAACAGGCCAAGGGAAATCCTGCCTATGAGCAAACTCCCGAGGACATGCCCTTGTGGTGTTGCGGACGGAACTGTGGTCGTAACTCACGGTAGGTCGGATATGGAATTGCCGGTATCGAGTTGGGTATTTTTGTGGCTCACGTCGTTTGCACCTCTCTTTCACTTCCTTTCACTTCCTTTCACTGTGGTTCATGTTCCTTTTGCACATCTTTTGCTCTATAGATTGACCGTCTTTGTCTTGTCCTTTATTGGAATTCTCTGTTCCATTTTCTTGTGTCTGTCACACGATTATTTCAAGTTTACTTCCATTCGGAATGATACATTCTACGATGAAGACAAACAACAGCCGTTACCATTTGAATATGCGACTGTGGCCAAGGTTGGTCTCTTTTGGTACCAAATTGACGAAGTCTTTATTTATCCGTGGCCACCACCGAGAGAACGAATGTTGTTTAGCGACATGCTACAAGATGAAGTAAAACGCATTCAAAGCAACAACCCCAACAATAATGATGAAGAAAGAAAGTTGCAGCTTACTGTCACTTCCACATCCATCCGACCCTCCAGTACTCCCTCCTTGGCTCCCTCCATGAATCCGTCCACTCCTACCGTCTCGGAATCTCCCACTGGAGCTCCTTCCGGAAGTGGAGTGCCAACGGTCTCTCACGAGCCATCCATTATTCCATCTGCATCGGCGCAACCGACGACATCGGCAGCTCCTTCTGCTTCCAAGTCTCCCAGTTATCAACCATCCATTGAACCCAGTGGAGCGCCAACCGTCACGGCAGCTCCCAGTAAATGTGTGCCACCTTTGGAACCAGGGGCTGCCATTGATTGCGAACTGGCCAGCAAATCCCCCACCATGTCGCCGACGTCAGCTCCCACCATTACCAATCCCAATGACATTGTGGCTGCCACCACCCAACTGGGGAAGCGTCTGAAATACGAAAAGGGAATGGATCAATTTGATTCCGTCTTTTACAATGCGCAATTGGGTGGTATTTTGGGGCCTGTGTTTTGTGGGCTGGCCTTTTTGACGGGTACAGTGGAATACTGTTGTTGCATGTTCAAGTGTAGTTGGTTACCGACGGCCATCTTTTTGTATCTGGCCTTTATGTTTCAGATGTTTACTTTATTCTTGTTCTTGTCGGATGACTTTTGGTATGTGACATGTGTGGTTGCTCATGCAAAGTTTTCAATCGAATGATTTGATTCTCACCCCGCCTGTTTCTCTTTCTGCTGCTCTCTTTCCATGCAGTAAATACGATCAAGAGTGCCGATTGGGTTTTGCTGGCTTTGGTACCATCCTTGCCACCCTTTGTTACTTCATTTGCCAAATGCTCATTTGCTGTACACCGCGTCCACAACCTCTCTTCAATTTAATGAAACCAAAACCCAAGCGGGTCAAGAAGAGATCGGGGGATGGAGCGGCCTATGATGATGGTGAATATTATGATGACGACCAATATTTTGATGATGAATATTATGATGATGAGGGCACCTATGATCCACGTAAGTACATACACAAGCTACTGCTGCTGCTGCTGCTAGTTGTCGTGTGTAAGTGAGGAGAAGACAAAATACCAATGGTCTCACAATCGTGCCTGTTGCTTCTCCACATTTCAGATAATGATGATGGCACTTATGATCAGAGCAGAGGATACAACGATGATCCCTCCTATTATACCGAAAATACCGGAGGTTACGACGACCAACCCAGAGGAGGTATGGGTACTGTTCCAGAAGACCAATCATACTATTCGAATGACCAATACGATGACGGAACAGGATCATACTATACGGACGACCAAGGATATGACGATGGCACGTATGACGACGGAACCTACAACCAAGGATATGATGACGGAACGCAATATGACGATCAAAGTCGGTTTGATCAATCAGCCTACTCCGGTGATGACTACACACAGGGAACTGGTCAATACGATGACGACTACGATCGTCGAGGTGGTGCGGGGGGTATCGATTAAAGAAGTAATATGTAGTACCATTCTCAGGAGGTACCAGCAATGTAATTCACCGTTTTAAAATAAATTTGATAAAAATTAAGGAAGACTATCTGGTTTTCTTTTGCACGGTAGAGTTTCATGTTTGTCCTGGAGGTGTTTCCTCCACTCACTCCATCGTGGTTCTAGGATTATGAAAGTCCGGGTCTCTTTCAACGGTCGTCTCTCGTGCCTTGCGAACACTGTACGAGGTACTTTGGACGACAACGCGATCGTTGATAATACATGTAGTGTGCCCAAAGGCAAACGTCTACACGTTATCCCACGGCCATTGCAACATCTCTATTCATTCAAGAGTTGCTCCCACCGACTGCCAAGCTTTATTTTTGTGGAACGGAAGCACGTCAAGAGCAGCAGAGGTACAACGGTTTCGTTGAGTTCAATCAGCTGACTGACTGACAGGAAAGCACAATGATGCTCCGAGCGGCAGGCAAAAAGCCTTCCAATGCGGCCCTTCGTCGCAGCAGTAATGAAATTCATCGGTTAGCGAGAGGAAGTCCTAGTCTGGCGTCGCTGGCTGGATTGAATGAAAGAGCAACTCCAGACAATCGATTGTTGACCACTCAATCATCATTGAATCTATCAAATAAACAAACAACTCCTTGGACAGCTTCCATGCTAACCAAGTCGGATTTTGAAACGAATTTGATTCCATTATATCCTTTCTCTTCACTTCATGATATACGCACAAGAATACCGACCAGGAGAATAGGAATTCGGCATCTGACTACAAACAACAATAACAACAAAAACGATGAGAATTCAGGTGACAATGCTTCATCGTCAGCCACACCGAAAGAAGTGCATTCGAGCGGCATTGGCAAGGTCACCACAGAAGATTCGGCATCCACAGCAAGTGATCTCGCCAAATCCCATGCTTCCTCAGCCCGAGATGGTGTCAATAAACTAGTGGGGTCGGTTGGGAAACGGGTGAACGATCGATGGAATGAGGGGGACAAGTTGTCAGTCTATGGGATTGTGGGGTTGATTGGACTTGTGCTTGTGTCTCCCTTTGTAGTACGGTATGTGTTCATTGCATTGAGCAGCTTGCTGGGGCTGATGTGTGTAACTTGGTCTCACACTTTTATTGTTTCGCATTTTCATTGATGTTTCCAGACACATGCGAAATTCAGATAGTACTTACGATGAGGACTTGGATGGAGAAGATCCCGTCGCAGAGATGGCAAAAGTATTTAGGGAGGAATTCGGTGTTGGAAATGATTCTATGATGTCATCTGTGGGTGGGGGGTTAGATGGAATCATTGCGGACTTGCTGAATAGTCCCAGAATTCAACAAGCGGTGACGGATCTTGTTGCAAAAGTGCTCGGCTCTCCCGAGTTTAAGACTTCGACACAACTTTTGTTGCGATCACTATGGAAAGATTTAGTAGAAGATCCGGAAACTTTGGCGCAAGTTATTCATCTGTTGCAAAACGTCATTCAAGATGAACACATCAAGGAGGCTGCCATTCAATTGGTAATGGAAGTTTTCAATGACAAGGAAGTTCTAGACGAATTGGTTTCATTGCTGCAACGACTGGGAAAAGAAAAGGAAGTCTTGGAAGCCACCCAAGCGCTACTAGTAGAGAGTGCTCACAATGCCTTGAACGATCCCGAAATTTTGGATCACTCCATGGAATTCGCCACTGATGTTGTCGGTGATGATACTGTCCAACAGACCGCTGGAGAAGCCCTCTATAACACATTTTCGTATGCCGTTCGGCCCACTATATCTGTTGGTACGTACTACCGCATTATTCATCACAGTGTCCGAAGCACGCATTGGTGTTAGTACGGTCTCTCACTTCTTCTCCTCTTTTCTGATTCCAAACAGTTCTGTCGATTGTCGGTGCTGGTTTCATTTTTCTTTCCATCTCAGCCTTCCGAGCTGCCCACTCTTCGGATCAGAGTATGGATGCTACTCTAGCTATTGCCATGGAAAATGCAGTGCATACGGTAACGAAGATTGTCACGTTCCCACAAACCATTGCACTCGCATTCAAGAATGCTTTCGTGTCTGTCTTGCTCTTTCCATTCCGCATGATGGCAGCTGGGTTGAGGAGGCTGGGATTAGTAGGAAATGCTACATTGAATGCCTTCAATCAAACCCTTGACTTTCTGGCGGCTCTTCCATTTCGATTGTTTGGTGCGCTCGCCAAGAATTTGCAAATTGGATTCCAAGCACTCGTAGGTCGAGTTAACCATCAATCAGAGAGACTAATGGAAGCCATTTCTGCGTCCTTCTTGATGGACGTTTATCTTGGTATATTGGAAGCCTGCTCGAAGAGTATGGTTATGACACAGGACGCTCTCACCAATCTTCAAATCTGGCATTCTGGAGCATCGGCAGCGGTGGATGAGCTTGTACGGACTGCCGTGTTGTCCCTACAAGATGTCTTTTCAAAGACTATAACGTCGTTCACAAGCATACAACGATCAATGGATCAACGAATTGTGAGTGCCTACGATCAAGCTTACAAGATCACTTCAGCCTATTTGGGACAAATCTGGACCAAGGCAGTCAATTCTAGTGTTGTCGAGCGTGCCATGGACATAAAACAACTGAAAAGGATTTCTGAAATATCTGCGAGGAATATCTCACGCGGTTATGCTTCGGCAAACAAAGCATTAATTGCCTACAGCCTTTGGGTGGAAGAACTGATTGCAAACCTGCTTAAAGCTCTTCAATCCAAGAACAATCTGCCACCACCAGGAGATGCTGCTACGATATGACAAGACTAGAATGTAAAGACATTTTCGATAGATGCCCCCTTAATGATTGATAGATCCCAAATGCTACACTTTCGCCTTCCTAGTTGCGCTTTATGCTATAGCTCGTTCACTCCATCCATGCTGAATTGCTGAGAAGACATCATAATCCATTGCAAGGCATAGGCAGTGAACATGCCACACAAAAACATCAAGGGACCATAGTTCTCCACAAATAGTTTTTGCCTGATTCCATGTTGCATGCCGAGCACATGTGACAGTAATCGATTCATTGACACCTTTTCGCCATAGATGTATCCATCCGTCGGTTTGGGATTGATCCGATATGGGTTGCCGTCTTTTTGTGCTTTGAGGACAGCAAGCGACGGTATTCCATCTATGGAGAAGGAATTCTTGGTAAGACCGTATTCGGCCATGCCTTCCGATCCCTTGTTTTTGGTCCAATCATCAAGTTTGGTGCGGTAGCGATCGAAACTAAAAATGGGCATGCTGTAGCCACAGCTACTGGATATCCTATCAACGTCCATGACATAGATAGCTCGAAATCCCGGGTGTGACGTCAGGGAAGATGGAAACTTGGACAACAACTCGGCATCTGCCTCTTCCTTCAACAAAATGCGGGCCTTTCCATGCAACCGCATCAGTCGTGGAGGACCCTCTTCCAAATGACAAAACAAAATGGTTATTCTCCCATTTTCTGACAAATGGGAAGCAGTCTCCGAGCCACTTCCAGTCAAATCTAGATAGGCCACCTTGTGAGGATTCAAAACGACCAAAGATGTCCCTGGCGCCTTGGGTGACACATTCACACGGTGATGGGGCGAGAGTGGAGCAGTGGCCACAAAGAAGACCTTTTGCTTGGCCATGAATTCAACATCGTGTTCACAAATGGAATCGAGTAGCTTTCCCATAGCGCAGACATTGAAATTATGTAATGAATGTCGTGTCCTTTAGGCAGTTTGCTTTTGTGCTGATCTTTGAAACCCGTGCCCATCAAGAAAAGATGAGATGATGTTTCAAGATACGTTTTCCGCGCGTGTTCTGTGACTGATAGTTCCACGTGTAATAAAATTCCGTGCTTGACTGAGAGATTTTGGTGGGCGCTAATGTAGAACCCAAAATGTTGGCCGGAGCGAATGAATCACCGTCATCTGTGACGCCTGTAACAAATAACCCTCCAACAAAGCTCAGAAGATTAGTCACTAATAGACTATGAGTGAAGAAGGAGAAGATTCCGCTCCTTTGTCCGTCTGGATTGGACTATCCGTGATTTCCCTCGTCTCCTTTTGGTGTCAGGCAACAGTCACTGAAGAACGGTAAGATTCATGATTGGATTCATCAGATATCTATTGGCATTCTTGAATTGGTCATAACTCAACTCTCTGCTCGATGCTTTGCTTTTAGACTCGTCCCTGCACTCAATGTAATTGCTGATTATTACAATATTCCAGATGATATTGCAGGTATGAAGAGAAGATCTGAAGTCAAATTTTGTCACCAAATACGTCTCTGATACAGATTCTTCCTCGTCGTTTTCCATTTGAACAGGAGCAACACTCATGGCTGCTGGAGCTTCATCTCCAGAGCTATTTTCTTCGCTTGTAGCCCTTTTCATCACACATTCTTCTTTGGGTTTGGGTACGGTACGTTCCATGAAAGAAAGATGATTTTAGTCTATCGAAAGTCTAACAACAACGAAACGTCTTGGTGCTCTGATGACTACAGATTGTCGGTTCGGAAATTTTCAATCAATTAGTCATTTGTGCGGGTGCAGTGTGGGCCTGTAAGTTGCGCTACTGTTTCATTTGCAGGATATTGGAATTCTTCTCATGATTATTATTGGCATCCATAAAACAGCCAAAACTGGTGAATTAGTTTTGGATCGAGCCATTGTCATGCGTGAGGTTGGATTCTATGCCTTGGGCATTGTGCTCTTGTACGTTGCTTTGAGAGATACTGATTTCGTTGACGGTGACGACGTGGAGCACATTTTTATTTCCTTCCCCGAGGCTTGCATGGTGTTTGGTGGATACATTCTGTATGTGATTGTATGTGCCAATATGGAAGCCATCGTCAAGTTGTTTGGAGGGGCACCGGCGGAAGGGGCAGAATCGTCATCAAAGGGTGAGACAAATGCGTTAGTTTCCGGCGGCGGCCCCGATGAATACGGATCCGTGGAACGCACTGTTTCGCAGGATATCGATGTCCCAGCTGATATGCGATTTGTTACGGAGAAGCAGAACTTGTCAGCAGAACCGGCCAAAAACTGGGCGGCAATCTCACTGTATTTGCCGGCAGAAAAAGAGGTCCCCATCAAGACTCAAGAAGAAGCTTCAGCGGGAAGAGATGCCGCTGCCAGACTTTCGCGCCGTACATCCTCCATACCATATCAGCGCAGTAGTATCCTGGTCGATATGTTTCAACACACAGAACCCCCCTCCAAAACCCATGATCTCTACGAAGTTCGATACAACGAGGTATGTAAAAATTTTATTGATCTGTTGGTTTGGTTCGTTCACATTTCACTGATTATTGCCGCTTCAGTTGAGCAAAGAGTTGGAATGCTTCCTTTGGCAAAGATCCTACTTTTATACAAAGGCTTACTTTGGCAATCATGCTTGGCACTTGAGATGGTTCACTTTTTCGACTGATATGATTTCATCGGTACCCGATCGCCAAAGTGCGGAACGCCATATGATGGTGTACTCTCGATTCAACAAGATTATTGTTGATGAGAACCGTCTTATTATCAAAATTACGAACTCGAACCCTAATCGTCGCAACTGTAAGTAGCATGCAATGGGATGCAACTTGCTGAGGTTGTATTCATGTGACCCACGGCCTCGTCTGACATGTTACCTCGCTTGGCAACACACGCAACTCGTAGACACCTTCATGGCTCCATCAAAATCAATTTTCGATAAGATCGTTCATCAGCTCGAAATCTATCTGCATGAACACATCAATGATGAAGATGACGAGGAACACGACAATTTTGGCGATGCTGATAATCATGTCGATCTCATTGAGTTTCCTATGGATGGTTCAAAGCTTGAAATGTTCTTCTGGATCGTTCTTTCACCTTTGCGATTCGCCATGCACTTTACCGTGCCAGATGTTCGACAACTTAATGAGGCTGGAGATCCCATGACTTCTATACGTGTTGCATTCCTTGCTACGTTCATGTGCCTAGTATGGTTGGTCATGGGAAGTTATGCCATGGTGGCTTCCCTTGAGAAGTTGGCAGAACTCCTTGATATTCCAGATGCTGTCGTTGGAGTCACTGTTTCGGCTGCCGGTAAGTTCTACTTTGGAATCGATTATTCATTGGTGAGCTTCGCAATTATCTGATGCAACGTCCCCCCTCGTTGACTTCAGGAACTTCCCTCCCAAACTATGTTGCCTCCAAGGTTGCAGCACAAAATGGATTCGGAAATCAAGCCGTATCCAACGCTTTTGGATCCAATACTTTCAACATTATGGTGGGACTTGGTTTGCCGTGGGTGTTATATACGAGCTTTGGAACTGGATTTCAACCCTACCATGGACTTCGCAATGAAGGAATTCTCCAGTCTATCATCATTTTGGCGGCGGTTCTTCTCATATTTGTACTGCTCATGCTGCAAACTGGATTTGTCATTCGCAAATGGCATGGAACACTCTTCATTATCATGTATATCGCATACCTCGCCCTTGCAATCGGCCAGGTGTACTTGTCGTAGGATTTTGGTGGCTCGGAATAGCAATAATAGATTTTGATTGTTTGTAGCTAAGCTATCTAAGAAAGTATCAAGAAGATGAATAACAGAGGTCTATTGCAAAATTCTCTAGCTACATTGTGACATATACTGAAAATCAAAAATTCTTTGCTCCCATTGTCTCATCTTGATCGAGATGAAGAGTTGAAACTGCTTCGCCGAGATTGGGTAGTGGCGTCATTTGAAACGTGCGGCTTTCGGAATGTAGGGGGTGACCACCTTGAACCTGATGGTTTCTCACAAAATCGGAAAGACCCATCCAAGTTGACACTTCGATCGGAGTCGTCAAGACTGGGAGCCCGATGCCGCATTGGACAACAAAGTGGCTGATCACACCCAGCAGTGGCGAACCTTTCCGGTGGTGTCCTCGTTGTTGTGCTCTTCAGACTTGGTCGTCGCGATTCCATTTTCTTGTCGACGGTTCGGACAGCACGGTCTTCAGCGATAACAAAGTGGCTAGCACCGGTATTGAGTTTCAAAGCTTCAAAGTAACTGTCAAGCGACATTTTGGATCAGTTTTATATTGTGCGTTGTTGGAATTATGAGATTTGTCCAGTGTACCGGTAATCGTACTTCGAAGTGAGTTCGGGATTGCAAGTTGAAGGTCTTTGCGCGAACTGCTCCGTAAACAACAATCAGTTTGTGGGACATCCTTCTCTTAATTAGGCTTTTGTGATTCAAGTGTCGCTCACACTCACATAATGCCGCGTCTAATTGCATGACAAATTCAATGGACCGATAATGTCAAAGTCTTTAGGACATTTTCCAGTCAATGATTGGGACATGTTTGCTGACGTTCGCCATACATGCCACGACGGCGAATCGTATCCTTCGCAGTCGAGACGTTTAAGGGCCATGGATATTCCTGGTAAGTTGGCTTCTTCCAGCCAACAGGCGCTGTGAAAATGCAAAGATGAAAAGGAGTCGTGGAACGCTGAATTTCGATTGGTCTGTACTTCTTCAACCTCCATCAAACCATAACCGAAGCAACATCGATGGCTACAGCAGCACGTACCTTAATATCCACTGTTACGATACCAAGGATGTCCAGCTGGAATATTGTCACCGGCGATCAAGGATCTGTCTCATCGGAAGCAAGTGAGCATTCACAAAATGAAGAAACGACAGAGAGCCACGACCAACACAGCGACAATGAGAGCGAAGATTGGATCCTCGACGAACTCCAGCGTCAAATTGATGATCAACTTAATGCTGATATTGGCCGTCAGTTGGAGGAACAGCTATGGAAAGAAATGGATGAACACCTGGAACGGCAAATGGATGAGCAAATTCAAATTGAGTTGAATCAACAATTCGACGATCTGCTGGCCACCCAGAATGAAAGCCTTTCTGCAAATTCGAGAGCACCTGAGACAACGCGGGACTCTTTACTACAAGAATTGTCTTTCAAAACTCCTATCGAGGAGTCTCCCGACGTACAAAACAACGAACAGGAAGCATCTGCTTTCACCATCAATGCTCAGATTCAGAAGGCTGTTGATCAGTACGAAGGTTTGGATTTGGAATCAACGAAATGAGACGATGCCATTGACGGCTACGAAATCTAACTCAGAGCTTGAGTGGCAGCCGACTCTTGATTACAATATATAAGTTTCTGTGCACTGCCGGTACCTCATGTCAATATACCAGTTGGACGGATGCATATGGCGCAGAAGAATTCAAAAATCTCCTCGCAAGCCTTCATATGATTGTGTGGGATAGTGGTGCTTCTTGGCCATTCGCAACATCCGTTCCTTTTTGGTTTGCACCTGATGCTTCGGCGTCTGGTTTGCAAACAAGTAACACACTTTTGCCAGATGTTGGAATGAATGCTCGCGATCTCTCCTGAGATTCCAGCGCACTTGGACTTTTCATCAGAAACGCTTTTCCGACCACCCTAAGGAACGGCCTGATTTCGAATGTCATTTTCGTCTTAAATTCCAATTGTCCCAGCTCTAGGCAAAGACAACATCTGTCCGTAGAACATACTTGATACCATCAGTAACTTCGTCTGCTTCGTGTTCCAAACAATCATCGCCATGTACGTGTAGTAGCATTGTCCCTGGTTTTGGATCAAAGGCAAAAGACTCGACCTCTTTCTGGTTCTTTTTCTTCTTCTTTTTGCTCGATTGAAATGGAGGGTAAAACCGAGTTGCTCCTCCGCCACACTCACTGAGGTAAATGAGAACTGTGATCTCTGTTTGGCCCATTCCTTGAATTTGATCGGCTCCGTCAACATGTTTGCCAAAAGAGTGTCCCTTTGTATACTTGTACAATCGAATGTTAGGGTTGAAACCAGTTGGAGTTTCGAACTTGTCGTTTCGGCTATACCTGGATTTGGAAGCGTGTTGGGATAGTTCTTGTTTCACTTGGTCGAGAATACCAGAAGCCAACAGTCGCAAATACAGCTTGTTGGCAATTTCAGTATTGGATTCGTCTTGCATTCGGTAACACTGGCGATGCGCAATGTACATGGAGGCAGGATGTGCCGTATATTCGAGACCACCAGACTTTTCGGCAAACTTGATCCAGTGATTGCATTCTTCATAAGACAAAAACTCTGGAATGATCCACACAGCTGATCCTTCGTGGAGGGTTTCCAAACTTAGATCTGGTCTTGTGAGTGAAGAAGAGACCAAATTTCCTGGAAACTTTTGATGATCGGTAGCACCTGTGTTTCCTCGACCCATGATGCAAGTAATATGAGTAGCGTCCCAGCTACCTGGTACGGGATGATGATGTCAACCCACAGGATACTGTACATGTTGGACGTTTGTTCTCGATGATGGACAGACAGGCGGCGCTTATTTTTCTTTCGAAGTTTGAAGTTCGAGTACTTTACTGGTGGTACAGTGCAGTTCTTTTCTGCGCGAGTGGTACCAGGTACACCGGTATGGTAACACGTGTGCTGCTTCGCCAACAATTTCGGAGAAACAAACTTTCCGCTTCACGATTTGAGTTCTGTTCGTCTCTTTTGTAGTTGAAGTTTAAAAAAATAGGAATCATTTTCTGGCGTCACAATCCAGTCACACAAAATTCATTTTTTCAAAACGAGAAACCAAAAGCAAGCATCATGGCACTCGAGACTTACTTCGCAACTTTGAAACTAGAAAGGGGAGTGAGCAGCTTCACTCTCGTCGAAGATGGTGCAACCCGAAGAACCCCCACCAGTCCTCCCAGGCAAAACGACTCACGTCAAGCTCTCAGAGACGCACTAGCAAGAACATCCGCCACAAAGTTTTCCATTGATGAATGCGATGAGCCTCTCTATTGCCCCACGAGGCAATTAAGTTCCGGATTTTCCTCTGAAAGCGTAAGCGCTGATTCACTTGAAGTGCTGATAAACATAAGCGCTGGTTCACTTGAAGCTCTGCTGAACATCGATGACTCTTATCGAACAGCATCTCCAAGCAAAGATCATCTTGCTCTGGAGAAAACAGCAGATTCGAGATGGTCGTCCGAAGAATTCAAGAATCAGACCGACTACCCTATGCACTCACTAGTTGCAACTAACATCAGAGCGCAACCTTGGAGAGGAGGCGCATTCCCCTCCTCTGCTTGAAGAAAAGTTTGAAGCCAACATAAAAAAGTCACTACTCATGAGGATCGATTCAATTGGCATCAAATATCGCATGAATTGCGGAGGAATCTATCTATGCCAAAAGACTTTTGTTCAGATAGATTGGCGACGATCGTGCTACTGCAGAGTCCTGGAGCGTACTATGCACCTGAGATGATGTGGATAGATACTATGAATATGCAGAATCAAGATTGAAGGCACCAATGGAGACGATGAGCTTATATTATCAGCCATCTCTGCCACCACCAGTTTCCAAGCAAGAGAAGTTCTGGAACATCGCTGTCAAAATGTAAATTCTCTTACAAATATATATATATTATATATAGTCCTACCTATACGCCTATATATATTTTCAATACAGCATTTTAAAGTATAAAAATGATTGGACAGTTCTCAAGCAAGATACTTTCCTTTGGTTGGAAGTTTGAATTCTTTTGCGTTCTTTCGGATAATTTATCATTAGGAATTATTCGTACAAAGGAATCATTCTCATAAATGATATTTTGAATATCACGATCACTGCAGTAAAATCGACCATTTTGCGCTCCACAAATACAATATACATATTGAATCTGGCGAACAATTTACGCCAGATATTTTCAATGTCCTCCTCTTGGAATATGTCGTTATTTACGGCAGAGACAAAAGTCGAACAACCAAGACTCGCCCACCTGGCATGTTTTTCCGGTTTTCCTACCAGGTACTTTCAATTGTCTCATACTTTTGGAAGCTTGAAAAAATGAGCATGGCACTCGAGAACTACTTTGCAGCTTTGAAACTCGAAAGAGGAGTAAGCAACTTCGCTCTCGTTCAAGACCGTGCAATCCGAAGAACCAGCAGGCCTACCCCCAAGCAAAACAGCGCACAACGAACTCTCAAGGACGCACTAACAAGAACATCCGCTACAAAGTTTTCCATGGATGAATGCGATGAGCCTCTCTTTTGTCCTACGCGCCAAATAAGCTCCGACTTTTCATCCCAAAGCTTAAGCGCTGATGACCTTGAAGCTCTGATGAACCTAAGCTCTGATTCACTTGAAGCGCTGGTGAACATCGATGACTCTTATCGCACACCATCTCCAGACAAAGTTAATGTTGCGTTGGACAAAACAGCAGATTCGAGATGGTCGTCCGCAGAATTACGAAAGCAAAACGACTACCTTGTACATTCACGTCTCGCGAGCAACATCAGAGCGCAACCTTGGAGAGGAGGCGCATTCCCCTCTTCGGCGTGAAGCAACGTTGAGCCAACATAAAGGTCACTAGTCATGAGGATCGAGTAACATCGAATAAATGAGCCGCACGAACTGCAGAGAAATCTAGTTGTACTATTGACTATTTCTCGGATGATTGACAGCGATCGGAAAAGGGTCCTGAATCGTACTAGGGCTCTGGTATGGTGTGGATACACATTGTAAGGCGAAAAGAAGATGCAGGATCAAGGTTACTGGCACCAATGGCGACGAGAAATCATCTGCCTACTACCGGTATAGCTTGTTCCAGCAAGCTCTCTCCCAACAAGTTCCAAGTATATGACTACTTCACAAGAAAGGCAACGAAAGCACGCACGAGTGTTCATGAAATATACTGCTAGTGATCTATTATTATATTTCTGTTTTTTTAACTTCGTTTTAGTTCCAGCACCAATCCTTTCCTTGATGTACCGGTACCTGGTACCATGCCTACCTGTACGATACTACAGCATGATCTGTAATAGTCACCTCTCCTACCGGTTTTTGGTTCTACGTTTGAATTCCCTCGAAATGAATCTTTTCGGATAATTCTATTCCTTGTTGATGGATCCTCAAAAACTAGATTCGGAAATCATGTTTACTGCTGCGATGAAGTAAAGCAGTTGATGCAGGCTTTACTGTACCTCTCCTGCCTGGTGCCGCTCTTGGTTCGAAGTTTGAATTCCCTCGAATCTTTCGGTTTTTATTCTGTTCCTTGTTGCTTAATCATCATTTGTCGATTTAACAAATCATGAGTACTGCCGCGATAAAGTAAGCAATTGATGCAGGCTTTCCTGTACCTCTCCTGCCTGGTGCCGCTCTTGGTTCGAAGTTTGAATTTCCTCAAATCTTTCGGATAATCCCGGTCCTTTTTGATAAATCCTCAAAAAGTCGATTTAAAACAAATGCCGAAAAAAAAGTAAGCACAAGAATCACGACCAATATGTGAACGCCACGGTATTTATTCCAATTTACACCAGATTTCGGTTCTCTCATGTAACACGCATCACGGGTCACACTTCGAACAATTAAAAGGCTCTTGCACTGTCCTGTAAAAAACTG
The DNA here is from genome assembly GCA_933822405.4 of Cylindrotheca closterium. NCBI lineage: Eukaryota > Bacillariophyta > Bacillariophyceae > Bacillariales > Bacillariaceae > Cylindrotheca > Cylindrotheca closterium. The sequence continues at coordinate 388,935 of CAKOGP040001335.1, read as the reverse complement.
CTGTAATTGGGCATGAATTATTAGGAGCGTCTTCCTTCGACGCTCCCATATTTTTGGAGATTGAAAAAAATGAGCATTGCACTCGACAAATACTTTGCAGCTTTGAAACTCGAAACAGGAATGAGCAACTTCACTATTGTCCAAGACCGTGCTTTGCGAAGAAGAATCAGCCCTACCCCGAAGCAAAATAACCCACAACAAGCCCTCAGAGACGCACTAACAAAAACATCAGCCTCAAAGTTTTCCATGGATGAATGCGATGAGCCTCTCTATTGTCCTACGCGCCGATTAAGTTCAGCAGGTCTGGGCTCTGCCTCCGAAAGCTTAAGCTCTGATTCACTTGGAGCGCTGGTGAACATCGATGACTCTTACCGAACACCACCTTCAAGCAAAGATGAGTTTGTATTTGAGCAAGCAGCAGATTCGAGATGGTCGTCCGCAACATTGCAAAAGAAACACGATCACCTCATGCATTCACGAGTTTCATCTAGAATTAGCAGAGGGTAAGCTTGGATACTTCATCGGCACTCTTTTTTATGAAATATGTGGACCCAGCCAACATCAGTCACTACTCCCGATCAAATGGCATGGAATGAATTGCGTGGATTGGAGAGGAATCGACACTACAAGACTATTTCTCGGATTGATTGGTAACAATCACACCTGGATCCTGGATTGCCTAGCACCTGAGATGATGTGTATTCATATACATTAGGAGACGAAAAGATGCAGGATCAAGGATGGAGGCACCAATGTAGAAGATGGCTCATCAGCCAAGCTTGCTCCAGTCTCTCTCCCACCGTGCCAAGGTCCAATTATAAAGACTACTTCGTTAGTGACGGTATCACCGGCTAGTGCTCATTTTAAAAATTATACTACTAGCGGTATAATAAAATCTAGTCATAAAATAACAGCACTAAACCTACGTCTGCAACCCTACATATATATATATATATCAGATTCTACCTTTCCAGCAAGAGATGCGCTTGGTTTGAATTCGCTCTGAAAATCCTCAAGTTGACGTATTACCCGTAGTTGCAACGGACGGAAACACAACCATTTTATCAACGGCATTTTTCGCATGGCGAAGGTGCTTCTTTTACCGCTATATATTTTTTTTTATATAAAATAATTATGATATATTATATATTTTATTTAATACGCCATGTGCCGAAATTAAAAAAAAGTTCTCCACTTTCAAAACACAGGTTGTTCTTTAATACGCCAGAGTCATTTCAAGCATCGTATCGAAGCGAAACAAAAAAGTCGAGATCTCTCGCATTCCTCGTGTTGCAAACGACATTTCAAAATATAGTTATTTTGTTACAACTATCGCATAGTTTTGGAGATTTCAAATTGGAGATGTCAAAAATGAGCACGGCACTCGACAACTACTTTGCAGCATTGAAACTCGAAGTAGGAGTGAGCAACGTCGCTGTTGTCCAAGACCGTGCTATCCAAAGAACCAGAAGGCCTGCCCCCGAGCGAAATAATCCGCAACAAGCCCTCAGGCGGGACGCACTAACAAGAACGTCCGCCGCAAAGTTTTCCATTGATGAATGCGATGAGCCTCTCCATTGCCCTTCGCGCCAAATGAGCTCGGACTTTTCCTCTCAAAGCTTCAGCGCTGATGACCTTGAAGTGCTGGTGAATCTAAGCTCTGGTTCAGTTGAAGCGCTGGGGGTGATCATCGATGACTCTTGTCGAACACCATCTGTAAGCAAGGACAATGTTGCACTGGAGAAAACAGCAGATTCGAGATGGTCATCCGCAACATTCCAAAAGAAGAACGACTACCCTATTCATTCAGAAGTATGTTGCGAGTAGCATCAGAGCTCAACCTTGGAGAGGAGGTGCATTCCCCTCCTTGTCTCGATGAGATATCTCCTTGTCTCGATGAGATATCACGTGAAACCAACATCAGTCACTAGGGCTAGTATTCTTTATTGAGAGGCATCGAATGAATCACATTCATTGCAAAGAAATCTATACTACAAGACTGTTTCTCGGATTGATTGGCAATATTCACTCTACGGGTCCTGGATCTTGCTAGGGACCAGAGAATGTTGTGGATAGACATTGTTCATTATGAACTAAAAGAAGAGCAGGATCACTGTTGCAATCACAAATTGAGTTGATATTTAACCAGCCCGGTTTATTCCGAAAGCTCTTACCCGCCAAGTTTCAACTGTGACTACTTGAGAAGCAACAATACAACCCACCAGTTTTCATTAAATTTTATTAGCCCACCCCCTCCCTAGTACCTCTTTTTTAATTCCTGGTATCGGGACCAATCCCCAATCGTCAACGTTCGTGGGCGTCGTCTTTGGTTATAATACGATCTAATCTTCCTATCTTTATGATGTAGGACTACTTGGTTAACTTCATCTCAATTCACTTTTTTTCTCCATCGTTCACCAGAAATGTGAGCGCGGCGGGACTGTTGAGCGCGTTGTCAAGTCAAGGGACTGGCTGGTACGTGCACGGCAAACAGATGTCGAATCGGGTTCGATCCCTCATAATTAAGTAATGACAATTATGCCCAGATGATAAAATCAAAATATCATGTTCTTTTGACACCATACGATCAGTATCAATTACGAACAACCATCGACGACATTTCTTCAGATGGCTTTCTGTCGAACATTGTTATTTACGACCGATTGTGTCGTTATTTACACCGGATCCGATCAACTTCAAACGCGAAGCGAACAGTGCGCCATTTTCCTCTTTTTTGTTGAAGCAACAGATTTGGTTCCCATCATCCTCACATATTTTTGAAGCTGCAAAATGAACGTGGCTCTCGACAGCTACTTTGAAACTTTGAAACTCGAGACAGGGGTGAGCACGTTCGCTGTCGTTCACGATCGTGCTGTCTGTATCCCCAAAAGCCCCCTTCCCGCCAAGCAGGAGGAACAACCAGCAGGACTGCGGCAATCGCTGAAAGAAACCGTGAGAACAGCAGCCACAAAGTTTTCCATTGATGAATGCGATGAACCAATCTACTGCCCCGAACGTCAACTAAGTTCAACCAACGATTTTTCATCCAGTGAGCGTTCCTCTGAAAGTGCGGGCCTTGATGATTCGTTCCGACACAAGTGGGGAGTCTAATGCATCACTTTTCGGCGAGGAATGCAGCAGCAAATGACATGATCATCCTCAACAAGAGACAAAAGCTTGATGACAAGCTCATAATAGAGACTGGGGAACTCAAACTCGGAGACTCACTTGCCCAAGCAGTCTTCTCGATCACAGCCATTAAGCCCATGAATGCCAACGAAAGGTTCGATGTCGTCTTTGAGCGATATCGAATCTCAGCATGAGGCAAACAGGCGAGATCTATTCCAACCATATTGTACTGTAGAATACGGATAGTCTAACGACATATCATAATAACTGCTCAGATGATTTTGTATATATTATGATTTTGCATGTGCTGTTTAGTTGTTTCATGATTTGAAGCTACCACCATATTATTGCTATGTTACTCGTACTCTTGATAGTAGCACAGGGATTAGGGTCAGCGGGGGACTGAATTAGACCAATAGCCAGGAGAATATAAATGATGACGGAGTTTTTTGAGAGCCTTTTTTTGAACCCTTTTCGACGGAAGTTGGGCCGCAACTTGAAACTGGCATCGAGAGCAAATCTGTATCTTTCACCTGGTAATGAACGCTGAGAAGTTCTGTTTTCCTACCATTTATGTAAAAGTGAGTGGTGGTTTCGAGTTCGACAAATTAAAGTCGGAAAAAATCACGACAGACGAAGTTTCTATCGCAGTGTTGGTATCGACGACTTCTTTCGATCCACTGCCAATTAATCCCGAGGAAGACAATAAATGTGCTCTCGACTAGATAAATGAATCAACAATCAATTTGAAACAGCAGGGTTCTAGAATGCTGAGGGTGACATAGATTTCGAATGCGCACTGCTCTTGCCTACTGCTTTAGCCTATCGAATAAACTTGTTGAGGAACCTCTTGTGAAAGTCATTTCGGATAGTATCGTTGATGAATCTCTTCTTGATGTCAGGTTCACCCTTTGCTTGGTTTCGAAACACTACATCATCATTCCACTTCCGCTTCATTCTAGCCGATGTATCTGCATCATTTTCGGCAAGAAGAGGGTTTCCCATAACAGCTGCCTCTTCCAACTTTGCACCTTCGACTGCCGCTGCAGCCTCTGCTTCTTTCCGTTTCTTTTCTTCCCGTTCCGCTCGTATTTTGGCCAACTCTGCCTGAAGAGCAGCCTCATCATCTTCATCATCGCTGTCATCCTCATCCGAATCGCTAGCATCTAGATCATCATCGTCGTCAACGTCACTCCATCCCCCGCCCGAATCATCGTCTCCACCCCCTGATGCATCGTCATCGTCGTATTTCTTCCGTATAGCTTCATCGTCTACTTCCGCTGTCTGTTTCAGCAACTGGAGCCTCCCTCTTTCCTCTTCTTCTGGATCAAAGGTTCGCATGCCAATCTTCCGGTTGTTGGCCTTCTTTTCAGCTTCTTCCAACTTCAAAAGAGACTCACGCAAGGCCTTTTTGCGGTCAACGACTTGGGACCCCGTGCGGATTTTTAGCTTGGTGTGAGCTGCCATGTCCAAGACGCTCTTGCCGGACGATTGGGCTCCTCCGGCACTCCATCCTCCTTCACTGCCTTGTCCAACAGCTGCCTTCCACGTTGGTCTATGCGCGGTCGTCATTTTGTTTGTATCTTATTGAAATAGCTAGGTTTTGCTGCTTGTGGTAGTGGTGGTGTGCGGTAACTATATCAGGACCCTCGATGTGATGCTGCTGCAGTACAGTACCGGTATACAGTGGAAGAACTCAATCGTGTTGCTGGGGAAGCGAGCTGCATGACAGACGGCTGTGATTTAGTCGGATCAGTCGCCAGTTGACATTCAATACATTACTGTATCTACCGGTACCGGTACATACCGGTACCATATCTGAATCATACTGTACCTACTGTACCGTAAGAAACGCAGGGTATCGCAACAGTCACTACTATAGAAAAGCAGAATACATGAAATCACTAGCCAGATATTGTTGGTCACCAATTTATAGAAGTGGTCAATGTCGGGAGTCCCCCCAGATATTCAAGAACGTGAGGAATCACAATATTCGCACCACACATCAATCGAGGAGCATCTCGGTCAACTTTCGGTCTCTTGTTCTTGCTTCCTCGTTCAAAGTATTGAATTCTCTTGTTCCATAATGCCAGTTCCAATAGCGAGGTGGACTCCAACTTGACATACTTTGCAAATGTTTGACCCACGCTGTCCAATGTTGTGCGAGGGAAAAGTTCTTCCGATCGATCGAAATACTCATGAATAGCGCCTGACACTTCAGATCTCCATTGTGGTAGACCCCACCCGGACATTTCTTTTTCGACTCCTTTGTGCAATACCATATCGATCAAATCTCCTGATTTGGCTGATGTCTGCATGAGAAGATAATCCATCATTGTCTTGCCGTTCTCGTCACTTTCGAACAGGACTGGGAAGGTGTTTGCATTGAGGAGGCATTCCAAAATGCATCCCCGTAGCTTAGGAGCGGTGACAGCAATATGGAATGGCGTCATTCCAAAGTTATCCACTAATTCGTATTCGGCAACAGATGCCACCATTGTAGATAGAGTCGGGAGCGAGGAATTGTAGCAAGCTTCGTGCACCGGATGGTTTGCAAATCGATCCATCAATCTTTGTACAATATATTCACTTCCACCTGCGCCCCGTTCTAACGAACCACACTCATCAAAGGCACTTGCCCAGACAGATGATTCCATTGAAGAAGGGATCGAAATATTGATCAATCTGTCACATTTATTAAAAACTCTGGGCTCGAGTTCTGTTTCCTGACCATCTTGGAACTCGACACACAGCAGTTGTCTGCAGGAGGCAAATGCGGATGCACCCACTTTGTCAATCGAAAATGGAAATGAGATTCCGGACAAACAGCGTCATTGGAGAAAGGCAGAAGCTTCGATCGTCCTCAACCCCTCTCTGAAATTGACTTCTTTCAAAGAAAAGCAATAACTGAAAGCGAACCTGCCAATGTTCGCCACAGTGGATGGGATTCTAATTTTATTCAGTGAACAACACTGGCTGAAAGCTTCGTCGCAGATAACTGTTAGCCCTTCTGGCAGCAAAATCTCGGAGATTTGAGAACAATAAGAAAAGGTTCCACTGTCGATGCTCGTCAGTGTCTGAGGTAGAGACACAGTTCCAATTGACGTGCACCTCAAGAACGACCATTTGCCAGTGTTTGTTAGTCCATTCGCTAGACCAACACGCTTCAAACTGAAACACTTTTCGAACGCTTCAAAGCCGAGACTTGTGGTAGGGGGAATGTCCACTTCTTGCAAATTGAAGCAGTTTCTGAAAGCATAATCGCCTATCCGCTGAAGTCCTTCCCTCAGCATGACCAGTCGTAAGTTTTCACAGCATGCAAATGCGGACTCGCCGATAGCATTCACACTGGCTGGAATTGATAGGGACCCTAGGCCGCACTCTTGGAAACTGCACTTGCCTATTGTTCTAAGCTGCCCTTCCAATAGGACCACAAGTTCCAGGCTGTCGCAGTGATAAAATGCATATTCGCCAATTGTTTCAACGGAAGATGGAATGGAGAATTCCACTAGAGATATGCAAGATGTGAAAGCATTAGCAACAATCTCTCGCAAACCTTGTGGCAGCCAGATGTGCACAAGGAAGTTGTAATGCGAGAAGGCACCTGGAGGGATCCGTTCAACGGACTCGTGAACGTCAACACTAGTTACCTGCTGGGATATCTCTTCAAGTGAATCATCTTTATAGACAGCCGCCTTGCTCCTAGCTCGAGTCGTTCGCATCATGCGAGTGATAAACAGAGGTTGGACTTGGAAGGAGATGGCATTCAATTTTTTTGAAATCTTTCAAGTGTCATTGGTTATTCAACTCTAGTCGAAGTAGTCGATTATTAAAGAACTTGACCCCGCCCGCCCACTGTGTATACGAAATCATCATCCTCGCCATCATTTCGTCCTAGCAATGGACAACGACCCCTACAATTGTAATATCTTTCCGTTGAATAATAGTTTACATTCTCCTTATTCTAGTGGTGGAGATAATTTTCTGAAAAGCACTTCCACTCTCGTCACATGTGAGCTTTTAACTCTCTTCTTACATGGTGACAGTGTCGCCTTGACCAGGCAAGAACGATCGCAGGGTTGCTCCAGGTCCTTCTGATTCTTTCTTATCGGCGTCTTCTGGAAAATTCTTCATTGCGCGCAGTTCTGTGACAACTTCGCCCAATTCCTTTTGACTAATGTTTTCCAACTGCACAGTCTTGCAAACCGACATCTTTCCAGACTTGTCTCCGATAAGGAGTGTGTCTTGGCGTTCAGCTCCGGTAATGCGAAGAGCAGTAATCTCGCATGTATGTTCGATATCAATCATCATGTATTGCACGGTTAGCTCTCCAGTTCCGTAGTCCAGGCTCCAGAATCGGATCTCGCCTGTGACATGGCCTGTAACAGCAACAATTCCCTTTTCTTGCCATTCTGGACAATTTGTGGCAACAGCACATGTTGGCATAGCTCCAAGTGAGTTCTCAGTTCCGAGAAGATTTCCATTGACATCGAATACACTCAAATGTGGTCCAACAAGCGTAACAATGTTTCCAGTGTTGTGGTTGATGGAAACGGAAGTGGCAGCCCGCACGTGTCCACTATCTTGTTCGTCCTTGAATGAGTGTGGCAATCGTCGAACAAATGTCAGAGTCCTCAAGTCCCAAATAACCACTTGTCCTGCGGCACATGCAGTAACGATGAATCCAAAATCATTCGAGATATCCACGCAAGTAATCTTCCAGCCATCGTGACCACAGAAAACGGAACGCAGCTTGAATCTTGAGTTTTCGTACTGCCACAACCTCACGGTTGAATCAATGCAGCCAGTAACCAATGCTTGGCCATTAAGTGAAACCTTCGCCACGCTGATTTCGGATCGATGCATACCGTCGTGAATGCTGATAAGCTTGTTCAGCTCTCTATTTCTGTTGTTCAATGACGCGACATGGATTGCCAAACCACTGTTTGGATAACCAAATCGATAGTATGTCTTCATTGGGATGTTCAAAGCGCACATTCGACCAACGCCCACGAGTTGCCCCTTCACCAAGAACAAATCTCCGACAGCTTTGTCATGTTGGCCACTCAGACCTAGCTTGCACATGTCACTCGAAATACGCTTCACTTGGCATCGGTGGGGAGCTCCAACCACCATAAATGGTGGTGTCAGTGGAGCAAGATATGAAAGTGACCCAAAGTCAATGTTTCCATCCTTTTCTTTCAACGCATTGAACACAAAGCGTGACTGGAAAGGACGTTTCTCTAGTCTGCTTGGAGTCTGTCCAAAGTTCTGGATTTGAGCAATAGTAGACTCTCGCTGTACAGGGTCAGTCATTGAGTCGAGATCGACTTCTCCTTCATAAGTCACGTGAACAAAAGTGTTCAAGCACTTCACAGCCTCAGCACCTCGTTGCTTGTATCCAAAAATTAAATCCGCCCACAGGTGTAGATGCTTACTGACATAGTCACTCTCGAGTGCTTGCCGGTTAATTCGAATGAACCGCTGAGGATCACCCTTCGCCCAGACTGGAAGCGTCACGTTGTGTACAGTCTTTCCTTTTTGTGTGATTCCAAAGTCAAAGTTGTTTGTATTTGTCAAAAAGTCTGGGAGATAGAAAAATTCTGGAATAAGCTCTCGGACATCTTGCAAGTTCTCACGACTGGCACTCTTCCAACTGCTGCCAATATTATGGAACAGACGATCGGCAACGTCAAAACGTCCACCTTGAAGCGTCAGCGCCAAACGGGAGAATGGTTCGAGTCTCATCAAATAGTACAGAACATATGCCGCAGTAGAGTAATGAGTTCCATAGTGGAATGGCGGTGGCTCGTCTTCGTTAAGGTAATTTGCCTCGAGAGCTTCGTACCGCTCACGAAACTGTTCAGCACGCTCTTCACCAAGATCACCCATCGGCTTGGACAAATCACGGAATGTCTTTGGATCATCGAGATCAATTTCTTCACTGTCGTAGTCGGCAATGATCCATGGAAATACAGGGTATTGTGTCAAGTCGTTGTATGTGCGGCCAGCGAATGAATTCAAATGCATCAAGAATTCGAAATTCGTCATCTTCCCATTCACCCACTGTGAAACAATCTTGCTTTTCCATGAATTCATGAATTTCTTGTAGTTGATATATGTACCGTAACTTGAGCTAAAGATGCTATTCGGCAAAGGTGTCGCCAAGACCTTCGACAATATCTCTTCGCGCTCAGTGTGATTCGTGAACGCGATAAGAGTTCCATTGTTATAGCTGTCATAAAATTCCAGTGCAATGTGTTGCAGCTGGTATCTTCTTCGGAAAACTGAGTGAAGCTCCTTAAATGCGATCCGCTGACTTCGATGTTGGTAAGTGACTTCATTCGAGGGCTCCTGCCCACCCTTCTTCGCGCTCTTGTTCTTCCCTTCGCCTTTGTTTCCCTCAGCCATCACACTTGCGTCAACAGACGTGTTGTCATCGTCAACTTTGAAGTCTTTTGGTCTCAGATTGATGTTGTATGAGAATTCTTCTTTCTCAACTCTGGTGATCCTTCCTTCAAGACCTTCTCCCTCTGTTTGTTCGAAGCCATCAATGACATATATGGCATCGCGGCACCACAAGAGCAGCGCCTTCCTGACTTCCAATCCGGTACAACGCTTTACATTGTAAGATTCTTCTGGCCAATCTCCGGATTGGAGCAATCCGGTGATCAACTCGTAGCTTGTGGCATTCTCTGCTTCGTGATGCTGGTCGTGACTAGCGCTGTCGTCATCATTTGCATCCTCACTGGTACTAGGCTTGGCCCCAACTGAGCCCACGGCGCCATCGTTTGCCTCTGAGCTCGTGCCAGTCATTGAAGTTGCTTCAGTTTGACCATCATCTTCTCCGTCATCGTCGGCGTCTTCATCGTCGTCATCATCCTGCCTTTTTGCGCTCTTGATATTCAGCTCCTTCAAAAGATCAGCAGTTGCTTCCATGACAAAGGATTCTCCTTTGGCGTCTGGCTTCTCATTTTTTCCATGGAAGAACGTTGATAGACGAGCACTCTTCCTGACCTTTCTAGATGCAGCTGACGATGCTGCCTTAGAATCATCATCGTCAACACCACTTTCTGATCCTCCATCATCATATTCGTCTTCTTCAACTCCATACAAAGTATGAAACTCGTAGTTTGGTAGGAGGCGACGGCGCTGTCTCTCGTTACCCTCGGATAGATCCAGTTTCCAACGCTTCACAAGCTCGGAGGAATTTCCGTCATCTTCTTCTTTCTTCATACCAACTTGAGCTGGCACATCCCCTGTTACCAGATAAGCATACAAATGCTGGTGACGAGCCAAAAATGTTCTTGCCTCGAAACGAGGTCCGCCCTCCCATATCGTACGAGATCCTTTCAGCCGACGAAGCAGGAATTTCCACTGCATGGCTCCCGACGCTAGGTCATCAAACCCTTGACGTTTCCAATGAACGTGATTTTCGATTGTGCTATCGATGCAATGCTGTGCAAGTTCGGCACGTTCAAGACCACCTCGAATTGTTCGGTCCGAAGCCTCAGAACTTGCCATCGACATGACCATCTCCTGTTGCCGAATCTCGACAGCCTCGGCCATCGTTGTGGCCCTGCTGTGAAGTCCAGGCAATAATCGATGGCTTTCGTGTTCGATGTCGTTTTTCACGAGCTCGACCATTCCAATATTCCTGTGGAACCAATCAAAGAAAGAAGCATAGTGTTTTTTGGATGATGTTCCTCCTGAGCTCTTGGCAACTTCATGAGCAACAAGAAGTGCACTGAATCCACCTCTGTTCATCACATCAATTGTTTCGATTCGATCACCCTGCTGAATATCCTTGATCAAGAGTCCAGACATGATTGTTCGATTTCCCTGAAGTAGTTGAACCACAACAGCAACAGCCGCCTCGCGAATCTCATCACGGGGATCATTCAACAAAGAGAGCAACTCAACCATAAGACCGACAACGAAACTTCGTACTGGTTCATCGGAGTCACTGAGGTCCACGTAGGCCAGATCTACTCCAGCAGCGCATCGTGCTATGGATGCAGACATCCAGAGAGGGTAAAGCTTAGATGTTGAAGGAGGAGCCTGGTGTACTCCTGAGTTCCCTCTTCGTGCATTCGGATTTGATTTCGGAACTATCATCAAGGTGTCGATGCTCTTTGCAATCAACTGTATGACGATAGCTTGCAATTCGGGATCGCCGGGGTCTTCGTCATGATATGACCTGCTTCTTTTCAAAGTCGTCACTGCTGCAAGGCGTGCAATATGAGCAGCATCTGCAGATATCATTGCCACTTCCATGTTTGTGAGGTTTTGCGACACAGTCGAACCAGGGGAAGTTAATGCCTTCAAGATATCAAGTGTCGAGGTCAACGTCTGCAGAGCCAGTTCAGAGGTGAAAAATCCTTTCATCAATCTGTTCAACACAACTGAGCATACGCCAACACTAGCAGCAAGAGCGGTTGCCTCTCCAAGATCAATCGCTTCGTGGACGGTAGTCTTCACTAAATCCATTAGGACCATTTGATATCCCCCAACCTGTTCTGAAGAAGCGTGGATCGGGAAGGATTCAAAAAACGAATTCACCAGGGCTGGTGCTACTGGTCCCATCATCACAGAACTAGAAACAACCATCTTCAATAGCAATATGATGCCAGCTCCAGAGAGCATCATGTCGTTGCTTTCGACACCAAAGAATCGTTCAAGTGGTGTCATATCCTTAGGAACAGATGACAGAAGGCCGTGTCTTGTAATCGCTCCTTGGTCTTCCGGTGAACTTGGAGACATGGATTGCTGTGATCTCTCATCATAAATGAGACAAAGCGTCTGTGAAAGTGGCTCCACAAAGTCGGATGTCCTGCAGAAGTCTTGGAAAGCTGGTGACAAATTGTGCCGATGCTGAAGCAGCTCAAGAATTGCCATGTTTGTCTGCTTCGCCTTCTTACCCAACTCATTATCAAATGGAACGAGCTGAAGATTGCGGCCGATGCATTCGGCTACCAAAGCAAAGATCCCGCAGGAAGAATCCCTCTTCCGATTTCCCAATGCTTTGAGTCTAGCTTGTGCGACCTTTTCGGACAAGCTACTTTCCTCGTCAAATACAATATTGAGTTGTGAGGCATCAAGCATTGGAAAGGTAGGTAAACTCAAAATCGATACGTGCAGCAGCTGGCTCAGAAGCGAAATAATGACACTTGAACAAGTAGAAAACTTTGGGACGCTGAGGATGAGAGGGGCAAAGCCGCCCTGTTGTTCGAAGGATTCTGCGAAAGCAGGAGAACTCTGCATCATCAAGATCATCAAGCGTAGAACAGCTGATGCCGTGGCTTCTTCGTGGCACCCTTCGAGCAAAGCTGCAAACCAAACTGGTGTGAAAACGCCAGCGAAAGCTGAGAGAAAGTTTTGGGCCTGAAAGTGCTTTGGGTGCGTCTCTCCATCTTCAGCTTCTCCTTCCAACATAGCTTTCGAAAAGTAAGTCTGATTTGGATTGACTATTCCACCGGCATGTGGAGCTAGAGCAACCTCGGTCTTGTTCTCTCCTTCTTTGGGGCCACTGGCAACAATCTCGTTGACTCCGTCAACGATGAGTTCCTCTATCAGACGAAGAAGATAGATTCTAGCAACAGCACCAGGCAGAAGTTTTTCATCCTCGAAGCTCTCAGCTTCCGTCTCATTGAAATTCGACTTCGCTGTGAATCCTCCAATAGATACAGTGTGCATTGTGGTTTCAGCAATTGCCTCCAAATCACCAGGAGTCAGCATGAACGTCAATACTCGTCGGAGCAAGGTCTTGCACGATTGCAGTAAAGCGTTGTCGGGATTTCCACCAACTGAAACAGCATCAATATGTGGTGCTTCGCAGTACCAACGACTACTCGATGCTTTTGGTGTATCAGGGGCTGATTCGGTGTCCTGTTGCTTCCTTTGCTGATTGCGCTTCGCCAGTTCGCCGTTGGTGTAAAGCTCTGCAGCTTCCATCATCAAATGTAGTGTCCAACGGACTATTCCAACCAGATGAAGCCGGCGGGAGTTGAACGCTTTGTGAATCGACTTTTGTGCAACCAGCCCATTAACGAATGTAAGCAATCTTGATGGAAGCTCGGGTCCGGCATTTTTTAAGTCCCACACTTGGTGGTTCAAGAGCAGCTGTTTCATGGCATCGAGATCCGAAAATACCCAAAAGTCGGAATTTTGCAGCGGTCCATTGGCGAAACCCGAACTCATGTCATTCGAATTCTTTGCCATTTCGTCTGCTTCTTCGGGGTAGAAACCGTGTACAGCGAAAGAAAATGCTTGATCAAGAACTTGTGCATCAACAAATCTCTTTCCTTGAATGAGCACCGCAAGTGTTTGGTAGCCACCACCTCCTTGCATTGATTCCAGATTCGGTGGGTGTCTATTCGTACTAGCTCTGATCAAGCGAAGAGCAAGTGCCATGCTCCGTGACGAATTTGCGGCGTACACAAGTGGCATCAAGAGCTTTGGACCTCCTCCCCATTGGACATTGTCAGCAAAACAACGAGGTGTTACCACACCAGCCTTTCCATAGACGGATGCATCAGAAGAAACAACCTCATTGTTTGAGTTGATACGGGCCATGTTGATGAGTTTGTCCGACCAGTATTTCTTCTTCAAGGAAATATCGCTCTTCATTAAAGGTGAAGTTCGATTGCATGAAACTGCGCGGTACGCAAATACAACGCTATCTGCATTCAGCACGCAGAGCAGGCCCAACGAAACGAGCGAGTCGTTGTCATCATTCGCTCCCCCGAGTCCCATTTCTCTTGATACCGTGCCAGCTGCCTCCAGTCGAGCGATTTGTCGCCGGCGAAGAGCACTCGCAACACTTCCTTGTTCTCCTGTCTCAGCTAGAAGCGCAAACGCAGCACTTCCAGTTGCCGATAAGGAGAGACGCTGCGGTCGATCTCCCCAGAATATACCATTGAAATCTGGACCATGAACAAACATGGCAGTAGCGTCCAGTTCTGACAAGACAGTAGAAAGCATCAGAGTTGGTCCGACATCCCAACTGAGAATTTTTCCAGTTACAATCCCACTGACTGCAATTGCTGGATTCGGTGCTCCGATAACAACCTTCGCGTTTGGAGCCAAATTCACGCTATCAATCTTCACCTCAGTTTCCAACGGTCGACCATTCACGTACAACGTAATTGCTGATTTTCTTCCCATCATAGTTCTCTTCGAAGGAGTGTATGTGAGAACAAGGTGATGCCAGACGCCGGGCGTCAATGGAGCCGTTGGTAAAGACATGGGTTCACCAGTTTGGGTAGATGCAAGCATGTTGAATCGAAGATTATGGTAATCAAACCACAGTGACAGGTATGTACCACTTTGAGAGGCTTGGGAACCATCACCGGTGGTCACCGGAGGATTGGACATGTCAAACAAATAGTATTTCCCTTTCTTGTTCTCATCTGATTGCTTCGGCAATCGAAACCAAAGTGAATACGAAAAGCCCGAAGTGGACATCGGCGCCCACAGTCGTTCGCCGCCTGATGACCCTGGCGCTGGGACACCAGCAGTGAGGAAACCTCCCGGCAGTAGCGATGTAGCGTCTACAGCATCAACTTCCACAAAATTGAGTCTGCCTTCATCAGCAGCTTTGTAAAGACGATCTTCGATTTTAGTCTTGTGCAACAAAACTGAGATGGTGTTGACTGTATCACCTCCAACAGCACAAAACGGTACACGATCGCCTCGCTCTGCAACATTGCACAACGAATCAAGCCTCCTACAGGAGTCTTCTTCCTTCTCTTGGTATGATTCCTTTGACGAATCTACCGTTTTTTGCTTTCGTCTCACTGAAGACGTGATGACAGGCAGTCGAATCCGAGACTCGCCTTCTTCTATCAGAAGCGGACCAGATATGCCTCGTAGCATGGACACGAAGTCGTTGTAAGACATACTGAAAGATGCCACTCGTCTCAGAAGAAGCATGAATCTTGGGTACAAGTGATGCGAAGTCTCGTCCAAAATTGGAGCAAACTCTTTAGGATTTGTGATACTCCAAATGATACCACAGTTCGCAAGTTGTGAGAGCGTGGAGCCAAGTCGGCTTGGATCACATAAGCGGATGATATTGTCGAAAGCTTTCTTGGAAAGCAAAGCACCATCTTTGGTTTTTGGCAAGAAAAGGCTCAGACCAAGGATCAAGCGGGCGGCGTCGGGATTCCGAATGAGCAAAGCTGCTGATGTCGCATCAGCTTGGATGAGACTGAAGGATGGATCCATATGTGACATGGCAATGTCAAAGACTTGAACTGCAGTCTCTGGTGTCTCCAGTATCTTGGTCTGAGAAATCGCAATTGCAAAATCCAAATAGAAGGCTTTCAAACGTAAGTAATACAGATTCTTTGCGGCTGGTTTTGGCGCCGAGTACTGTGATGACACTGGATCCACCAGTGTTCCTGTTCCTAGAGTAACGGAAGATACGCGGGAGTACACATCCAAATCCTGCATGCTTGGGGGCTCTCTTGAGTCAATTCCGATACCAGCATCCACTGCTGAAAGGATGATTTTCAAGAGATTCATCAAATTTTCAACTATCGAATCGTCGGCGGGATCGTTTTGGGCGGCAGCACCACCAAGGCAAAGAACTGTTCGCACCATGGATTCAAAACCACCAGTCAGTCGAAAGGCATCTCGTGCCAAACTACTACTTTCCAGAACTTTCTTGAGCATTGTGTAAACACCCGCAACGCGTCGCAAGAGCACATCGTTCAGAGGTTGCTTGGGAGTGAACTTAATGTCTAACTCGTCGCCACTTTTCAAAGATTTATTCTTGGTAACCTCTTTCGCTGCCTCTGGCACACCACACGATCGAGCCATAATGTCGGAGAAATAATCAGAGAGCTGCAAACAAAATACCATGTCCTCTCGCAATAGCTCCAATTCCTCTCTCGCCGAAAGGATGTACTCGAATACACCAGTTGCCGCAAAAGCTGCTTCGTCTCCCATTTCCTTCACTGCGGTCACAAGTAGGTATTTCAGCTCTTTCGTCTTTTCGGTTGACGATGATGTTAAGATGGTGACATTCTGTCTTGCTTTTTGGCCCAAAATCAATCCAAGAACACGGCAAATCGCTGCGCAGACACTATCCAATGGAGTCTCCGATGGCGGTGTGATGAATTTCTGCCCATCGTCCTCGAAACTTTCCTCCCATTCACTTTTCTTCTCTTCCATGGCCTGCAACACCAGCTCTGTGACGTCGTCCACCACTTTGGTAATCGTTCCTGATTGCATAATCGCTGGTCCGACCCGACTATCAAACTTGAACAATCGCTCCATCGATTCATTGATCAAATCGGTATCCGCAAACAAGCCATCCAACATTTGCTTCTTGTGCTCCTCACTCGATGACTCAAGGCCACCCTTTAACAAGATCTTGCAAATGGAAACGAAAACTTCACTCAGCACTCCAAACGGCTGCATAGCAACAGGTCCTTGGACTCCAGTCACTACAAATTCTACCGTCTTCAATATCAGAACCTTGAGATTCTCGTCTTTCAGTGTCGGGAATGCCAGAACATACGTCGTTAAGAGGTGACATCTACTCTCCAGTATTCCAAAATTCATCGCATGCTCCGAGTACAGTTGGAGCGATGACAGCAACAAGTCGGTAGCCACATCAAAACCTTCTATTTGTGCTTCTGTAGTCTCATCAACATCAGCATCAGCTGACATTACCGATTCATCGATTTCTTCCGTGAATCGTATTTTGGCAGACAGATTCAGAGTATATTCGGCCATTTCCTTGATGGATTTCTTGGTTGGGTTCGGTCGCTCTTCAAATTCCTTGTCATACTTTTCCAGAAATGGCAGTGATTTGAACATGAGTTCTTCCATAATACCAAAGGCGGCTGTATTGACTGCTAGATTCTCGTTTGGCCGTTGGCCCGGCAAAGTTTCCTCTTGATCCTCCGAAACATTACAAGTCGCTAGCAATGGAATGAGATTCATGAGATCCTTTCCGTATTTCGACTTGGATTGCAAAATGGCTCCCTTGAGGACTTCGTTTCCTTTAGCTGCCTCAAAGTCTTTCATTAGTTCTTTGCAGTTGTGCCGGCATGAATTCACCACCAGATGAATCACCGTCGATAATGATATCGCCCAAAGTCCCTCCTTCTCTGCCTCGGCTCCATACAAACTGAGAGCATTACTAGTCGAAGAAGTGGTCAGATCCCCATCCGCAGTCAGTCCACATAACTCCTTGATATCGTCGGTCATGTGAATGATCATTTTTCGATCGTGCAGAAACCATACCAGACTATTGGAAAGACAGTTTTCCGCAAACGCAATGATAACTTGTGAAGC
Source organism: Cylindrotheca closterium (assembly GCA_933822405.4). Taxonomy (NCBI): domain Eukaryota; phylum Bacillariophyta; class Bacillariophyceae; order Bacillariales; family Bacillariaceae; genus Cylindrotheca; species Cylindrotheca closterium. The sequence goes on along the minus strand of CAKOGP040001335.1, from coordinate 371,496 downwards.
CCCCTTGGCAACATGAACTCCCGAAGCCGGATAGGATGCTCCCGACAATGCCAGCAATCCAAACAAATGCGGTCGAAGTTGTTCTCCGACAGACGGATCTGTACAAAGTGTGCAGAGCAGTTGGCTGACCTTAGAAGTCGCCCGACTCGATATCGGCTTTATTGATTTGGTTTTCTTGCCAGCCTTAAGACGGGCTTCGTTTTCTTTGTGCTTTTGGTTTGCATGCTGCAATTCCAATACTCTTAGCAACCTCAAACAATGAATCATGTTGGGCGGTAGCTCATTCTCCAGACATCGCAATATGAACTTGTCATTTTTGGGAGCCACCAACAAGACATCTAAATCACAATGTCCCTTGGGGACAGTATCGTCTGCCCCACCCAACAAATTGAGCAATTCGGCCTTCCATTCCACCCCCGACTTGCCCTTGGCCGCCAAGACTATTCGCTGAACCCCATAACATAAATTCCGGGCCGCCAAGGATACTTTTCGTTCTACTTCGGCGTCATCGGGAGCTCCTCTTCGAAAGGCAGAAAGGGCATCGGCTGCAGCACCTACTACTCCTCCGGGGCGTCCACTAGGGATGGGGGGGCAAGAAAAAATGCAAGTGAGTCAATCGTATCATAGCAAGACATCATACCATGCATCAACAAGCATGTCCGATCCAATCCTGGCATATATGTGGCACAGTAGTCCCATTTCGATGCATGTCCAAGTCTGCGATCAATCTTCCAATCATTTGATATTTCCAGATCTTTTGAGCATTGGATGCTACCGCAAAATGGTCCCCCATCCTCTACTATAAGCCTTAAGTTTGGTTCGTTCGTGCACATTTTCATCTTGACATTTTTCCAAGCCAGTTGCTCAAGCTTCGATCCAATGCTTCCCTCCCAACGATCGTCTCTTGGCTGTGTGTCATTGTATACTATGTATGCCAGATTGGACGAAGATGCCTTAACAATTTAAGAAAACTCACCTCTCTCCCTGTGGATTATTCTGGGATCTATCGTCCTGTTGGCCCTCATTTTTATTTCCTCCAAAGATCCAAGACCTCATGTTGGTGTTGTTGTGTTATTATTGATGTATGGATACTTGCTTTGGCACCTTGAGACAATCTTTCTTAAGATTCTGGGCTTTTTAAGAACAGAAAATAATCAGTCGAGAGTCACAGTTTACGACTGATGATTTCCGTATTGCCTACTAAAGATCCTTTTATATACTTTGGTGCAATTGTTGAGTACTTTGTGTACTGAGGATTTGCCTCAGATTCTGGCTATTTTCATTCAAGCCCTGCTTCCAACGTTCACTTCCCATTCAAGGCTCGATCTCTCAGCAACGGGCACAAAGACCGTACGGGAGATCCTACGAAGGATTTCAGTACGATTCACACCGAGCAGAAAGATATCGAAGGCTGGCGGGTGCAGATGGATCCATCCGAGTGAAAGCAATCGAATGGATCCACCGACACCAACCATTCCATCTTTTGGCCATTTCGCAAACAAGGGTCCCAACTTTGAAATTAAAATACAACAACAACAACAACAACAACAACATGTCTCATAACAACAGATCACGACGGGGGAAACGACGGCAACCAGTCGAGCAGCATGAGGAAGAAACCGTCGATGATTTGGCCTATGCGGCAAGCTTTGCCATGATGGGCCCACCCACAACAACATTGCCAACAACGACAAAGGATGATCATGGAGATTCAGGCATGGGAGAAGCTTCCGAACCTGATGGTGAGGGTGATAATAACGACGGTGATGAAGAGATTGATATTGAGAGTGATAGTGGTGATGATTCTGAGAATAGTAATGATGACAATCCTGAGAAGCCTATTTCTGATGAAATCGACGAGAATCCTGAAAATGAAAAGGATGACGACGACGACGACGACGATGATGATGAGGACCACGAAGATTTTGTCAAGGCCATTGCTGCCATGGAAGAAGACGTTATTGAGGAAGAAGGCGTAATATCCAAAGCCTCTCTCAAGACCCAACACGAAGTGGATGCCTACAATACGCCCTTTGAAGAATTGGAACAACATTTGGATTTTCGACTGTCGGTGGATTTGCTCCAAGCAACCACAAAACCTCGAAAGTTACAACCCTCCGACTTGAAATGTGCCGGTACCATTAAACATCACATGGCAGAAGATCGCACCATTGTTATTGAATCCAATCCACCTGTTCGCGGTGCATCTTTGAATCCATTGGACGAGGGAACGTTATTGCTAATGAAGGGAGAAGAAGGATTATCGTCATCTTCCAACAACAACAACAACAACAAGAACCAGAGTCTGGTTCCATTGGGGAGAATATTTGAGACTTTTGGTCCAGTCACCAGACCATTGTATACCATTCGACTTCCAGAACCCATAGATCCTCCGAAAGAACCTGCTGCTGCTACTGCGGAAAAGACGATTCCTCAAGTCACACCAACAAACCCTGATGGTTGCACTGAGACTGATAATACTGATACTATCCAGAAAAGTGATGAAGCTGGCCCAAACAACAACAACAACGAAGACGATATCGACAAAAAGGAGACTGACACGACTGCACTACCACCACCAGCACCAGCAGTAGACCATTGGGGACCCAATGGCAAGTATTCTCAATTGATTCAAGCAAAAATGAGTAGTAGTGTACCAGTGTACTTTGTGGAAGATGAAGCAAAGCTAATTGATACGGATATGATTCTAAGAAAAAGTGGAAAGGGATGCGGTAAGAAGAACAAGAGTTGCTAGTAGTATTGAGACCAATCATGTTTTCGTTACAGCTGGCGCCGTTGGATGCCTTTTTCACAGCACTGATACTCACTTGTTGCCATGCTCATTTTTCAGACGCTTCTAATGTGTATGACGAGGAGGTAAACAACAAAGAAGAAATGTATTACAGCGATGATGAAAAAGAGCGTCAAGCCAAGTCACGTCGCAAAGCTTCGAGAAACCAGCAATCACAGCAACAACCAGATGGGTCACGCCATGTGGGAGCAAGAGGGTTTCACCAGCCCACCACTCCAGCAGGCTTTCATGCATTACCCATGCCACCGGCACCAATGCCACAAGGATTCCATCAACCACCACCAGCAGCAGCTTACTATGGACATGGATATCCGCCGCCGCCACCACCACCTGCAGCTGCGACGTATCAACAATATCCAAACTATGGTGGATATCCTGGTGGTTCAAATCCTCCTCCACCACCTCCTCCTCCTGGTGGTCAAGGCAGAAGCTATTATCAAGCGCCAAACAATAATTCCGGACCACCACCAGCGTATCAATACTAGATGAATGACATGCATTTTTTTTGCTGCCCTCCTGCCCTCCTGCTCACCATTATCATGTCCATGGCAAAAAATTGACATGCAATATGATGCCAAGTAATATGTATAGACATGGATATGTTCTTGCGGCAATTTGCAATTTTGGCTCTTCCCTTTGCATGATTAAAAATGTCAAGTACCAAATGGAAGCTGGTGACGAGGAAAGGATCATTCGGGTCGAGATTTGGACATGGGCAATGAAGGCGCCTACCAATGTGACAATCGCAAGAATGGCATAATGTCCCAGTAGCCAAGGGTTGTGAATGAGCCATTCTTCAGGCCGAAGCGGATTGGAATTTGTGGTCTTGATGCTGGTGCTGACGGACTCCGCCAATGCTTGAATTGGCCAATCCATCAGGATCAGCCGAGGAAGTGGCAGTTTTCCCTTTCCAAAGTCTGTCACAAGGCTATAATGTATCCACTGGTAGACACCTTTCACACTTAGTAGCAAGATTGGGGCAGCCAATAGAAAGTTTGGAATTTGCTTCCATTCGTAGTATTTCATAAATCCAACATTCCAATGCTTTCTTTGGACAAAACCATAGAGAGAAAAGGATTCATTGCCCTCTTGTTGTAGAGCACACCATTCTGGTACCTGATTCGATGGTAACGAACCATGGCAATGTCGATTGAAACCCTGGAGATCGTGCCATTTCATCGGTTGCGCAATGATCACGGCAGCCACAATGGCAAAGACTGCGTGTACCAAATGATGATGATAATAATAATAAAAATGATGATACTTCAAGCCACTATTTTTCTTGTTCCTCGTAATGGCATAGGCACAGGTTTTTGCCAGTGCATAAACGATAAGCCAAAGGGACTGCAGAATTCCATTCGATCTAACATTGGAACCAATGGTCCAAACGACAACGCCGAGACCCATACCGATTAGATTATTTTCCATTTGAAATAGATAGTGACCCAATAGAGTAGTGGCACTGAATAGAGACTCGGAATAGTTGGATACAAAGAACACACTGGCAGGGTTCCAAACTCCATTGATCAAACAAGTGGTCCAAGCGATATGCCGTTGTTGTTCAGGCTTCATCTCTTCCGGGAGAATGCTCAGCGTGAGTTGAAAGAGACATAGGGTGGCAACTACTGCGCATGTCATGTTAGAGAGAAATCCACAGAGGGTCAAGAGGGCTTCAAAGGTCGGTGGAAGGAATTCTAGTGGCACCAGGTTCATTGCAAGAATGGCGAGTTGGCCAACGATCGCTGGAAACAATGGGAAGAATGCGTGAGCTTCCTCGGATGCATCAAAGTTGCAGTGTACAGCACCACTAGTAGTAGAACACTTTGGATCTAGCATGGTTGGGTCAAGTGCTAGATTCAAAAAGCGAGCTGCATCCCATTTAGTCAAGGGCGCGAGAAAGAAATGCCAGATTGGAGACGGCAGGAAAGTGTTCCCACTGGCAATGGCACAATTGCCACTCGACGACTCGTCGTTTCCTCCAAAATGTTCGCAAAAGTGTCCCTTGATACAAAAACAGTCTTCTTCTTCTTCTCCTTGTTGTTGTGGTTGTTGCTGTTGTTGCTGTTGTTCTTCATTGTTGAGCAATCTCATGTCAAACCGCAACACATTTCCCCCAGGATTGTGATCCGGAATGAAGTGACAGCTAATGGCCATGGCGAGGAGTAGAACCAGGCGGAACCATACGACCAAACCAACCAGTTTCCATTCTGACGACGAAGTACAGCGTCTACCAGCCTCAGAAATCTGAGTTAGCTGCAGCAACGACCCGAGAATCATCTGGTGGTTGTGGTTGTGGTTGTTGCTCTTATTTCGTATCCTCCCAATATAACAATATAAAATGCATCTCAGTCGCGTTGTATTGTGTGTCAGGATTTACAGTATCGACCCGTCCGATTCAAGTTGACATGAAGACACTCCAAGCTCCAAGTAGTACAATAGTAAGTCAAAACAAAAGCAAACACACGTTGCAAATACAGCAACTTGACGACCGACTGCATTATTTGACGACCGCCTAAAATCACTGATTTTCATCATTGCGAAACTATTACCTATAGAATATGGAAACTATGTACATGATAATAATGATAATAACAGGAACGTCGATACTGGCGTTTCCGTTGGTCTACATAATATCTTGTTGGAGGCTCCTCGTACCAGGACGACAACAACAAGCGTATTCCCCTGACGATTTGAAAATCTTTGGCTTCTTCCATCCGTATTGTTCTGGTGGTGGTGGAGGCGAACGTGTCTTGTGGAAAATGATTCAATTTTTGCAACAGTACAACAAATCAATCGTCATTTATACGATAGATCCACCAGACACAGACGAAGCCAAGCTGCGGCAAGATGCCTCGAGACGATTTGATGTGCAAATTGACCAACCCGTCACGTTGATTTCACTGGAGGAATACAAGGATTTTCTGTTACCATCTCCGTACTTGTCTCTAATTCTAGAATCTTTTGGGACCATGAAACTGGCGCGACAAGCCTTGATACGGCACCAACCAGATGTCTTTTGTGATACCACAGGATGTGCCTTTACCTTTTGTGTCGCCCATTGGATGTTGCCGGCCACGTCCAAGATTCTGGCCTATGTTCATTATCCTACCATTAGCACGGATATGATGCTGTGGGAATGGAAGCAACGAGGGGTGGCCAGAAAGACGTGGAAGACTCTTGTGAAACTTGTATATTATTGGATGTTTGCCATTTTGTATGGAATGGTTGGGAGTCTTGCTGATTTGGTCATGGTCAACTCGACATGGACGTACAATCATATTGCGAGATTATGGAGATTATCGAAACATGTACACATCGTATATCCACCCTGTCGGGTGCCTAGTACAACTAATGATGAGATTTCTTCCAACGACAAGAGCAAGATCAATAGCAAAACGACGACGACGACGACGACAAGACAAAACACCATTGTCAGCATTGGACAATTTCGACCGGAAAAGGATCATCCCTTGCAAGTCAAATCATTGGCAAAATTACTAGAATTGTATCCAGAACACAGGGGGAAAGTAAAATTGTTGCTCATTGGCAGTTGCCGCAACAATGGTGACCAAGAACGAGTCGACAATTTGAAAAAAATGGTTCAAGAATTGAAACTCGAGGATGCTGTCGACTTTTCCATCAATCCTCCTTATTCAGAACTACAAGACTCCATGTATAAAGCTAGTATTGGTATCCATACCATGCGACAAGAACACTTTGGCATTGGGATTGTGGAAATGATGGCCGCGGGATTGCTGACCATTGCCCACAATTCGGGTGGCCCTAAAACGGACATTGTGGAGCATGGTGTCACTGGATTCTTGGCCACCACTGCCGAGGAATACGCTCAAGTCATTCATCAAGCACTCCAACAAAAGAATCCAGAAGAAATGCGCCAAAAGGCCCAGCAAGCAGCAACGCGATTTTCGGACTTGCAGTTTGACATTTCGCTGGAGAAGGTTCTTTCCGAAGCCTCGTACATTAACAAACAACCAGATGACAAAAAGGAGGACTGATCCAAAATTTAGCTTCGACTCCCAATGCTGATGCTGAGATAGTTACAATACAGTATTTTAATAAAATACATTGATTAGAAGAAATAGAATAGTCCTAGGACTACAACATGTATTATTAATATTTTAATAAGTTGAACAATTCAAATAATCTATCGAGCAAAGAGTCCGTCTTTTCGTTCTTTATCAGTCTTTTTGGACGGATTGGTTGTTGTAAAGAGACTCGACAAGACCTGATTGGATTCAATGGCACTGTCCACTCGACTCTTTGCCGCTGTTCCAATGTTGGCTTTAGCTTGTTTCTTGGGTTTGCTTTTCTGTTCTCCACCCCCTTCGCCATCTTGTTTTCGTTTCTTTTTGTTCTTCTTTTGTTGCTGCTTGCTCTTCTTTTGCAATCTGTTTTCCAATTCTTCCTCCTGAAGTTGCTTCAAGAGTTCCGGAGGAGGCGCCAGTCGAATCTTTTGCTTGATTGGTCCATATTCCAGCTCCAACTCTTCCTTGGGCAGGTGGTCAAAGGCTGATTCACTAAGCACATTGGGAGTGCCCGCTTTGCCTGGAACCAGCAATATAGCAGGAATAATGCCTAGCAAAGCTTTGCCCGTAATGGGACAGGTCAAATTGACAATTCCCTTCTTTTTGGTGTTGCTACTTGTAGCAGCAGTGTCCTGATGAAATCGAACCTCGTGCAAGTCGGACATTTTACGAACGTGATCCCCCAATACCGATGTCGTCGAGGTCAAAGATGCACCACCCCCATTGGACGAAGCCCGTGTCAACAGAGCTTCCACGGCCGCTTCTTTTTGATACAATCTCCCAAAGACACAGGCCACAATTGGTCCACTACTAGTACTACCAATACTACCGCTACTACCATTACTACCATTCGAAAACAATGGCAATTTGGTAAGATGGCAAGTCGTCATGGCTTCCAAGCCATTGTGTTCGTGGTGTCCACCCTCTTTGGCATAGTCTCCCGTGTGGTCTGCGCTTCCAGCTCCTCGCATGTAACGACGATTGACGGCAACGACGCCTCCATCTCCTCCCATATTATTATACTTTCGTTGGTTGTATTAGCAAATGATAAAGTAGATGAAAACGATTGGAATGATGTCCAAGCACGACCCTCGTTTGGAGTTTGAAGTTTGCTGATTGATTGATGATGATGATTCTTCTTCTTGGTTGTCGTGACAAATGGAGAATGGGAGAACTGAAGGAATAGAGGGACTAAATATGTTCTTTCCACTTCCGGCATTTCTTTTGTGATTGTTGACATGTGCTTGTTTGTCATTGGAACGTGTCATTTAAAAAAATCACATCGACAACTTGAAACTCCAGCTAGTTTGGTTCAAAGCGTGGATACCATCTTGGAATGCCGCCTCCCACCATCTGCTGCTACCTAGTGGTTCTAGGAGTAAACTGCTATCTGTACAATTTCAACAATACTACCTTGTTACAAATTATTAATATCTAGTATATATAGAAACAAACATCAAGCAAGCAAGCAAGCTAACCCCCGCCTTATGGTGCGAATGATATACAAAAGGCTTATGCCAATTGACCTTCCGAAGAAGAAAGATTGACCTTGGCGCGATGGATCTTGCGGTATAGGAAAAAGGCATAGGCCGACATGACCACGGCAGTCAGGAAAAAAAAGATCGCCCACCCAGTCGCAGCGGATCCATCTCCTGTACGGGCCGAACGCGATCCAGAAGACTTGGTGATGGAGTTAGTGGCCTTTTCAAGGGTAGGAAGAACATTGTTGATGTAGTTGCATCCAGAATCGTCATTGTAGTACTTTCCGCTGAGGCTCTTTTCGCACTTGGCAGCGTCTTCGTAAGTATTCTCGCACAGCTCGAGGATATCATACTCTTGTTGTCCATTGTTGTTGTTGTTGTTGTTATTCTGGTTGTCGTCCCCATTGTCGTTTTGGGTGTCAATGCAAGAGATGCAGTCGCTGGAGACAATGGATTCCTTTTCGTAGGGAAGGGAGTTTCCATAGTAGTTCATGCTCTCGTAGATTCCAGATCCAGTGGCCTTTGTGGAGCAACCCTCATCGGTAAAAACAGCAAGGTTGATATCGAATCCGTTGGAGCAGGTGGGTCCAACATAGTACTGTTGATAGTATCCATTGTTGTTGTTGTTGTTGTTGTTGCCATTTTCGTTTTCGATTTCTGTATGGGGAAGGAAGTGAAAATGTGTGAGTCGTGAAGGTAGTGGTTGAAGGTAGGAGGTAGGTATAGGTATCAAAAGGTAATGTGATAATCACTGGCATCATTGTTCATGATATACTTGACGACAATACAATCATATGATATGCACGTGCATATTCAATATGCTTACCTCGGCACTCCAAGTACTCTTGAATCTCAAACTCTTCTCCTCCCTCGTATTCGATGCACGAATCCATTCCCATGTTGGTGTAACATTGGTTTTCGCAAGCATCGTCGTCGTTGGCGTTTTCGCAATCGCAGTTCTCGCGAATGTTTTCGCAGGCAGTTTCTTGAGCATTCAAGGCCATTTCAGTGTAGGCATCGACAAAGGTTTCCATATTGACCACATATGAGGCGGCACCACTTCCACAAGAGGAACACGAATTTCCACTGTCGCAAAGGGCGAACTTGGCCAAGTTCATAGTGTACAAGTTAGATCCTTCTTCTCCACCATCTTCACGAATTTGAAGAAGGGAAGAACATCCAATGTACTTGATGGAGTATCCTGCAATCCAGGACATGTCATCGTCTTGTTCTTCTTGGTTCAGTTGACGTGCTTCCGACAGGAGCTTCATGCCCGCTTTGGAATCAGCAGGGATTCCATTGTTAGGGCGAAGAGCGGCAGCAGAGACGATGAGAGAAGCAACGATGGTCGACTGGAACAACATTTTGATTTGATTGCTTATTATCGGGGGGTGCGTGTTGCAACAACGAAAACTGAAAATTGTTGGATGGGAGTCTTTTCTTTCTCTTGGATCTCGTCCACGGCGATAAATCCGTTCCGCGAGGGAGGAATACAAATATCTCAAAGGCACGTGCCATTTCGAACGATCAGGCGATTTGAACCAATGTACCATAGGTATCAACGGTTATCCTACGTACGGTTCATTGGCGATCGCGATCAAGACAGCAGTAAGTAGGTCATGTGCATCGGCGATTCTATATAAATAGCACCGAGTTGCACTCGCTAAATCAAAAATTTGAGCAAGCCTCGCTCAATGCAGCTTTGGATAGCCCACCATTTTTTTTACGACGAGGGAAAAAGAAGAAACTCCACTCGACCATGTTCAAGTCCACTGCTGTCGTTCTACTTGCCGCTTCGGCCTCTGCCATGACTCCTGATTCTAGTATTCCAGCTGATTCTGCTGTTGGAATGAGGCTTCTGAACAAGGCTCGTGCTTTGGATCAAAATAGAGATGATTCTTCCTGGATGGCTGGATACTCCATCAAGTACATGGGTTGCTCTTCCTTGATCCAAGTCCGCGAAGACGCCGGAGAAGATGAATCCAACTTGTACACTATGAACATGGTCAAGTTCGGATTGTGCTCTAGCAGCGAATCTTGCGGATCCTGCGGAAAGGGAAAGGCTCAATACGTTGTCAACATGAACGAATTCATTGATGCCTACACTGAAATGCAAATGAATGCCAAGGAACAAGCCTGTGAAAACATTCGCGAAAATTGCTACTGTGACGATGCCAATGATGACGACGTCTGTGAAGCTGCATGCTACACCAGCGCTGGAATGGACTCTTGTATTGAATACGAGGGAGGAGATGAGTTTGAGATTCAAGAGTATTTGGAATGTGCCGGTAAGAAAAATGCGTGCGGGTGTGGGTGTGCTGTGTGAACTGCATTGATTTGATTGATTGATTGATTGATTGATTGTGCCATCAATATTATTATTTATTACATGTGATTTGTATCTGACATTCGCTTTGCTTTTTACAGAATTGGAAGGTGGAAACAACAACAATAACAACAACAACAATGGAAACTACAACTACAATAACAACAACAACAACAACAATAATGTTGACATGTACCAACAGTACTACGTTGGACCCGTCTGCTCGGATGGATTTGAAATCAACCTTGCCACGTTCTATGACAACGGATGCACACAAAAGACGAAGTCTGGTGTCTGGGAAGCCTTCAACTACGGAAGCTCTCTTCCTTTCTCCAAGGAATCCATGGTTTCCAACGACTGCATCTCTTGTGTTGACAACCAAAACAACAATAACAACAACAATAACAACAACAACAACAACAATAACAACAACAATGGAGATGTTGAGATCATCGAACTTTGCGAACAATCCGTTGAGGAAGCTGCCAAGTGCGAGAGTGGTTTGACAAATGTTTTGTACTATGCCGACGAATCTGGCTGCGACTACATTCAAAACATTCTTCCCAAGTTGTCCAAGGCCACTTCTCAAATCACCGGAAACAAGGTTTCGCGATCAGCTGGCGGAGGTTCTGCTGCCGTCACCTTTGCGGTTCTCTTTGCCTTGACGACCGCGGTCATGGGAGCTTACTCCTTTTTCTTGTACCGCAAGATCCATCGTGCCAAGGTCAACCTTGCCTCTGCCGAAGGTACTTTGGCTTAAGCAGCAGCACACTCTTTCTTCTTTTCAACAACAAGCATGCTTGCTATATGTATGTATGTCATTTTGTAAACGGTACTCTACAATAAAGTAAACTAGACCATCCAACCAACCAACCATACTCCTGAAAATGCTATTGCTATGCATGTACGGTATATCAATTCGTAAAATGTATCCAATATTCATGGAAGTAAAACTGGAACGAGACCATCCATTCCGTGACGAAAGGAAGAAATGGTACTACAGTACAAACGGCACTTTCGCAAACAATTATGGAATCCAAAAATGTTCTTTGCTGTACAAACCACTACTTTGACTTTCTAGCTTAGCAAAATCCAATAGACACCACTGCTAATACAAACGGCCATGTGTCCTTGTATGCAAGGGTGCAGGTACGGGGGCATATCCTGGTGGAGCGTCCCCTGGTAGGAACACGTTGTTGCTGGGAAATAGCGTTTGCAACCGTTGTTCACAAACCGTGCAGGCCAAATGACACACCCCGGTGCCAGAACAAACGAGACAATCGACATCTTCGTTCTTTTTGTCATCAGCTTGCAAACTTGTTTTGCCACAATGGCAACAGGTCGATTTCCGGTACCCACCTGGAGTCCCATATGCTTTCCGAGCACTCGATATGACCAGTTTGACAGCACATACTTCCACAAGCAATTTCATCCACGGTGGGAGATTTAGATCCATCACGAAAAAGACATATCCAGCGTAGAAGAGGGAGAATTTGGTAGCTGGGCGTGGCGAGAACCAGGGTCGTGGAGGATTGAATCCGCGTTCCAATGTTCGGGAGTTTACCGGAGGAGTCAGCGACATAATCAGGTCCGACTGGACAAATCTATCTAGCAACCTGAATTGCAATTTTAAATCGGGATCCGAATAAATGGCTCGCAATACCTTCACTTGGTTGCTAACTTTGGCAAACTGCTGTGTCTGGCTTTGTAGATCCCAAGTCAATGAATAAGGGGATATGTCAAGTTTCTGATTTGTGAGTTCTTCCAAACGGGTCTTCATGCCTTCATTGGCTAGCACACATTCCAAGACGCATTGTCGTTCTTCTTTTACTTGCTTTAGAAATCGATAGCTTTTGAAACCTTTATATGCTACGAACAGCACGACCCAGCAGTGGAACAACAATGACATGGGGTTAAATATGGCTCCCATAAACCAAAGGGAGATCATATTTGCCCTGACTTCCAGTAACTGCACCCTCTCCATCCAGTTCTGGGGCCCGCTTTCCAATATTCGAAGGAACTCCTGCGCCCTAATGTACTCAAACACCGAAGTTTGGCATTCCTGAGATATTTTGACATTACTGTTTTTGGACATTTTCTGAACGAGTTCCACTCTATGCACTACCCCCGCTGGATCTTTTTTGTCCAACACCTCCAACATGCTGTGCAAGTACAAACAACTATTCGTCTTGCAACTTTCGAATGGCATTGATTCAATCTCGCTGGGACACGGGAGATCTTCCACATCCTCGGCACCCGCACATAACATTTCAATTTCCCCCATGCAAGCGATTGAAATTGTTGAAAATACGAAATAAGGCTTTACACCAGAGGGATGCTTTTCGGCAACAGCAATAGACTCCTCCATGTTTCCTTGCTCTTCGTCACTATGAACAAATGTCGCCATGACGGATAACAGCATCACCAAAAACTGAGCTCCAGAAATGGTTCGAGAAATCAGCCGCACCATGATGTTCACTTCTCTGAAAGAACTGCTCTTTTGCAACAATCTGAATACTCAACGAGGATGTGAAGAAAGTTTATGGATGATCCTTCCCAAATAATAGGACTAATGGCATTTTACCCTGATTGCCTTTTAGATATCGTGAAGATCGTGGACAACAAAATAGTCGTCCGAAACAGTGCATGCAGTTTTAACAGATATTCTGGTGTAAGAAACCGCACATTGTTTCAGTCATACTCGTATCGGTACTTGTAAGGTACGATGTTACCAGCGGGTTCGTATCGGTTATTGACTTCAAACTTCGTCGTCGCGTCTCTAAAATTCATTCGATTCCGCCGACCGGTCCTTCCTACGACGGTGTCCAGTTCTGAATTCTCGGGCCTATTGTACCGGTACAGCACAAGCGCAAGTATTCATGGTACGGGACATCAAAAGAACAAAAGGGACATGATGGAATCCAAAAATATTCTATACTTTCGTTTGAGCTATGCTTTCCCTTCAATATACTCAAAGGTCCTCAACTCCCTGTGGGCCTCCCACTCCTGGCGCATCCTTGCGATTGGCATTTTCCTTTTGCAGCAAGGCATGATATTTGGCACTAGTCAGCATGGAAATGTCCAATTGTTGGACCTTTTCTAACAGCTCCATCCATTCGGCAAAGTCCACCAAGGATGGATTCTTCTCAGCGACTATATTGTCGTCAAAGACCACCATGCCATCTGGTTGAATTTGACACGGCACCTTGGATTCCAACAGAATGGTGGGCACTTGCGATTCATTCTCAAGTCCCAAAATGCTGACAACCTTGGACACGGGAACGACGGAATAGATATTACTCAAGTGGACCACTTGGTTACGAACCAATTGGCTCAGACACTGATGCACCAGGCCCATGTTACGGTCTTCTGTAAACATGGCTTCTTTTTCTTGCATGATCGACATGAATTTGGCCTTGTCACGCTGACCAAAGGCATCCACCAAGCTCATGTACGAGGAAAGTGCCTCTTGAGCAGTCAATTGATCAAGTCGTTGAGACGAAAGTCGTTGGGAAGGACGTCGTTCACCGGCTGATTCGGAACCGACAGCACGAGCTGGTTTTGTCTGGCTGGCGGGGCTCCCATCCTTGTAGGACGACAATAGTTTCACCAAGACACTGGGCATTGATTTGGGGGTACGCATCATCCCCTTGGCTTGGGGTTGTTTCGCCGTGAGACATTGCACAAGAACCATCTTTTTCCAGGCCTCGAAGGTAATCTTGGACAAGGAATCAGAAGGAATGGAAAGGCAAGTCCAAAAGCATCGATGGGCCATAACGAGGTCGTTGCAACCTAGATGAATCATGCCTCGCAAATGATAATATCGCAAGACTTGTTTGACACTAGATCCTTCCCCAGGTCGTGGCCAAGTTCCTTGGAGCAAGCGGGCAGCATATCGGTACTGCTCCGCAAGCAAAGAGCATTGGAGAAATTCCACACTGGCTGACAGCAATTCATTGGGAGCATTGAGCATGATTTGTGCGAGGGAAGGAATGATACCTGAACTTGAAATGGATATCCGATTGGACATACAGTGAGCAGCAGCCACACCCACGGCCTTTAGTATCGAATAGAGAGAGAGAGAGAGAGAGAAATAGTTTTGCAACATATTAGATTTCATTTCACAAAGACATGGCAAGAAAACAATCCATTTCCCAATCGGTTGAACGTACATCTACTACTTCTGCCTTGTGTTGAATGTGTAGCATTTCCATTTCTTCCATTCGCCCACTGCGTGCCGCCTTTCTTGCCGCTGCTACCGTAGCTCCATCCGACGTCGTTTCCACCTTCAGTTGGGTTGCCGCAGCTTTAAGATAGAGGCTAGAAACTTGGGAGGCCGCTTCAGCCGAATTGGGATTAGATAACCAAGATGCTACGGGTCCAGCAAGTTTCCGCAAGGCTTCATGAGAAGGAGGTTCTGAAGCAATCATGGTCAAAAAGGAAGACGGGTCTTGAACGAATTCGGGTGGGAGAACCAAGTTAGACGAGGATGAGATTCGGTACGCTGCGTCCGCCGCTATTTCAGCTAGATGGTCTGCCATGATGTATTTGATTTCAAAGATGTCTTGTATGAATGTGTTGGTGTGTAAGTGAGTCGGTTGGTTTGGAAAGGGACAGTCACTCTTACTCGATATTATCTTTCCTATCTACCGGTATTGAATGCGGGATCTCGATGCTTCGTTAGGAATCGAAAAGGGACCCGGAATTACAGCAATGTGAATGAATGATGAATCGATCAATCGATCACGAATCGGTTTCCGAAGACAGATGTAGTCCTTTAAGGTCTGTCCGTTTTCAGTTTAGAGATTTTTTATTTTAGTCTTTCTTCACAGACACCGGTACCAGGTACCGCGGGTACATGGTACCACACCTACAGTACTGTACTGGTATTCGTTTTTTGGACGCTCCAGTCCTGTTCACCATGTCCATTTTTGGCCGCTCTGTAAGATGATTCTGATCCGTGCGATATTGTTATCTTTCTTCTATTTAATCGAAATGACTCTTTTTCCTAGATGGAACAGGCAAGAGGGCTTAGGTTTTAAAATGAGAGGTAATTTAATTCACAACGACTCGCTTACATAGCGACACGGTGCATAGTTGTTTTAAAACTATTTAAAACACAGAGTCACTCTTAATAGATTATGGTTTCTGAGCAAGACCATGAATGACCTCTTCACAAAGTGATTGATCGTGTGTGCCGTTCTATCGGGATTGTGAATCGGGATTGTGGGTGTCGGGGGCACTCTTCATAAAAAGTTAAAAACTATGAAACTCTTCCTCCTCCTACTGACCGCGTTGTCGGTCCTCCAAACTGCGGCGGCTGTTGATGGCCAGCCTTTCTGGGAATTGCAAGATGAAAACGGCATTAAGATTGGCAAGGGGAAAAAGTGCCCCTATGACAGCACTCGTCTCTTCAAGTATTCCACGAGCGATTCGGATGACAAAATTGAAGATTGTGTTGAAAAGTGCAAGAGCATCCAAAACTGCAAGCATGTTTCCTATGGATTTTATAACAACCAATGGATGGTACGAAATGCTGCTGTTCGTCTTTCTCGTTTCGTTTGTTGTTTCGTTTCTCTAGCTAACTGGTGTTTGTACGTTTACTTTTCTCCAACCTGATAGTGCATGGGTTGCAATGGTCACCAATATGGCTACGATGACCACGAGCCATTCACTGTTTATGAAATCGAGACTCCTGATGATTGGCAGTTCACCAAGGTGGCCGCCAAGCGCGACTGTGGCTCCCAGCAATATGGGAGCCCCATTCCTGGTCTTACTCAAGCAGAGTGCCACACCAAGTGCAAGGATACTCAAGGATGCGGTTACTTTTCCGTGAGCGATCTGGACTTTAGCCCCACTGGCGCTGGAACCTGCAAACTCTGTAAATGGAGCGATGGATTCGCCAGCAAATCGAGCAGTAACACCTACTCCATTCTATCTCCTGCTGACTACAAGCCCGTTTGCGAAGGGCCTACAGGTGTTGTCTGGGGAGATCCCCACTTTATCACGTTTGATAAACTCAAATACGATTGCCAAGGTCGCGGAGAGTACGTCCTCGTCAAGTCCAATGGTCCCGACCCACTTGCCATTCACGGAGTCTTTGAAGATACTGGTGGTAGTCGTACTGGACCTTCTGTCACACGATCCGTTGCCATTCTGGTTGATGAGAACGTCCCTGTCCTTCACATTACCATCCCAGACATGCCAGATGCGAATGGGCAGTGCAGCTTCTCGTACACTCTCGGAGAGAACGAGATTGAGATTGCAGCGGATGAAATTGTCGACTATTTCATGCAGAACTACCCCGGAGAAGCCAATGTGTACACCAACGAAAAGGCAGTGGTCGTCACCTTCCCTGATTACCAAACCCGTATCGAGATCTTGACACACTCAGGAAGTTTCTCGAAATTTGGATGCCGCATGCGAGCCAACATCTGTGTCACTCCTCAAAACCACGGTGGTGACATTGTCGGTCTCTTTGGATCCCCCAACGGGGACAAGACCGATGATTGGATGACAAGTACCTCGACTCCGTCTCTTCTTCCCGTCCCTGTCGGCAGTCGATCCAAGTTGCGTTCCGAAGGAACTAGTTACTGCCGTGAGAACTGGTGTGTTCCCCGTTCGAGCACCCTGTACGGAGATGACACCTACACTGCCCATAACAAGTGCGCTGATGATTCTTTTGATCCACGTGCGTACGAAGAAATGATTGCTGCCTTGCCTGACAGCATCAAGGAATTGTGCAACAAGGTTGAGAATCCAGAGGAATGTATCGCTGATGTAGCCGTTCTCAAGAACATGACTGAAGAAGCTGGCGAAGTTGTCGACCTTGAGGATGCCGTCGAAGGATTCAGCGATGAAGAAGAAGATTCCAACAAAGTCAGCAACACTCGTGAAGCCGAGCTGTATGCCGAAGATGATTGGAAGGCTCCCAATGTCACTACTTTGAACACTCTCAGCACTCAGGCTTCTAGCATCAACAACGGTTTGGTGTCGGAAGTCAACATCACTGGTAAGCAAACACTGCATCAAGTCCCAGCCTGGTGTATTTGTTCATTCACTTCTCACTTTGCTTTCTTTGCATTACCACAGTGAGCGATGAAGAAGGCCCGAACCCTGCTTGTCCTGTCTGCAAAGCCAGAGGCTGGGGTGATCCGCACATTATCACGTTCGATGGAGTGTAAGTTTGCTTACTTGCTTTGATGACATGTTTTCCTGTTTTTGCGGTGACTGACCTTTGTTTTCTCTTGAATTGTGCAGCACATATGACGTCCATGTCATCGGGGAGCTCACCTTCTTGAAGTCCTTGAGTACTGACTTTGAGATTCAAGCTCGTACTGAAATTGTTGAAAATCATCCCAAAGGACCAGCCGTCACCACAGCAGTCGTAGTCCACGAAGATAGCTCCAAGAACCTTCCTGTTGTCCAAATTTCCTTGGCTCGTCCAGTTGATGGTCCATCTGTTGGAATCGGCAAGTGTCCAGTCCAATTGTTTGTCGATGGAGTGTACCGCGACATTACCACTGGAACTGGTTCCACCGACGTTACCGTTCAAGTCAATCGGAAGCGCATTGTTCTCGAGTACCCTTCCACTAACTTGAGACTCGACTTGCAAGTCAAGACCTGGAGAAACACCTGTCACTTTTCCGTGAACTACATCCTTTCTGATTGTCGCTGTGATGAGACCTTGGTCGGTATTCTAGGCCAACCTGATGGTGCACCTATGAATGACTGGCACGACCACAGTGGCACTCCCGTTCCGATTCCACCGAAGAATAAGGATCGACGCACTCAAAAAGCTTACGACTACTCGTTGACTTGGTGTTTGGAAAGTGCTGACGATTCTCACTTTACCTACCAGGGTGGCAATAGCTTTTCGACTTTTGACAAGTGCAATCCAGAACAGTATGATGATACTCTGGACGATATCATTGAGAATGCTGACCCAGAACTCATCAGTAATTGTACCATCGATGGCGAAGTCGAGTATGGTTGCGTCCTCGAATGTGATTTCTTCGGCGAAGGAGCTTGTGAAGAGTACAAGGAAGTGATCCAAAATACCGAGACTGCTGTTATCACTTCTCCTCCGACTTCTAGTCCAACATCCGGACCAACTTCTGGACCAACATCCGGACCAACATCCGGACCAACTTCTGGACCAACTTCTGGACCAACCAAGGAGTCGGATCTAAGTACAAACGGAAACGGAAACACCTTTGAAGACGTTGAGGACGAAGAAACCACTGACACTGAAGAAGTCGATGAGCCAGAAGAAGAGACAACCCCAACTGATACTGCAGACATTGATGAGCCAGAAGAAGAGACCGTTCCTCCTCCTGATGCCGGAAGCCGTGGTGATCCACACTGTAAGTTTACTTGACCCGCATCGAAATGTATTGATTGGTATTCAATTACTCACGCCTTTCATCCCATTTGTATCCGCCAACAGTCAAGACGTGGAAGAACGAACACTTTGAGTATCACTCGCAATGTGATTTGGTTCTCAATCGTAACCCAACGTTCGCTGATGGACTTGGTCTTGATGTTCAAATCCGAACCAAGCTTGTTCGTTTCTGGAGCTACATTAGAAGCGCGGCCATTCGAATTGGAGATGACATCCTCGAAGTCCAAGGTACTGGTGACGAAGCGAACACTTTGAGATATTGGCACAATTTTGAATTTCAAAAGGAGATCAAGACTATTGGTGGATTCCCTATCACGTTGAAGAAGGGAACTGGGCGATTCATGAAGAACCGTTTCATCATCGACTTGGATTCCAAGTACCCTGGTCAAAAGATTCAAATCACCACCTGGAAGGAATTTGTCGCTGTTGAATTCAAAAATGCTTCCGCCGAGGCCTATGGCAACTCTGTTGGCATGCTTGGAGACTTCAAGACCGGACAAACTCTCGCCAGAGATGGCAGAATTCTCCACGATTTCCATGAATTCGGAGACGAATGGCAGGTTCGCCCCACAGACGACATGCTCTTCCATGATGTTGAGAAGCCGCAGTTCCCAACGAAGTGTATGATGCCCGAAGATCCTCAAGGCGAACGTCGTCGACGCCTAGACGAGTCCTCCGTCACAGAAGAGCAAGCCGAAGCCGCTTGTGCAAGTTTGACTGACCCACTCGACAGAAAGGATTGCATCTACGACATCATGGCCACCCAAGACACCACCATGGCAGGTGCGTATTAAAGTCAGAGATCCACATTTTCTCCCTGCATATTAGATAAAGTAACTGCATATTAGATTCTCGTTTACTATGCACACCAAAAGAACCAAATCTGCTCCAAATTTGCAAGCCTTGAGCATTGCATCGTCTTTACATCCAAGTTATAGAACTGGATAGCACTACAGAAGGTGCACTCTGATCCATCCGTGTTTGAAGATGTCTCGATGAAAAGTATGCCCATTCCCCCAACAGTGCTACCTACTCACGGACACCAGCTGCACGCTGATCGTCTTGATATCAAATATGCCCACTCCCCCAACATTTTTTTACATGCTAATCTTTTTCATCACATTGCAGAAACATTCAAAAATCATCTATTATTACATCACTATACGTTATCTTCCATCAAACCAATTCTGTTGAGATTGAAACTGATTCGATGTATCCCCATATTCAGCACCTTGGCTAAATCCATTGTTGTATGACGGATCCCTTCCCGTTTGGCTAGTATCTTCCATCATCATCGACCGTGACCCACTCCCATTCCTATCATTGAACCATGAACCGTTTGCGTCGTTGGCATTGTAAGAGGAGTACATGTCTTGATTCATTTGGGGCTGATTCGGTTGAAAATACGTCGCTCCTGACCTAGCACTTGTGTCCTCCATCATTGATTGCGTCCCTTTTCGGTTGTCAAACCAAGACGACGACTGCTCTTGCTGAAAGACTGAAGGGTCAACAGTTGCTTGTGAGGAAGGATTCGATCCATAATTCTGATACTGGCCACGATCATTGTACCAGTTGTCACTTTGACTGACTTGAGCATTCTGTAGCTCCCCAGCATAGTTTGAGTACGCAGAAGTTGATGACGCCCCTGGCGCTGATCTACCATTCATATTCGACCCCCCAAAAGCGCTTGAACTGGTGCCCGATGCGCCAAATGTTGACAGCCCTCCTCCAAGAGCAGACGAACCATTTGCAGCGCTATTGGAACCGAGGCCAGAACCATTCGGACCGCCATTAGAACCGAAACCGTTTGTAGAACCATTAGCACCAGCATTGGCTCCAAACCCTCCGATGCTAGAGCCACCACCGAAGGATGTGCTTCCTGGGACCGAACCTTTGCTGCCCAGGCCACCACCAGAGCCAAACCCTGCTGTGCCGCCAGATCCCTTACTTCCAACTCCGCCACCGGAGCCAAAGCCAGCTGTGTTTGAGCTGCCGCCGAACGATGTGCTACCCGGAACAGAGCCTTTACTTCCCAGCCCACCGCCAGAGCCAAATCCTCCAGTGCTCCCTGGAACAGATCCCTTACTTCCAAGGCCACCACTAGAGCCAAACCCTGCTGTGCTCGAGCTACCCCCGGGCGATGTGCTGCCTGGAACGGACCTTTTACTTCCTAGTCCGCCAACAGAGCTAGATCCTCCAGTGCTTGACCCGCCACCGAATGATGTGCTGCCTTTGCTGCCCAGTCCACCACCAGAGCTTCCAAAACTGGGTGTACCACCCGCTCCGAGCCCACCGGCTCCACTTTTGCTTCCTAGGCCGCCACCAGAGCCAAATCCTCCAGTGCTTGACCCGCCACCGAATGACGTGCTGCCTTTGCTGCCCAGTCCACCACCAGAGCTTCCAAAACTGGGTGTACCACCCGCTCCGAGCCCACCGGCTCCACTTTTGCTTCCTAAGCCACCGCCAGCACCGAAGCCTGCTTTGCTGGAGCCACCGCCAAATGATGTGCTGCCTTTACTTCCGAGACCGCCACCAGAGCCTCCAAAACCGAGCCCACTGGCACCACCAGCACTACCAAATCCTCCCGTCGAGGTAGTACTGGATCCGCCGAAGCTTGACGCTCCACCTCCAAATCCGCCCTTCGAGGTGCTCGATTCGCCCCCAAAGCCTCCAGTGTTCCGGTCATTACCAGCAGAGTTTTTCGAGCCACCACCAAAAAGACCACCGAAAAGGCCCTTCTTCTCACCGCTCTTAGAGGATGATGTGCTGCCAAACCCACTGTTTGAAGTGCTTGATCCACCAAAGCTTGATGCTCCACCTCCCAAGCCTCCCTTGGACGAGCTTCCGAGCCCACCTGAACCTCCAAATCCTCCCTTCGAGGTACTTGCTCCTCCTCCGAAGCTTGACGCTCCGCCTCCAAAACTGCCCTTCGAGGTGCTTGATTCGCCTCCAAAGCTGGGTGTTCCACCGGCTCCGAGCCCACCTGCACCACCAGCACTTCCAAATCCTCCCGTCGAGGTAGTACTGGATCCACCGAAGCTTGACGCTCCACCTCCAAATCCGCCCTTCGAGGTGCTCGATCCGCCCCCAAAGCCTCCATTGCTCTGGTCATTACCAGCAGAGTTTTTCGAGCCACCACCAAAAAGACCACCGAAAAGGCCCTTCTTCTCACCGCTCTTAGAGGATGATGAGCTGCCAAACCCACTGTTTGAAGTGCTTGATCCACCAAAGCTTGATGCTCCACCTCCCAAGCCTCCCTTGGACGAGCTTCCGAGCCCGCTTGAACCTCCAAATCCTCCCTTCGAGGTACTTGCTCCTCCTCCGAAGCTTGACGCTCCGCCTCCAAAACTGCCCTTCGAGGTGTTTGATCCGCCTCCAAAGCTGGGTGTTCCACCGGCTCCGAGCCCACCTGCGCCACCAGTACTTCCAAATCCTCCCTTCGAGGCAGTACTGGATCCACCGAAGCTTGACGCTCCACCTCCAAAACTACCCTTTGAGGTGCTCGATCCGCCTCCAAAGCCAGGTGTTCCAACGGCTCCGAGCCCCCCTGCAGCACCGAACCCTCCCTTCGAGGTAGTACTTGCTCCTCCGAAGCTTGAAGATCCACCGCCAAAACCACCCTTCGATGTACTTGATCCGCCTCCAAAGCTGGGTGTTCCACCGGCTCCGAGCCCACCTGCACCCCCGAATCCTCCCTTTGAAGTACTGGATCCGCCAAAGCTTGATGATCCGCCTCCAAAGCTTCCGTTGGAAGTGCTTCCACCTCCGCCAAAACCACCCTTCGAGGTGCTTGATCCGCCGAGGCTCGATGATCCACTTCCAAAGCCTCCTTTAGCAGATCCGCCCATTCCACCGCCTCCTCCGAACCCCCCCTTTGACGTGCTTCCTGCACCAAAGCCTGAGGCTCCGCCGCCTCCAAAACCACCACCGCTTCCTAGACCACTGCCATTTGGACTTCCTCCAAATCCGCCGCCGCTGGCATTAGTTGCACCGCCAAATCCACCGTTGGAGTTGCTTTTGGAAAACGGGGCAAATCCTTGGTTGGATCCTTGTCCGAGCCCTTGGCCACCTCCTCCAAAGTTTGGAAAATTTGGCATCTTTGGGAATGAGAACTCCATACCGCCGCCTTGATATCTTGGATCGTTGGGCATGATTCCCAGAGGCCTTCCGGTCGCGACCGCATAGATTGCCGCCGCCAGTCCAATACCAGTGGCAGTTACTGCAACTCTCTCGTAGATCTGAACAAAACTCTTTGCACCAGAGTTCTCCAACTCTGAAGGCCGTTTCCCGGAGATCATTTGAGCCGCTGCGGATGGTCTGTAGCCTCCTCTCTTTGCCGCCGCCAACGCTTTCTTGGCTTCCTTTTCAACATTGATAACGGATTTCTCTAGTGCAGCCTTCTTGGCAGTGGCTGTCTTCAAGTCTTCCTCGGCCTGCTTGGCTTTCTTCTCGGCCAGTATCCTAGCCTCAGTTTCCTTGGTCACTTTGACTTCGGCTTCCTTGTACATAATCTCTGCTTTCGTTCGCTGGTCTATCGTTGCAGACCTATCGTTGGCAATGTTCTCTTGCGCAATCAATTCTGAGGCAGCCTTTTTGGCAGATCTTTCTTTCTCTTTCAGGAATTTGTCGGCTTCAATCTTGATGTTTGTCTTCTTTTTCACATCTTCACTGGCTTTATCTAGTTTCACTCTTTCTTGCGTGAGTTTTTCGGTAGCTAAAGTAGCACCCTTTTGTCGTTCTAGATTACTCGACAAGGCATTTGTTCGTTGTCGGGCTAGACTCTCAGATTCAATCAGATCTGCAGCAACTTTTCGGGCTTCGACTTCTTTCAGTTTTGCTACTTGATCTTGTTGGGCTTTCGTCATTTCTTGTTTCAATTGTGTTTGTAGTTTGGCTACTTCTGCCGTAGAACCACTAGTCGTCTTCAACTTGTCTTCGGCTTCCTTGAGTTTTGCTTGGAGTTTTACAATTTCGGGGTTAGCAGGGCTGGACAATCTCACTTCTGTCTCTTTCAACTTGGTTTCAGTGGCCTTGAGTTGGGCTTGAATCTTGTCCAGATCAGCCTTGGCCTTGGCTTCAGCCTCCTTCTTGGCTGCTGCCTTAGCGGCAGCGATTTCCTTCTCTTGTGCCGACTTTACAGCCGCCGCTTTTTGTTCAATGGTCAACTTCGCTTCTGCTTCTCGCAATTGATCCGCAAGAATCTTATCGTTCTCCATTTGTTGCTGTAATTCAAAGTTCAACTGGTTGGCTTTTGCCTCTTGTTCTTGAATGAGTGCCCGATTCCTTTTCACATCGATTTCAGCCTGTTTGATTTTGGTTTCCAGATACGGCAACTGCGTAGAGCCTTCCTTTGCAACGTTGTTGGAGGATTTAGCAGATTGTTCGACTTTGCCTCTGTTGCCATTGTCTAGCGATGACGCTGAATTGAGGGCGTTATCACTCACTGCCGCAGTACCAACCACAAAGGCGCCCCCCACTCCCAAGATCAGATTTCTATTTTCTGCATCTGCCCTACGATCTCGTTCTCTTCGTTCCTTGTCGAATCGACGTTGTAGCTCTTCATATTCATTTTCTGTGTACAATTCATGCAAAATGAGAAAACCTTGTCGTGTCACAAACTACATAACATAAAAAAGCATCACATCACATCACGACGCATGACTCACCTTCTACTTTTCTGCGTCTGTTTTCAAGTGCGCTCCTTCCCAGCGCAAGAGCCCCCAAGGATAGACTGGCTAACGGAAACAGACTCGAACCTCCCGTAATCTCGCGGACTTCGCTACGGGTGACATCTCTTTCTTTTAGCGATTTGCGGAGTTCTTCCTTGCCCAAGTCTTGCTTCTTTTTGCTAGCTTCCAGTTCTGTTTCCAACAATTTGCGCCGCTTTTCCGCGGCTTCTAGTTCTCGCCGTAACTTTTCCCGAGCTAGCTCTGTGTCGGCTAGATCCGCCACCGTGGTAGTTGGAGCCTCTTGAAAGTTGCTTTTGAGTAATTGTTGTTCAATTTGATCCCGTTGGAATAGCAGCTGTGACAACTCATCATTCGATTGGAACCGTTGCTCAATTTTATCTCGTTGTCGCATCAATAGTTCGAGTTCCTCGTCCAAGTTGGAGGCATCGGGATCGAGGGTATTCTGGACTGCTACTATTGGGTGTCGTGCGGTGATGCTTGGTTTAGGATTCACAAAGGCATCGACCCCCAAACTAGTACGGTTGTCATGATCCTGTAGAAGAGCTATTGAAAGCACGACGAAACTAAATCTCATCTTGCGACTCTCCTTTCCATTGATATTATTGTATTGATGTTGTTTGTTCGTGATGAGACGTTACTTCGTTCCGTTGATAGCTATCGAAAAACCGTTGTGTGACATACCGTGGAAGGTGTTTGATTGGTTGCACATTTCTACCAAATATTTCAACGGCAGTCGGCGTACGCAATTCTGCACAAAATGACGTCAGTGTCGCAGCAAATTCAAAATAATTCGCACTTGTGCATCATTGAACTCCTGTTCTCCTTTCTCCACGTTTGTTTCCGATTTCTGACACATCGGACCAAGACATCGGCATCTGTTTTGGGAATTTTTGTCCGTTCTATTTTATTTCAATGTTGGCGGCTCACCCAGGCGCGTTCCACTCCGACAGTGGACGATGATGGCAATGATTGGAACAACAGCGCGTGGATCATTAATAATAATGTAGTTTTCAGAATAAAGTCATCTTTATCATCTAGCTCCAGTGAAAAAGCCCGAGATTCCTTCGGCTTTCATCTTTGACGGTTTGGGTCTTGCCTGCTTCTTCGACCGGTAGTCCAAAGCACCATGCTACCGCAATGTTTGATTGACAACGGCTGTATCCTTAACTAAAATTTTTTTTTAATGGACTATACGTGTAGACAAAGTTATCTTGTGTGTCTCTCAGCGTGACGATGGCACCTCCAACCTTTCGTGTCTTTCAGACGCTGTTCTTCGAAATTTAGGTCGAAGGAAGAATCAATCAATCATCTGTGATGAATACGCATGTATGCTAATGTTGATAGAAGCAACGCATCACTATTGCCATATCACGTCCTACATGATTCTTTGATTGTGTGGGCTTGGACAATTGGGATATTTTCTCTCCAGAACCTACAGTATTGTGTGTTTGAAAAACCGTTCGTTAAAATTTTGGACGACAAAATTGAAACATCTTAGATGAAAGAGGCATGTATGGTGGTGTATGATGCATCACCATCGCCACATTACACGTCTTAACATGCTTCGTTTATTGTGGTAGATCAACACGTGAGGTGTTCTTCCTCCGGATCCCATCTGATAATACCCATTCGTCGTCACCTTGTCATTTCTGAGACGACAGGAGAAAACGGACTCTCATCTCATCTCATTCATACATACCATCTGAGAGTGAGGTGATGAGGAAATGCCATGGATCATACAGGTAGGACAAGACTGATGCTGTGCCTTGCATTGATCAATAATGAATCCTGATGTTCTCGTCGTGGGGCTCATCTCCCTGCCCACTCGTTTTTACGATCGTCAACGCATCTACTGGTACGGCACGAGTACCAGATCAACGTCCATCAACCGCGATTTTCGTGTTCGTGATGTGTTGAAAGCAGTTTTTGAACTGGCGTGGATACTGTTGGCAGATTGGTTCATAAGTAGCTTTGTCATATATGACATCCGTGGTACATTCCTCGCTGGTACATTCTACACAAAGGCTACACAGAGTACGCCAACACCGTCCCGCCCGTTTCAAGCCCCCTTCTCTTCGTCACAAACAAAAAAATATTCGGGCTTCCTTCACTTTCAGTTCCGGTATCACACACTTTTCGCTGGGACTCGAATAATATAATCGACACAAATACAAAGCACGCTGTTGACAGCAACACAAGCATATAGCAAACCAAAGGAAACTCTTATCCTCATCTCAAGATCACCAAAAGTATGGGCGTCTCTAGCATCATGAACTCGTCTTTGGAACTTCGCTCCAAGCCAAAGGGCATTCGAACCAAACTCACCCCTGTGAAACACAGCTTGCAAAATCGCAAGCGAAAGGTTCAGTTTACGGATGTCCACGTCCTTGAATACGACAACTCTGCTAGCAAACAACAGGAAAAGGGAGATCTTTGGTGGACCAAAGACGAGCGTAAGGAAATCCTGCAAAACAACCATCGTCTCGCCAAACTATTCAAGACGCATCATCCGCACGACATTGCCAACGCGAACGATGCTTACGATCAATGTTGTTACAGTGACGAAGACACCTCTTCTTCTTCATCCTCTGAATCAGAAGACGAGAACAAGCCCACCTGGCTCATCTCCAAGACCAACATTCGCAAGCCCAAACTGCACCTTCCCACTCATGTGCGCGGCCTCGAATGGGCCATTTTGCCATACTCCAAGAAACATCGCAAAGTCCACGTCCAACAAGTGGTCGAAGCTCAAGATGATGATGACATGGCGGAACTAGCTGGAAGCTCCAGCAAGGCCTGTGTGGCCTTTGCTCGACTTTTGGCGCAATGCGATGAGCCATCGGCGCCATCCTTTCTCAGGAGACCGCGACCACGGATGTGGTGGTAGCAAGTGACAGTGAAGCTACAATTACAAGATCACTCTCGCTACCTACTACTACTAATACCACTTCAAGACCACTCCTACTACAAGCTACCATCATCACCATCCCCTATATGGTTGGACTCATGTCCTTCCGTATGACACGACACGACTGGTGATGAGTTTGATCTGTCAGGGATTCAATATCCATTCCATACATGCTGTTTTGTTCTATTCAAAATGACTTCAAGTTAATGGGTGCACCTGCATCCATCCTATAGTCATGAACAAGAACGGCATTTTCCATTCCATTCTTGGACTGAAAACTCCGTGACACTCAAGTCACGGGACCAACAGTTGAACTTTGCATGGAAGGAACCGCATAGCAGCCTAGCATTATATTCATTAACGCTAAGAAGCAAACATTACAACTATTACCTGTGCGTGTAGCATTGAATCTATAGTGCAGTGGTAGTCTTTTGAAGCGAGAGAGAGAGTGGAGGATGATACCCACGTTTCCGATGCGTTTTTGAGCGATCTAGTGAGTCATTCCTTTGAAATTTCGGCGACGCGACGCGACGCTCGTTGAATACGGTATCTTTTGAAATGGTGTACAACGACTAGTGGTGGATAGAGTTCATGATTGATGACTACGACATAGTATGGTTAGGTCTATCTCTCGATGGGATTCATTCATTCATTCATTCGATGACAGGTCCGTTCGTTTTCTTCGCCCCCGCGCTTTTGATGTTCAAGTTCTGTTTCGCGATGAGGATGCCAGATTTGCATGACGAGAAATATAATAAATTCCATTCCACCGATGTGGTTCTCCAATGATTGGAAACGCCGTGCTGACGCCATTCATCGAAGATGTTCCTAGTAGGATTGTACGACCAAGTAAGTGGAATGGAGGTTTTCGGGTTGTCACAGTGTGACGTCCGAAGGAATCAAGCAATCGAAGAGGTCTGCATTCTTGGGGAGTTGAAGTTTGAAATTGATTGCAGTCGGAAGGGTCTATAGAAAGATACCCGGATACATACATGGAACGGATTAGCGATTGGCATTTTCTCAACGGCTCATAGATATTTTTAGCTCTCTTTGATTTTTGGAGAACACCCAAAACAAGAAGCGACGACGTTGAACAATCTTGTGTTTTAGTTTGCACCAACACCTCGTTCGGCGATTAGAAAGAACGAGAGAGCTTGCGTTAATAGTAGCAAGCAAGAGTGAAAACGACTCCGAATCCTACTTCTGCTAGTAGAGTATCCATCTGCAATACGCACAGTCAGTCAGAACATAGACCATGACAAGCATGTTACAAATATCAAGTCTATTATTGTTGCTACTATTGACCACCACTCTCTCATCAGTGCGGGCTCAAGATGCTGGTGATTTTATTTCCGATCCAGCGGAGAATGACATTGGAGAGGAACTTGCAATTCAAGTAGCAGAATTGGACGAAGAACTCAGTGTGGCCCACATAGGCAACTCGATCCAATTCTACAATGATTGTCCCAGATTGCTTCAGCGAATGTTGAAATACAAATACAAAGAAGTCATCTCCGATTCCTGCTTCAGGGGAGGAGCCAATGTCACCCGCCTATTCAATGACGGCAATGGCATGGAAGATCGCTTCGATACACCCAATGCTCTACTGGATGACGGTACCTTTGACATTGGTGCCCCGAATGTCACATTTCTTTTGAAAGAACGCGAATGGGATTATGTGATCATCAATGATCACACCCAAGGACCGGTCCGAGAGGTCAATCGAACTGCTTCCATGGACACCTTGCAAAATAAATACTTGCCACTGATTGGTGATAATACCATGGTGATTCTGTTAATGACTGCGGCCTACCGAGCCCCTGCGAAACATTCAGGTGACTTGGGCGGCTTTTATCAGTTTACCGAATTGCTCGACGAAGGATACGACGAGTACGAAGCAATCTTTCCCCAGGCAACAGTGGCTCATTTCGGACTAGCCTTCAAGTACATTCGCGACAACTATGGCAAGTCCTACTGGAATCGTCTTTACGCTCCAGATGACTTTCATCCCAGTCCAATGGGTACCTTTTTGGAAGCCAGTGTCCTCTTTTGCACCATTACGGGAGAAATGCCACCGGAAGCCTACGATGAGACTTGGTGGAGCAATGCTAGATACCTCGATCCACCCATGCCCTTTCCTTCCAAACAGGATGCTGCCATTTTGCGAGAAGTAGCTGGCATTATCTGTGGCATTGAAGAACCAGAAGAAGTCCCACCGAATCAAGGATTCAACGTCATTTTGGCCTTGTCCATTGGACTACTCCTTTCCAATATCGTCTTGTGCCGCTTTTTGCAATTGCAAAAGTTGTCGGAACGACAAAAACGCAAGCTTCGGGATAGCGCAGTGTCCAGACCCAACGTACATTCCGATTCTTCTAGCAGCGAAGGAAGTGGAAGGAGTGCACACAGTCTATCCGAGGTGGTATAATACAAGAGAGATATGACCAAGGCTTACTCAAATTCTGTATAATTATATATTTTAAAGCAATACATTGTTCTGCTACTACCGGTACCTACAGTATACTTTTAAAATTATTGCTGCGACATGAAGAATGGATTTGGGGTAATGTACTGGTACAGTACGTTTTAAAAGTGGGATCGATCAGATTGGATCGGATCACTTCTGTTTCGTTCCCAGCAAAATGTGCTTCTAACGGGCTGGCGTGGAAAATAGAAAAACAGTAATCGGTTGAGTCGGAAGAGGCACAACCGGTTTTTTTTGCAGTATAAAATGAAAATGCAATACTACCGCGCGTTCATCGCACAGAAACAAAACCTGCTTCTGCTAGGCAATGCGGGGCCCTAAAAGTCGCATTAGTCGGAAATGGCATGTCTCATTCACCCCTTAGCCCGATGTGTCCTTTGCGCGCCAGCAGGTCAGAAGCACCTCAAAACAGAAGTGGATCTCGTGACGCCAGTTCGTCCTCTGCACGACGACACCATTGGTGGAGACGTTGCTTTTTTAACCGCTCGCTGAATATTCAAGCGAGCGCCAGCAGGGGTGCTCGATGCGACACTTTTGACGACGACAACAACTGGAAAATAACCAGAAGGATCGACGGTACTGCTTCTTTTTCTGTAGTGTACGCAAGTGAAGAAGAAGATCATCAACAAACCAACTATCCTACAACACTGACAGAGCCTACCATGACATTGATGCTATTAGAAGACGGAATCTGCGATGAATCTTGTGGTTGGATCGCTGCTGCGATTGCTGCGCTTGCCTATGGAACCTATGGAGTTCCCATTCGAGCTACCAAATCGATTGACGTGCACCCCTTGGTGATGCAATCGTACAAGACTCTTATCATATTTGTACTAGGGTGGAGTGTTATGTTGCTAGGTGTGGAGGTCAAATTTACATCCTGGGGTCTATTGAGTGGGTTGCTGTGGGTTTTGGGAGGTACCGGTGGAATTTACGGCATTCGAAAAGCAGGGTTGGCCATTGCAGTAGGTATGTTCTGTTGATGCGTGATTGGGTGTCGTGTTCTCGTTTCGAGTTACAATGTAGTCTGTCTAATGCATCACTCATGACTTTCTTCCTACGCAATCAACAGGAACTTGGGCATCAATCATGATCTTGGTCAATTTCCTATTTGGTATCATTATTTTCAAAGAACCCGTCCATGATTTGGGTGGAACCTTGGCCAGTTTTTGCTTGTTGGCCCTTGGATTGGTGGGCATGAGTCGGTACAGTGCACCTCCTCCAACGTCTACCGGTGTCAACGACCTGACCCTAAAGGAAGAAGACGCAGAATTGGAGGCCCAACCCATGAATGCATCCACAACCAGATTGAGTGGTAGTAATACCAAACCTAGAAAAATCACGGCACCAGATGACCCCAACGCACCCAACGCCACCATCTGTGGAATTACATTGACCAAGCGTCAATGTGGAATTGCCGGTGCCGTCATCAATGGAGTCTTTACAGGATGTTCCTTGGTTCCACTTCACTATGCCAAGGAAGAAGGATTTGGTGGAGAACTATACATTATCAGCATTGCCTGTGGCGCTATGATTTCCAACATTATCATTTGGGCTCTATTTTTGGTGGTGCGATCAATACAAGCTGGCTCCGTCGTTGCGGCTGCCCAGTCTATGCCCGAATGGCATTTTGCTGCTCTTTGGAAACCAGGAACCTTGGCTGGAGTCTTTTTGTCCATTGCCATGTTTGGCAGTATCATCTCCGTCACTTACCTAGGGCAAGGAGTTGGCAACAGTTTGGTTCAAGCCAAGATCCTTGTCAGCGGTTTGTGGGGAATTTTGGTATTCAAAGAAATCAGTGGAGTCGAGCGAGTCTCCAAGTGGTTCCTTTCGGCGTTCATTACCATTGGTGCTATTGTTTGGCTCAGTATGGAACGATTGCGATCCACCGATGGGGCCGATGCTTCCCACTACAGCTAAATAGAAAGAGAAAGGAAACTGCTGTACGATGATGTAATGTAAACAATAGACAAAAAGATAATTCATGATGCTAGGACTACTGTATCACACTACTATGATGATGGAAACGACTGTAATCAAGGATCCCCGATGTTTGCTCCCTCTTTCGATGATTCGGCAAAATTTCGTGTAGCATATCGAAGCAAAAGGGTACAACTGCACAGGATAATCATGTCTTTCATCAGTATCAAGCGTGGATTCTTGGGTGTTGGCTCAAACTCATCGAACAAATTGAGAACACGCGTGATAATGATGCCACAACCTTCCAATGCGATATTCTTGAAAAGAAACCACCAATCCACGAAATCATACAGCTCACGACATGAAACTTCTACGTCTGCGTTTTGTATATATATGGCTGCAAGACTGATAAGCGCCGTCTCGTACCACCTGACGCAAATATACTTTCCCAACAGCTGGTGGAAGTAGTATCGTGACGACAAAATAAAGCTGTTGCTTCGAGCTCCAGTTTCTTCCTTTTCATCGGGATCACATGGATCCGGTTCGGTCGTATCTTCGGTGCCCTCCTCTGGAATGTTCTCGCTGTGAAGGCCGTTTTTGCCTTCTCTTCTGTCAAATTCCTGTTCTAATAGTTCATAGAAGAGGTTGATTTTCTGCATTTCTTTGACACTCTCTTCAGATTGATTATTCCGATCTGGGTGGTGCACAAGACTAAGCCGTCGAAACTTCTTTTTCACAGCTTCTCGAGTGGCTTTTTTGTGATTATCGATTGCAAAATACTTGAAGGCATCTTCCAATGATACTTTGTTGTCGCTGCTGTTGCTAAAGTGTTCCTCCTCCTTCTTCTCATCGCCATGACCACCTGATGATCGAGTACCTTTTCGAGCACTGCCTTTTCGAGATTTCTTTGATGATTCATTGTTGGCGCGGAATGTTTCATGCCGTGGACAGGTCGAGACGAAGAGTTTTTCCAACAACAACAAGATCTTAAAGAAGGCCATCAAAATTGAAGCCAGCTTGTTCTCATTGGTCGCCATTCTGAATAAGTATCAGTTCTGATTCTCTTTCGTTTCAGAGTGTAGAGAAAGATATCAGTGGAGAGAGCGTGACTTTATGATCAGCAAAGCTTTGCGCAGATTGAAATATAGTAAAAGCTCTTTTCAAAAACATCAGAAAATTCACATGGCCATTTTGGTTTCAGTTGGTCAAAGTAGTCAAATGTCTTCGCGCCACAAAACCAAGTAACGGTGAGACGATGTCCAACATGATGATTGCCAAAGCGCGAGACCAATCCAATTAGAGCTCCTCGCTGTTAGCTTCCTCTTTCCATGATTCAACACAGTTCCATTTAGGAAGCAAGGACCACGCATATCGAAGCAAAAGGATACAGCTGCACATGACAATCACATCTTTCATCAAAGCCAAGCGTGGACTCTTGGGTGTTGGCACAAAGTAACCGAACAAATTGAGGGCATGCTTGACAATGATGCTACTACCGTGGTGCGCCATAGCCGGAACAAAAAATATCACTTCGCTCAATGAGAAGAAATATCCAGCTACAAGAGTGACTCCAAGAATCAGCCACCATGGAAAAAGCTTCCACGTGAAATACACAGTGCTCTTGAAAATAAACCAGTAGCAGTGCGAGAAAATCAAGACATAATACTGCTCATGCTTCGAAGCATCTTTGGCGATTTCCATAAATCTGCTGAAAAGGATGGCCAAAATCGTTTCGTACCATCTGCCGCAAAAGATATACTTTCCCAGCAGGATACCAAAAACAGAGAAAAAGGCTGGATCTAAATTGGCATGCTGTCGGAGCTGCTGGAAGTAGTATCGCGACGACAAAATAACACTGCTGCTTCGAGCTTCGGCTTCTTCCTTTTCTTGCATCATCTTGCATCCCTCCTCATAAAAGGCCTTGACTCGATTGTCGAAACCAGGATTAGAAGATCCAACACAAAAGTCCAGGACTTTCGACCCGTGTTTGCTGGTGCTGGTCACATACTCCCCAAAATATCCAAGCCTGTGTGCTTGATGGGTCAAGTATGTTAAGAATTCATTATCTTCGTAGTACACAGCGTAGTGCAAGGCATGGTTGCCATCGGCATCCAAGCGCGATTGGAGTACGTTGACATAAACTTCATAATTGAACTTCAATGTATCTTCTTCCGCAAGGTATGGGAAGGTGCCAATCATTTCACCTTTCCGGGCCCTATCTCTAAGCGATTGTTGCATACACTCTGCCATCGACTCTTGGACAAGCTCAATTGCAACATCCGTTGCACCAAGTCTTAGTGCAATTGCAATGTCATCCGTCGAACATTCCATGATTGAGTTTGGTGGTTTACTTCTGGCACCCATTTGACTGCTGCCATTATTGGTCCCTTCCTCCTCCTTTTCTAAAGCTTCAATTTTAGACTTCCAGGTCTGGTGCGCCTTCATTCGTCCCTTTTTCGTATTTAGAGATGAATTATAGAACTTGCTTTTATTTTGTTGCTTGGTCTCCTTTTGTTTCTTTTGGAACTCTTCCATCTTCCGTCTCGCTTCCTCCCATTCTCTGTGCATCACTTCTTCCATTTCTTCACGTCGCCTGTGCATCTCTTCTTCCATTTCTTCTCGACGCCTTTCAAATTCTTCTTCTCGGCGCTCTTGCTCCTTTTTCTCGCGTTGTTGAGCCCTTTGGCGTTGCTTCTTTTGTACCTTGCGGCGACGTTTGCGTTCTTCGTCCGAGATGCCAGGTTCGTCGGGATCCGCTTCGGTGGTATCTGCATTGGGCTCCTCTGGAATGTTCTCGTTGAAAAGGCCACCTTTGCCTTCTTTTCGATCAAATTCTTGTTCCAACAATTCATAAAAGCGATTGATTTTTTGCATTTCTTTCACACTCTCTTCGGATTGGTTGTTCCGATCTGGGTGATGTACAAGACTGAGTCGTCGAAACTTCTTTTTCACAGCTTCTCGAGTTGCTTCTTTGGGATTGTCGATTTCAAAATACTTGAACGAAGCTTCCAGTGCTGCTTGGTTGTCGCTGCTGTTGCTGAAGTGTTCCTCCTCCTTCTTCTCATCGCCATCTGACGAACGAGAATGTTTCCGAGATTCATGATTGCCGCTGAATGTTTCAGGTCGTGGATCGGTCGAGATGAAGAGTATTTCTAACAACAACCGGACGACCTGAAAGAAGGCCATCAGAATGGCGGTGAGCTTATTCTTATTGGTCGCCATTTTGAACGCGGATCAGTTGTGATTCTCTTTTGTTCCAGAATTTAGATAAAGATATTAGTGAAGAGTGTGGGGAAATTGTCAGCAACGCCATTTGACGCAGATTGAAACAACAAAGTAATAGCTCCTGTTTGACAAAGACGCGGCAATTTTGAAAATTATGTCGGAAGCGTGTGTTGACAATCAATTGGTCAAAGTAGTCAATCTTGGTATGAAATACTCCACACCCTCTACTGTACCCTACCGGTATACCTACAGATGCGATACACGAAAATGCTTAGGTATAAAGATTAAGTAAACAGTAGACAGAGCTGTAGTACATGCATGATACGGAAACATGCCTGCAATCGAACTAACATTCTGGAAACTGAGAGTGAAAGCGCGAGAATAAGAGTTCTAGTTTTCTTCGCTGTTGTTTGCTTGCTCTGTAAATGATTCAGCAAGGTTCTGTGTAGGTAGAAAGGACCACGCATATCCAAGCGAAACGATACAGCTGCCCAGGACAACCACATCTAGTAGCATGGCTAAGCGTTGATTCTTGGGACTTGCCACGAAGTCACAATGTAGATAAAGATCTCAGTGGAGAGATTTCTTGTGACTTGACCATTGTCAGCGGACTTGCCTGAATGAAATATATTAAAAGCTCTTTTCATCCAACGAACAGAATAAACAAGTGGCCCATTCAGTTCGTCAAAGTAGTCAATCACTATGTCTTTGCGCCATCCATCACATCCGCATCACAAAATGAAAATGAAGAATGAGGTAATCTTCAGGAGATGCAGCAGCGCAGTGATTCAGAGAGATCGCCCACTCTATTTCGTCAACTATCTCCAAAGTGCTAAATGCCGATGCGCGAGATCAATATAAAATCAGAGCTCCTCGCTTTTCGCTTCCTCTCTCAAAGATTCTGCAAGGTTCCATTGAGGGAGGAAGGGCCACGCATATCGAACCAAAAGGATACAACTGCACATTACAGTGACGTTTCTCATCACGGCCAATCGTTGATTCTTAGGTGGTGGCGCAATGTACTTTCCCAACAACAGACCAGAAGCAGAGAAAGAGGCTGGATCTAAATTCGCATCCTGTCGGAACTGCTGGAAGTAGTGTAACAACATCGAAATAACACTTTTGGCTCGAGCCTCAGCTTCTTCCTTTTCTTCAATCGTTTTGCATCCCTCGTCGTAAAAGGCCTTGACTCGATTGTTGAAACGAGAATTTGAAGATCCGACACAAAAGTCCATGACGCTCGATCCGCATTTGCTGGTACTGGTAATATATTGCGCAAAATGTCCAAGCCGATATGCTTGATGGATCAAGTACGTTAAGAAGTCATTGTCTTGGTAGTACACAGCATAGTGCAAGGCATGGTTGCCATCAGCATCCAAGCGCGACAGGAGGACGTTGACATAAACTTCATGATTGAAAACCAATGTATCTTCTTCCGCAAGGTATGGGAAGGTGCCAATCATTTCACCTCGCCGGATCCTATCATTAAACGACCGTTGCATACACGCTTGCAGGGACTCTTGGACAAGCTCAATCGCGACATCCGTTGCACCAAGTCGTAGCGCAATCGCAATGTCATTCATCGGACATTCCATGATTGAATTGGGCGGCTTGCTTGTGGCTCGCTTTTGGTTGCTACCATCATTGGAATTCTCACCCTTCTTTATAGCTTCAATATTGGACTTCCAGGTTTGATGAGCCCGAAAGCGCCCCCCTTCCGTATCTAGAGACTCTTTTGCGAACTTGCTTTTATTTTGTTGTTTGGCCTCTTTTTGTTTCTTTTGGAACTCTTCCATCTTCCATCTTCCGTCTCGCTTCCTCCCATTCTCTGTGCATCTCTTCTTCCATTTCTTCTCGACGCCTTTTATATTCTGCTTGTTGGCGCTCTTGCTCTGTTCGCTCTTTATATCGAGCCTTTTGTCGTCGTCTTTTGTGTACCTTGCGGCGACGTTTCTGTTCTGTTTTAGAGATACCTAGCTCGTCAGGATCACATGGATCGGGTTTGGTGGTATTTTCAGCGGGCTCCTCTGGAATATTCTCGTTGTAAAGACGATCGTTGCCTTCTCTTCGATCAAATTCTTGTTCCATTATTTCATAGAGGTTGTTAATTTTCTGCATTTCTTTCACACTCTCTTGGGATTGATTGTTCCGATCTGGATGGTGCACAAGACTAAGCCGTCGAAACTTCTTTTTCACAGCTTCTCGAGTGGCTTCTTTGGGATCATCGATTTCAAAATACTTGAAGGCATCTTCCAATGATAATTTGTCGTCGCTGCTGTTGCTAAAGTGTTCCTCCTCCATCTTCTTATCGCCATTTGACGAACGGGAATCTGTTCGAGAACTTTCTGATGATTCATGATTGTCGCTGAATGTTTCAGGTTGTGGATCGGTCGAGATGAAAAGAATTTCCAATAACCACCGGAAGAAATGAAAGAAGACCATCAAAATGGCAGCCAGACTCAGAGCTGTACCGTAGACAGGTCTGGTTACCTGAGATTGCGGATCCCAACTCTGATCTGCTTCAGGTACTGACCTAGTGTTGTTTGTTTGAAATGACAATCCTTGATAGAATACAAATTGATTCAAAGAAATATTATATAATGATTACATTTTGACTGAAGTGAAGGATGCACGAATAAATCCAGTATTGAAACGGAACTGCAATACTGGGCAAGACTCGGCGGGGTTAGGTAAGCTAAGGCAGTAAGACCAAGAGTATCCTGGTAAGACTGACCCTTTTCCGAATAGCATAGTGGACAAATTATCAGCAGCCGGTCGGCAGACAGACTAGATTCGACTGTCAGCTTATTCTTATTGGTCGCCATTTTGAAAACGGACCAGTTGTGATTCTCTTCGTTTCACAATGCAGATAAAGGTATCAGTGGAGAGAGTGGGACAATGGTCAGCAAATCCATTTGACGCAGATTCCTTGTGTTATATCAATGATGAAAACACGAAAATTGCGGGGACAAGCCAGGGGGTCTAAGTAGTCAATCTTCTTTTAAAATCATATATCGGTATATCCGTTTTGGACTTCACGTATTGTAAAATAATGCCGCCGGAAAGAAGAAAACTGTTCGCCATGTGACAGTTGTGAGCAACCTTCTGATCACCAGTTATGCAGGGAGATAGCCCATCCTCTTTCGTCAAATATATCCAACATGATACGGGTGGCTAGCGCTAGGTGGGGTCGAAAAAAGGAAAAGCCATCACAAGCAGAGGACAACCAAACCATCAGCTCTCTACAGGGAGGAGCACCCACTGAGAATGAAATCCATTCTCCGTCTACCACAGAGTGGTCCCGGAATCCTAGTCAAAAAACAAAGAAATTCAAGAAGACAAAGAGCAACAACGGCACTTCACGCACACAAGTTGATCCAGATCCAGTGGAGGCTATTGAATGGTCCCGAAATCCTCGTCGTTCCAAAACAAGGAAAGTAAAGAAGAAAAAGAGCAGCGATGACAAGTCAATTGATTCCACATCAATCAAATCGGAATCAGATCGCCCAAGAGATGCCCGAAAGAAACGAAAGGGGAAGAGAAACAAACGAGGAAAGAATGCAAACCTAGTCATCGACGATAGTCTTCCAACTCGTGACTTCACTTTTGAATGGTCCCGGGTATCTGGTGCCTCGGATCCAAAACACAAGACGGAGAAAACAAGTGATTACATCGACGAAGATGAGACATCTCTCAAGTCATCAAATAGCGAGTATCCAAAGAAGACCAAATCTGCAAGATCTATGGACTCGGGCAGTAGTCATAGCCGAGATGTATCGGTCAAGTCGTCTGCTAGCCGCAAGCCACGCAGGAAGAAGAAATCTACTAAAACTGACGACGTCGAAGACAGTGGCCACAGCCGGTCCGATGTCTCCCTGAATTCATCGTCAAGTCCAAAGAAGACCAAATCCTCAAGGCACGTGATCGACGATTCCAATGATAGACAAAAGAAACTCAAAAGAAACAAATCTACCCGAAGCGTTGACTCGGCGAGCAGTCGTAGCGTGGATCGTTCCACCAAATCATCAAACCACCGTCGGAAGCTACCAAAGAAGAACAAATCGACTCGAAGTATGGACTCAACTAGTAGTCATCGCCTGAATAAGTCGCCGAAGAAGAAAAAAAGCAGACGTGACAAGTCCATTGATTCCTCTCCACGCACTCCAGACGATGCCCCAAAACGCAGGAAGAAGAAGAAAAAACACTCAGACACGAGCGATAGTGCCCAGACTCGCGATTTCTCCTTTGAATGGTCCCGAGTACCTGCATCGAATACAATGCAACACAAGGAAGAGTCTGAATCTCCGAGTGACCACTCTGAAGCAGACGAAGAAGCGTCCCTATGTACATCCAGTAGTAGTCACAAGCCTCTAGAGCGCACCGAACCTCGAAATCCACCAGGAAGGACCCATTCCGGACATAGCGTGGGCTCTTTGATGAATCGCAGTAGTACTGAGTTGACGCGAATACAATCAAAACTTGAGGACATCAAATCGTCTCGAAGTGTGGAAAAATCAAGCCATGGTGACAAAGATGCAATACAAAAGGAGGAAGAGCCTCACAAACCAGCAGGAAGGACCCACTGCCCGAAGAGCGTGGACGCTCTGGTGAACCGCAGTAGCACTGAGTTGACGCGAATACAATCAAAACTTGAAAAGTTAAAGTCGTCTCGCAATCTTGACTTATCAAACCGCAGTGCCAAGGAAGAGGAGTCCGTGGATCAGGTGGCGATGCAAAATAACAAATCGCCTCGAGCGATTACCGCTGATGACAAGAATGATGGACGTTTCGCAATCTCACACCAGCTACGGAAGGAGCTTGAGCCTGAGCCGAACGGAGAGCACAAGAACCTCCAAAGATTCTTTGCAGATCTGGAAAAGTATGAAACGGATCTCATGGATGAGCAAAATGTTTTGGATTTGGAAAAACAGAATTTGCAATCCAGAGTGTTCGAACAAGTCAAGAGACAGGAACAGCTCGAAACGACATTGCATGCGCTACAGGAGAAGTATCAGGTGCTGTATCTTCAGTTAGACGACGTAGATCACCCGGTCGATAGCATCCATACTCGCAGGGAGATGTTGCAAACGGAAAATGAAGTATTACGACTTCGAATCAAACGCCAAGAGGCCACTTTGGAAAAGTACCAGAAATCCAATCTAATGAAAAGCCGAGAGAATTTTCTCATGAGCGAAGTTTTGCTAGCCTCGTCAGCTGTATCATCACTTACTCAATCTGCACCGCAAATAAGGGGCGAACTATTGGAGCTCGAAGCCAAGTTGAAGGAGAGAGATAAGACACTTGAAGAGCAAGCCTTGCAACGCAATGAAGTGAAGGCTGAAATTGGCAAGGTGCAACACGGAATCACGGGAGGAGATGAAATGCATGTGCTGCAAACTCGTATTGCGGATCTTGAAAAGGAGAAGAAGGACTTCATGGCGGAGATAGCTCGTCTCCATAAGGAGGGGAGCGAAACGCAAGAGCAAAAAGAAATTCCTAGATTTCAGAGATCATTATCGCACGATGAGGAAGAGGATAAGGCAGATGTGGCAGACATGAAATCGATCCTAGAAGAAGGTGTTAAGGAAGATAGTACGGAGACTACTAATGAAAAGACGCAAGATGTTGGATTTGTCGGTTGGTTGTTTGGAGTCCAATCCTGAGCTATAAGAAGAGACCTAGTCCTCTCCGTCTGACGCAGAGGTACTTCCATGTTGGCCCTGGCCCTGAACTGAAGAGGCATAGGTGTTGTTACTATTAAGCCACAATTTTGATTATTTGGTTCTTGAATTGTTCTTTTGCCTTCTTTTTTTGTTGCCTTCTTCTTGAGGTTGCGCGAAATACCGGTAGGACAGGTAGGGTATGTAAGCGAGAACAATAGATAAAATATGGCATGTTTTTATCACTATTTTTCTGGCAAGGTCATAATTACATAGTTGGCAACGTTCCAGTGTTCAATCGGAGCAGTCGAAATGACTATTTTCACTTCCTTTTGCGGGAACTTTTAAGTGCAAACGCGAAGCCATTTTCCAGTCAATGGTGCCGCAGGACCTTGAAGGAGTTTGAATTTGGTTTTCCAGCATTGCGGTCTTCGTTTCAATGACTACATGTATGAAGCTCACAACAATGCAGTATAATGAAGGACGTCGTAACATAAATTTAGAAAATGGCTAGGAGAAACAGCTTATGGAATCGAAAGGACGAGGCAAAGAACCAGCCTCTTCCAACTCCAAAAACTCCCCTTGACCAGAAAGTAAACAGCAAGAAAGGGACATCGATTGATGATTTCATATCCGACCCTTCTCCGAATTGGAGCATCAAGGAACATCGGTGGAGCTTCAACTCAAACATGAGCAATCAAAACGGTATTTACCTTGACTCGGAGAAGAGTACTGCTACCGGCGCGTCCACAAAAGAATTGCCAAAGAAACGAGGAAAGCGACCGAAACCACTACTTTCCAAGGCAGATTTGGCAGAGTTGGAATCGACTGAGGAGTATTCATCTTCAGAAGAATCGGAGGTAGTAAAGTCTAAATCCAAGACGAACAAGAAAAACAAGAGCAATAACGTTCGAGGTAGATCTGAGAGCCCTACTGACGATGAGGATTCTTCAGGTAAAGAATCGAAAGGAGCAAATGATGATTCCTCCTTTCGATGGTCTCGGCTTCCTCCATCAAAACTGAACAAGAAAGGAGATCGGAAGAAGAAGACGTCGAGTTCACCAAACGCTTTGGACCCAATCAGTCAGAGCATGAGAAGCATGAGAAACGCCCCGCTCTCGTCCAACGGTGACCGTAAGCCACTCAAGAAGGCTAAATCTCTAGAAAACCCCTTTAGTCGAAAGCCATTGAGAAGGACCAAGTCTACCAGAAGTGTTGACGTTGAAAGCACTGACCTATCTCCTTCAGAGTCATCAACAAGTGAGAAATCAGTGCCCGTGGGTCGGAAGCCTTGCAAGAGATCCAAATCTAATCGTAAGTTGGACAGTAGCAAGCGAGAAACATCTCTGGGCCCATCTGATCTTCGTAAACCACAACGAAAGACCAAATCGTCTCAGAGTGTCGACAAGAATAGTTACAACTTGGGGGAGAGCGTGGACACATTGATGCACCGCAGCGACAGTGAGTTGTCGCGCATACGATCAAAACTCGAGAAGATCAAGTCGTCTCGGAATAAACTTGACGAATCCAGCCGTAGTCGCAAGGAGGTGCGATCTCTCGATCGGATGTCAATAAAAAAGAGTAAATCTTCTCGAAAGATGATCACAGAAGATTCTTCGGACGACGACGAACCAACGGAAGAGATGAAAGCTGTGACTTCGGACGTGAACGGCAACCAAAGTGAGAGTGATTTAGCCCTCATTTTATCTTCAAGTGAGCGAAGATTCCACAAGACAAGGCCTCGCGAGTCGGACACAGATGAACACCCAGATGCAATGCAAATTTGGTCGACCAGACTGAAAACAAAGTATGGTTCCAAATCGACTCCAACTGCACCAGATATGTCCGCAAAGTCTCCTGAAAGACGAAAACAACTGAAACATACCAATTCATTTCGACGTAGAGGTCTTATGAAAGGCAACAGCGTCCCTGCTTTGTCCCTTGATGCTTCTTTCAATTCGGATCCACGCAGGGGTCTAATGAAAGAAAACAGCTTGGCTAGTTTGTCTCTTGATGCCTCTTTCGATCCGAGAAAGAGGACGAATAGA
Source organism: Cylindrotheca closterium (assembly GCA_933822405.4). Lineage (NCBI taxonomy): Eukaryota > Bacillariophyta > Bacillariophyceae > Bacillariales > Bacillariaceae > Cylindrotheca > Cylindrotheca closterium. Next base: position 328,491 of record CAKOGP040001335.1, on the reverse strand, counting down.
CCAAGAACTAGAACTAGTATCAACGTATGTGGCAACCAAGGAGGGAGAGACTTGTCCTCGGAGTCTTTTGGTGGTGGTCGAGTAAGAAAGCAGAAACCAAGATCTGTTCGAAGTGTGGACGACTCATTGATGCATTCCAGTGAAAGTGATCTATCCCATATGATATCTGAAGGTCGAGGCGACTCTGATCAGGCAGACGAGCCGAAGGAAGAAGTAGGTACCTCTCAGAGATCTGCTTCCAACCGAAAAGCTATTGGTGCTAGGAGAAGTTCTGCCGATCGCCTCAAGGTGCGCAAAACAAACTCTTCTCGGAATTTGGACCAAACAAGTGATCATAGCCAAAAGAAAGCAGATAATCGCATTCGGAAGGCGCCCGGAAAGACTCGATCGGATGGAAGCCTTGCCAATATTAGAAGAGGGGGTGATGTGGAACGAAAGGCACCAAGTCGGACGGCGTCTGCCGACCATGTGGGTTCCTTTTACATCCACCCTCCTGTAAGAATCGACTTTGCAGGCGAAATGAATGAATCAAAGAATGTCTCTGAGCTACTGGACGATATCTCTGAAGTGTTGGAAGAGACAGAAAAACTCAAACGAATTATGCACCTCGAAACAGTACTGCACAACCTGCAAGAGACCTTTCAAGGATTGGATGCAAAGTTGGATGCAGTGGATCTGGATATTCCAATGAAAATCCAAACCCGAACAAAGGTGTTGGAAGCCGAAAATGAAGTGCTTCGCGTCCGACTCGACCAACAAGACGAAGCCTTGAAGAAGCACAAAAAGGCCGCAAATGTACAAATCGTTGCGATCGAGGAAGTGAGCGACAAGTCGACATCCGAATTGAAAAAGGAGTTCGACGAAATGAAGGCCACTTTGGAGGAGAAGGACAAAACCATCCAAGATCAGGCCTCGCGATCGAAACAAATGGAAGTGGAGATGGAAGAAATGCGAAAAGAAGTGTCAGAGGGGAAAGAGGTCGCAACTTTGCAACAGCGCATTTGGGAGCTTGAGAAAGAGAAGACGGCCTTCATGACGGAGATTTCTCGTCTCCACCAGACGAATTTTGAAGCATCGCAGCGTTCACTTTTGAGTTCTGAATTGACTGGATCATTTCAATCCAAAACCTCAGTTTCCACAGATCAATTGGATGACAGCGACAATCACCAAGGACCTGGTTTGGCTGGGTGGTTGTTCGGATCATCGAGGACGACTCGCGCATAATTAGTGCGCCGAAGAGAGTTTGTTTCAATGTTTGTCTGGGGTCAACTGTACAAAGAATCAGTTTATTAGACTTCACCGAATAATATAAAACAAGCAATATCTATTTCATTAGTCACATGTCTACTAGCTACTCCAGTTTTGGTACTTGATGCAATACGGTGGAGATTTTACATTGATGAAGGCGAAGGTTCCACAGGCTCGTACGTCATCGCACAAAGATTTGAATTAACGTTCCCGCCATCTGAACGCGCCAGTCATCCGAAGTACTGCATTGCACGTAACATTGTTGACACGTTGGATCCATCCACACAAAAAATCAAGCGAACTGAAACATCACTCGACAACAGTGTTGCAACAACGACAGTATCGTACCTCCTCTCTTGATCATGAAGATATTGAGACTCTTATCAATAGCTTGCCTTGTGGACGAAGGCTTAGCGGCTTTTCTGCCCTTTAGATTGCACATAAACGATAGAAGAAGTTCTTTTGGACAAAAGCAATCAAATTTACAAGACAGAGATCCATCATCTTACCGGATACGAGAAGGCCTTGCTCTCAGCGAGCAAACTAACAATTTGAATGAAGAGGTAGAATGGAATGACAATGAAATAATAGATACAGATGCTTCGATGGCGGAATTGGAGCTGGCCTTGGCAGAATCTCAGAGGAAACGGGCTGCTTTGGAAGACGAATTGATGGCTTCCATGGCTGAGAGTGTACTCAATCGAACGCCGCAGATGGCTCTGGCTGAACTAGAACTTGCCCAAGCGAACAAAAACTTGTTATCACAGGATCTAATCAAAGCAACGACGGGACTTCTTGGTCCTATTGGTGGGATTGTGGGGGTCTCAGCAGCTGGAGTAGTAGCTGGACGTAATTTCTTACAAAAACGACAAGCCAAAATTGAGGACATGGAACGACGAGCCTATCAATCTCGATTGGATGCTGCTTTGCAGTTAGAGAAAATATCGGTACAATCGGCGGCGCAGAAAGCAGCAGCAGTAACTGGGATCGCTGCGTTGGGTGTGACCCTGAGTGGTACTCTAGATGAATTTTCACTGCCATCATTGGGTGGAAACTCAATGCCAACTATTAGCATCAAGAACGAGCAACAGGTCGCACAAAAGAAGCTGGTTGAACCAAAACCTGAGCTGCCCTATCTCGAAGAAAATATCAGAAATGCTGAATTAGAGGTGGAAGCCAAGGAAAAGGCCGTCTTGGAAGCAACTCAAAAGAGCCAACGCGCTGCCGGAGAGGCGGCCACATTGGCCACTGATGAGTTACCCTCTCTCAAAGAAAATGTAAAAAAAGCTGAATTGGAAGTGCAAGCCAAGGAGAAAGCCATCCTGGAGGCCACCCAAAAGAGCCAACGTGCTGTCGGGGAGGCGGCCACATTGGCCACTGCCGAGTTACCCTCTCTCGAACAGAATATCAAAAAAGCTGAATTGGAAGTGCAAGCTAAGGAGAAAGCAGTTTTAGAGGCAACCCAAAAGAGCCAACGCCTCGAGCAAATGTTGAAGACTGAGGAGCAGGCGTCACTTACATTGCAAGCCCAATTGAAAGCTGCCGAAGAAGCAGCCAAAATGGCCACTGCTCGTTTGTCATCGGCCGAATTGGCTGCCAAGGAGGCAGAAGCACGAGCCTTGGCAGCGGAACGTAAGGCCACTACATCACCAGCACCAATCACCAATATTGACATGGAGAAAAAGGAAGACAATGCCTTTGCTACTCGAAAGAAGGAAGAAGCCGAATCCTTGGATCTCAAGAGAAGAGTGGCCGAGGGCATGTTGCGACCAACCAGCAAAGCAACTAGTCCGTTTTCTTCCAAGTTGGCAACTTCTACAATTGCTACTCCCACGGCAGGTGTGGCAGCAACCGCTCCCAGTAGTGCATCTGACGCACTCTCCAAGGTGACGAACAATCCGGCGGTACTTGCATTTATTGGAGGGGGGGTTGCAGCCGCTGCTGGCGTAGCAACAGCTATTGGTGCTGCAAAGAACAAGGAGGACAATGATAAGCAGAAGAAAGGGGATCCAGTTCGGGCCACCATGAAAATTTCAACTTCCAAGCCCAAGGCAAAAGCCAAGAAATCAGACGAGCTCCCATTCAACATTCCACCACCACCCAAGGAGATTTCCTCACCGTCGAAGGTCGGCAAACGAGGAGATGATGCTACCAAGTCATCTTTTGCATCATCAAAACCAGCATCAGTGGAAGAAACAAAACCACATAAATCTGGAACAGAGTCAGGATCATCACCGTCAACAACATCTAAGGGACCAAAGGGATCGCCGGGTCCCAAGACTCCCAAGTTCATATCTTCGTACGATGGACCAGCAGATGAAGATGATCTCAAGTCTTTGTCTTCGGCTTTCAATCCTGGAGTGGATATTTTGAAGGATAATGCCTTCCAAACTGGTCCTGGGGCTTCCAAATTCTCCAAGTTCAGGGCTAGTGACACATCACAATTTGGGCCTGGATCTGGTGCTCCTAAGGGATCCTCGCCGTTTCAAACAGACCCTGGTGCTTCCAAATTTGCTTCCAAGTTTGGGGCTAGTGACAAATCGCCATTTGGGCCTGGTGCTGGTGCATCTAAAGGGTCCTCGCCGTTTCAAACAGACCCTGGTGCTTCCAAATTTGCTTCCAAGTTTGGGTCTGGTGACAGATCGCCATTTGGGCCTGGTGCTGGTGCATCTAAAGGGTCCTCGCGGTTTCAAACAGACCCTGGTGCTTCCAAATTTGCTTCCAAGTTTGGGGCTGGTGACAGATCGCCATTTGGGCCTGGTGCTGGTGCATCTAAAGGATCCTCGCCGTTTCAAACAGACCCTGGTGCTTCCAAATTCCCATCATCTCGCAAGGGTGCGTCGTCTGTCGGAGCTAGCAGTAAAAGCTCATCAAAGGAAGAATCACTATTCTTTACTGGGCCCTCCACAAGATCGCCACTCGGGCCTGGCTTTAGTGCGGGCCCAGGAGTACCCAAAGGATTTGTAACTGGTCCAGGTCCAGTCAATGGACAAAGCAATGGCGTTGATAGTGCTGAAAGTCCCAGAGCTGGTACGGTTGATACAGGTGGTTCACAAGGATTTCTGAGTTCAAGTCCACCCAATGGACTTGATAGGGGTGCTCCGAAAGGATTTCCAAGCTCTTATTCAAATGAAACCAATGGTGGTAATGGCGGTGTCAAGGGCATCGGACGTGATCCAGTCGCTCCACTAGATTCGCCTGGTGCGTCACCATTCGAGACTTCTGGGAAAGGATTACCAAAGAGAGGATCATCATTCTTCACTGGCACTACAACAGGATCTCCGATTGGTCCAGGTGTGGCTCCCAAGGGTTTTGGAGCAGGCTCAGGAGTACCGAAAGGTTTCCCACGCCCGGTCAATGGACCAAGCAGCGACCTAGATACTCGATCGAAGGCAGCTGAAAATGTTGCCCCCGACAGCTTTGAAAGTGGTGGTCTAGAAGCACCAAAGGGCTTCTCGAGTCTATCTAATCGCTTTGCAAGTCCAGTCAATGGACGAAACAACGAAGTAAATGCTAGTGCTAAGGAACCTGAAGCTGGAACCGTCTCTTCCAATGGCTTCGGAAGTGGTGGTCCAGGAGTGCCAAACGGTTTCCCAAATCCAGCAAATGGACAAAGTAGTGATCTAGGTGCTGGTTCTAAGGGTACTGGAGCAGGAGCAGGAACTGTTGCTCCCAAGGGCTTCTGGCGGCCAGGAGGCTCGCAAGGTTCCCCAATCTCAGCCAATGGGCAAAGTGGTGATATAGGAGCTAGTCCGAAGGCAGCTGAAGCTGGAACCGTTGCTCCCAAGCCCTTTGACGGTGGTCCAGCAAAACCAAAGGATGACGCAGGTCAAGTCAATGGACAAAGCAATGACACAACTGCTAGTATGAAGGAATCCAAAGCTGGAACCGTCTCTCCGAATGACTTTAAGAGTGGTGGTCCAGGAGTGCCAAACGGCTTCCCAAATCCAGCCAATGGACAAAGTAGAGACCTAGGTGCTGGTTCTAAGGGCACTGGAGCAGGAGCAGGAACTGTTGCTCCCAAGGGCTTCTGGAGGCCAGGAGGCGCAAAAGGTAGTGATTCTAAGGGTGATAGTACTGGTCTAGGTGCTACCAAAGATGGTGTTTCAGGTTCGGCATCTGCAAATGAATTTGCATCTCCTAAGACTGGTTTGCCATTTGGATCACCCGGTAGTGCGGCAAAGTCGTCCTCTGGTACAAGTGAAGTCAAGGGTACCAGTGCTTTTGAAATTTCCAAATCGACTGCTCCTTCTGATTTTGGATCCAGTTCGGCATCTTTTCGACCACTGTCTGGCGGCAAAAGTCCTGCCGAAACAAACAACAGCTATACAGGTGCAAGAAAACGGGAATTCAAACTATTTCCAAAGTCAGGATCATCTACAGTGAAAAAAGGAGCACCCGCTTCATTCGACCCGTTTCCATCGTCAAGGCCGGATACACCTGGTGGGCCAACCTTTCCAACAAAGACGGGTTCACCTGCTGGATCATCCAATATCGCTGGGAAACCGGACGGGCGGAAGACCTTTACATCATTTACTGGTAAGGATGGGGCTGAGGTAATCACTACCAGGCCCTTTGGGAACGGTCCTGGAAAATCATTGAGTGGACAAAGCAATTCCAGCGGCAAGAAGAGCTTCCAGCCCCCAAAGACTGGACTGAAATCACCGTTTCAATCATCTGAAGGAGTTGCAAAGAAAGACTTTAAGCCGTACTCTCCAAAGGGAATGACCAATGAGGTTGAGAAGAAGAGCTTTAAACCATACTCCAGACCTGCTGAAGCAATGACTTCCGAAGCAGATTTGCCTGCAGAGTTCAATCCAACTTTCCCTCCAAAAGAAGGAGTATCTTCAAAAGGAACAGACGGCGCATCAGTTTCTGGATCAAATTTGGGCTTCCAAGTGCAGGATATTCCACAATCTCCTGCAACAAGTGTAGATTTGCCAGCTTCTTCCAGTTCATATCTCTCGGGCATGCAAGGGTCTACCTCAAAGAATCAAGGGGTGAAGTCCTCATACTCGCCCTTTGGTCCCAAGAAAAAGACAGAGCCATCCAAATCTTCAACCTACAGTCCACTTGGTCAGTGGACACCAGGATCCTCAAAAGCGGACGCTTCTGCAAATCTGGGAGCTCCAAGTCTCGAAGGTTCCAAGACAGATGATGCAGCAACTGAAGCATCTGCAACGTGGGCATCAGCGTCAGTGTCAGGAGAATCATCAATTGCTCCAAGTAAGGCATGGGAAACTTCAAAATTGAACAACGATCTCCCGACGGCGTCAATGGAATCGACTCCGTTGCCAATTTCTTTGCAGGAGAATGAGCAGGGTTTAGCACAGCCTGGTGAAGCTTCCAACGGCGAACAAAATACTGAAGAGCCTCAGGGGTCTATTTGGGACACACTTTCTGCGACTGTGTCATCGTTCACTGGTCGATCAACTTATTCCAGCAAGCAAGCAACAACTGCGAGTGATACTGCTGAATTCCCAGCAAGCAAAGTACGGAGCTCGTATTCACCATTTGGTCCAAGGTCATATTCGCAAGGTACACCAAGAGCCCCTTTTGGAGTTGCAAATACTGTGGATCCAACAAGGAACATTGTGGAACAGAAACGGGCAATTCAAGGAGCAACCTCAGGAAATAGTCCTGTGAAGACATCATATGCTCCCTTTGAAGAAAAAGAGAGCAGTTACAGTCCTTTTGGGTCAGCAAGTGTTCCAAACCCTTCAGAGCCTCAAGTGGTACCAAGCCAAGGCAATGCAAATGTTAATAGCCCATTCGGAAGCTGGTCGCCACCCGTTCCAACAAGTTCAGAGACCACAACAAATGAGTCTGGATTTTCACCCTTTGCTGAGTGGCTAAAGAATGAACCACAACCAGGACAACCAGCCACAAGCACCAATGCATCACCAGTGGCTGCTGGTGCAAACCCTGTATCCACACCACAAGCACCAAGTGAGAATATGGCTTCTCAAAACACTGACAATCCAGTTTATTTCTCCCCAAACAGCCCTGGTGCTTTTTCAAAACAACCGCCAGGCAGGAGTTACCAGCCAGATCAAAATGGTAACCAATCCGGCTCTGTAGCTGATTTTAGAAGACCGCGCAGTACAAACAGTTACGGCAACCGTAGAGTTGAGGACTTTCGGCGACTTGATGAAGAGGCAACAGAGCCAACATCACGATACGTGAATCGAGCAGTTGATCCCACACAAAGCTATCGCCGACCTGATCCATATTTGAACAGTTCAAGCAGCAATGTGCCAACTCGAAAACAACAATATTTGAACCAAGAACGGACCATGCAACAAGCAACAGGAAGACAAGCGGATCCGTTCTATTCCAGTCCATATGGGACTAGACCAACAACAAAATCTGATCAAATTGATCCAAACACTGAAACTGCGGCACAAAGAGGGCGGTCAGGCCCCAAGGACTCAAAGCCGTCCAACAATTGGTTCGATGATGGACGAGGAGGGAAAGGTTCGCTGAACCAAGACTGGCAGTGGAACAGCAGTAATTGAAAGCTTGACTGATATTGTATTGTAGGATGAATGTGGGGATAATTTGTCTGTTTGCAATGAGGTAAAACTATATATAGACTTGTACATGTTAAATCATTATTCACAAATACTCTAGAGTCGTCGTCTAGTGCTGGAGATTTTCATGATGTACACGTGTACAGTGTAGAGTGTAGTAGAGTCGTCATCCAAACCCAGAAAGTACAGATATAGGCGCCATTTGGCCGTTTTGGCTAAATAAATTTATTTTGTTCAATGACGTCAGACGCAGTCTGCGCGCCGTCAATCAAGCATCAACCGAACTCTTTGACAACTTGCACTCTTTTTTTACATTCATCAAAATCTTCGCCATGCGACTTTATGCTCTTGCATGCCTCTTTCTCGCGCTAGAGAGCGAGGTTGGTGCATTCATACCTCGAAGCCGCCCTGTAGCTGTCACATTATCAAGATTCGCTACTCCTGAAAAGCAACAGGAATTCTCAGACCGAGTTTTCATTCGAGTTCGAGACCGAATAAAAAACGAGATTGTGGAATTGGATGTCGAACGAAAAAAGCTGGCAACCGAAATAGAGGAAAGCACGGGTCTTGATGATAATGCAGTGCAAGAGAATCTGAAGAAACAAGCAAAGCAGCTTGACGACAAGAAAAAGCGATTAGAGCAATCGTTGCAAAACTTTGAAGCACGACAACAGTCTATAGAGTCTAGCGGTGGTCCACAACCAACGACTGCTGTCCTAGCTGGATCTGTTCTTGTGGCTGGTGTTGCAGGTCGAAATGCCCTGTCGAATCGAAAAATCAAAAAGGAGGAAGAAAAACTGATTAAATTGGCCAAGAAGAATGGAACAAAGGCACCGAGTGGACCTCCTCCACCCGCAGACGACAAAGACAACAAAGCCAAACAAGACGGAGGTGGCGGGGGGTTTCCCTTTTTTCAGTTGGGCACTGCTGCCCTAATTGGTAGTGCACTAATTGGCGCAGGTAATGATGCCGCGATACCGGATCAAGAGTCTACCGCAAAGCCAATCATCATCCAAAAAGAGCAACAAATGTCCTCGACGCAACAGACACCAACCGAACAGGTAGAGCTACCATATCTAGAAAACAAAATCCAGGAAGCTGAGATCAAACAGCAGGCTCAGACAGAAGCCGCAGCACTCATAATGCAAGCTCGACAGGAGGCAAAGACTGCCGAAGCGCAGGATATCACAAAGAAAGCCAAAATAGACGACGAATCGCGGATACAGACAGAACAGGATAAGAAACAACAGACTGGAGCCAAAGTTAATGCTGAAGAGGATACTCGAATAAAGGCTGAACAGGAAAAGAAGTTGAAAGAAGAAGCACAAATTAAAGCCAAAGAAGATGAAGAGGCTCGAATAAAGGCTGAAAAAGAAAAGAAGCAGAAGGCTGAGGAAGAAGCGAGGAGAAAGGCCGAACAGGAGGCCAAGGCTAAAGCTGAGGACGAAGCGAAGATAAAGGCTGAGCGAGAGAAAAAACAGCAGGCTGAAGCAAAAGCAGAGCGAGAGAAAAAACAGCAGGCTGAAGAAAAAGCCAAGGCTGACGAAGAGGCTCGAATCAAGGCCGAACAAGAGAAGAAGATGGAAGCTGAAGCCAAGTTAGAAGAGGAAGCTAGAGTAAAGGCGGAACAGGAGAAGAAACGGAAGGCCGAAGAGGAAACTCGCATCAAAGCGGAGCAAGAAAAGAAATTGAAAGAACAAGCAGATGCCAAAACTAAGGCTGAAGAGGATGCTCGAATAAAGGCCGAGCAAGAAAAGATGCTGAAGGAAAAAGAAGATGCCAATGCAAAGGCGGACGAAGAAGCCCATGTCAAGGCAGAGCAAGAAAAGACCTTGAAGGAGCAAGCAGACGCCATGGCTAAGACTGAAGAGGACGCTCGAATAAAGGCCGAACAAGAAAAGATGCTCAAGGAAAAAGCAGATGCCAAAGCATCGGCGGACGAAGAAGCCCGTGCCAAAGTAGAGCAAGAGCAGAAACAAAGATCCGCAGCTGAGACTAAAGCGAAAGCTGATGAAGAGGTTCGGATAAAGGCTGAACAGGAAAACAAACAACAGGCCGAGGCCAAGGCCAAGGCCAAGTTTGACGAGGAAGTTCGAATTAAGGCCGAGCAAGAAAAGAAATCGAAGACCGAAATAGAAGCGAAGGCCAAGGCCGACGAAGAAGCCCGTGTCAAGTCCGAACAAGAGAAGAAACCGAAAGCTGAATTAGATGTCAAGGTGAAGACTGACAAAGAAGTACGCGTGAAGGATACGGAGATTAAGGTAAACAGCGAATCAGTTGCAGCCGCAAAACCAGGTTCCAGCGAAGCACCTACTAAGGCTGATACGACTGTACCACAACCAGGAATAGACGGAATGACACCAAAGGTGGCGGAAAGCAAACAAGGCGTGCCTATCGGTTCATCGTCAGCAGCAGGGGTATCCATTACACGTTCCCTCTCAATACCCAAAGCTGACACAACAATCGTGTCATCTGTGAGCGAGATGATCAAGGGCAGTCTGCCGTCAAATCTTCTCGACACCAGTACTCTCAAACTTCCCAAAGTCCGTATTCCTGAGCTGCCTTCATTCGCGGATGTTAGTAAGGGTGCCGCCGACAAGCTCTCAACATTTGAGGCTCCAAAGTTTGAGATTCCTAAGCTTCCAAATGTTCCCAGCTCTGATTCGATCCAAAAAGAGATGCAAAACACAATGGAAAAGCTTCGGTCGACACAATTTCCCAGTGTTTCTGCTGTGCGATCAATGATAAGCGGAAAACTACCCTCTGATTTCAAAGCAGACGTCGGGCTCTCGTCAATTTTTGGCAAGAACAAAATGGCGACTACAGCAATCGCTTTGACTGGTGTAGGCATTTTTGCAACCGCTTCAACTGCCCGCTCACTTCGAATCTATGACGAGACATGGGATGAACGAGATTGCATTGCTGTTCTTGACGATCCTGATAACCCCCCGCAAAAAGCAGAGTTTTTCACCGCTACGGACAAAACACCATCACCGTTTTCGCCAATCAAAGAGTTCAACAGGAATCTGTCAGTGCCAACTCAAACAGATTCCGAAACATTGTCAGCACAGCAAGCGTCAGGCGCCACAAGGCAGGGCATACCAGACAGGTCTTCTTACGAGCGCCCACTACCGAAATTTGGGGCCACGAACGATGCGGTCAATGGAAGCTCTCCCAAGGGCTCGCTTGGGTCAGTCAGTCCAAAGGGATCTTTCGGTGGGATGAATCCAGTCAATGCGTCACCTTCCTCCCCCTTCAGCTCTACGAATTCTGCTGCAAAAACTGGTCTCTCTGACAAGGACATGACCAAGGGAAGCTTAAAGAACCCGTTTTCAGAATCCAGCTCGTTCAGCAAAGGTGGTTCATTTGGTCCCAAGGGTGCTAGTACAGCTTCTCCGTTCTCTAATGAAGGTTCCACTGCCTCTAGCACGAGTCCATTCTCACCAAAGGGTGCTACAGCTCCAAAAACAGGCTTGGGTTCGTTCAGCAAAGGTGGTTCATTTGGTCCTAATGGTGCTGGTACGGCTTCTCCGTTCTCTAAAGAAGGTTCTGCTGTATCTGGTACGAGTCCATTCTCACCAAAGGGTGCTACAGTTTCAAATACAGTCTCAAATTCGTTCAGTAAGGGTGGTTCATTTGGTCTCAACAGTGCTAGTGTCGATTCTTCGGTCTCTAAAGAAGATTCTATTACACCCAAGGGTGCTACAGCTCCAAAGACAGGCTCGAGTTCGTTCAGCAACGGTTCTTCTGGCCCCAAGGGTGCTAGTACTACTTCTCCGTTCTCTAAAGCAGGTTCTACTGTCTCTGGTACAAGTCCATTTTCACCAAAGGGCGCTACAGCTCCAAAGACAGGCTCAAGTTCGTTCAGTACTGGTTCCTTTGGTCCCGATGGTGGTCGTACTGCTTCTCCGTTCTCTAAAGAAGGTTCTGCTGTCTCTAGCACTAGTCCATTTTCACCAAAGGGTGCTACAGCTCCGAAGACAGTCTCGAGCTCGTTAAGCAAGGGTTCATTCGGTCCCAAGGGTGCTAGCGCAGCTTCTCTATTCTCAAAGGAACGTTCCATCCCACCCAAGGATGCTACAGCTCCAAAGACAGGCTCAAGTTCGTTCAGCAACGGTTCATTTGGTCCCAAGGGTGCTAGTACTGCTTCTCCGTTCTCTAAAGCAGGTTCTACTGTCTCTGGTACAAGTCCATTTTCACCAAAGGGTGCTACAGCTCCAAAACCAGGCTCGGGTTCGTTCAGTACTGGTTCCTTTGGTCCCGATGGTGGTAGTACTGCTTCTCCGTTCTCTAAAGCAGGTTCTGCTGTCTCTAGCACTAGTCCATTTTCACCAAAGGGTGCTACAGCTCCAAAGACAGGCTCGAGCTCGTTCAGTAAGGGTGGTTCATTTGGTCTCAACAGTGCTAGTGTCGATCCTTCGGTCTCTAAAGAAGATTCTATTGCACCCAAGGGTGCTACAGCTCCAAAGACAGGCTCGAGTTCGTTCAGCAACGGTTCTTTTGGCCCCAAGGGTGCTAGTACTGCTTCTCCGTTCTCTAAAGCAGGTTCTACTGTCTCTGGTACAAGTCCATATTCACCAAAGGGCGCTACAGCTCCAAAGACAGGCTCAAGTTCGTTCAGCACTGGTTCCTTTGGTCCCAACGGTGGCAATACTGCTTCTCCGTTCTCTAAAGAAGGTTCTGCTGTCTCTAGCACTAGTCCATCTTCACCAAAGGGTGCTGAAGTTTCAAATACAGGCTCGAATTCGTTCAGCAAGGGTTCATTTGGTCCCAAGGGTGCTAGTACGGCTTTGCCATTCCCTAAAGAAGGTACTTCTGCCTCTAGCACCAGTCCATTCGGACCCAAGGGTGCTACAATATCCAAGACAGGCTCCAGTCCATTCAGCAAGGCTTCGTATGGTCCTGAGGGTGGTACGAAGATAGGCCCCGGTGCATCTAGTAAGCGTCCATTTGGTTCCAATGGTGTTGCAACAATTTCCCCAATCTCTAAGATAGGAAAGACAAGTGATACCGTCAATGGAAGCTCGACAGACGATGATGATTCCCCCTTCAAGACTGGAGAGTCCACGGAATCTGGAACCTCATCAAAAGCTTCTCTTGGTGCTATATCGTTCGTTCCTACAAACGAGAGTGAAAGTGAAGAGGATTCCAAGGAGGAAAGTCAAGATGATAAAGGGGACAAAACACCGTCGGAAGGACAACAAAAGAGGAAGAAGCCTTACTTTTTTTCATCCTCCATCAGAAACGGTCCATTGTCCTTGATGTTTGTCCAAGATCCTATTCCAGGCAAATATGTAAAGGGTCCAAAAACTTCGACAGCTGATGCCTTTGAGACTGACTCCAAAGAAGGCGAAACGTGAGTAAAAAGCTGTGAGTAAGGGTCGCGAGATGATATGCTGATACATGGAAGTCGAATACTAACACTTAGGTTTTGAAATGCAGTGAGACAGGCTTTGACGATCCTTCAAGTAGCATTCCGGAAGGTCCGAATTTAGGAGATTCAGTTGGGAAAGTTCTCGCATCAGTCACGCCCGGAACGTCGACATCGTTTGGTGGGTCGAAAGCTGGCAACAAGCCGTCGGCTCCTCCGCCCTTCAACAAACCGAAATCATCAAAAGGTGCCATCAGCAAGAAACCAGAAACTCTTATAGATAGCACTGATTCGGTGGCAACTGCGACGCCATCTCCAAAGGTCAATAGCAAGGGGATGACTGGATCTACATCACCGTTCGGAAAGACCGAGATGCCCAAAGAATTTGGTGGGCCAAAGAAAGGAATCCAGGAATCGACATCTTCGCCTCCTCGATTCTACAAAATAGAATCACCACATGGTTCACACCATAAGTCCGACATCCCCGACGAAGACTCTGGTGCATCTTCAACTACAATGCCATTTCCAAAGCTCAATAACAAGGGGATGAAAGGTTCGACATCGCCTTTCGGAAAGACCAGAACACCCGCATTTGGTGCCTCTAGCAAAAATTCCGACAGCTCCAAAGATGACAATGAGACAGCAGCGACTACTACACCGTTTCCAAAGCTCAATAGCAAGGGGACGAAGGGGTCCACATCGCCATTCGGAAAGACCGGAACACCCACATTCGGTGGATCGAGCGACAATTCCAACGATGACAATGAGACAGCAGCGACTACTACACCGTTTCCAAAGCTCAATAGCAAGGGGATGAAGGGTTCGACATCGCCATTCGGAAAGACCGGAACACCCACATTCGGTGGATCGAGCGACAATTCCAACGATGACAATGAGACAGCAGCGACTACTACACCGTTTCCAAAGCTCAATAGCAAGGGGCTGAAGGGATCAACATCGCCATTCGGAAAGACCGGAGCAACCACATTCAGTGGATCGGGCGACAATTCTGACAGCTCCAAAGATGACAATGAGACAGCAGCGACTACTACACCGTTTCCAAAGCTCAATAGCAAGGGGCTGCAGGGACCAGCATCGCCATTTGGAAAGACTGGAAAACCCGCATTTGGTGGGTCGGCAAAGGCAGACAGCAAGGGATCAGCATCGCCATTTGGAAAGACTGGAACACCCGCATTTGGTGGGTCGGCACAGGCAGACAGCAAGGGATCGGCATCGCCATTAGGAAAGACTGGAACACCCACATTTGGTGGCTCGGCGAATACAGGCAGCAAGCCATCATCGTCATCTCCTTTCACCAATAAAATGCAATCGCCGAAGGGGTCCATGAGCGAAAGCACAACACGCTTTGAAACAAGTGGAAGTAAGCCAAAACCTGGGACCAAATGGTCGTCTTCTCCGTTTTCCAAGGGGTATGTGCCTGATAGTCCAAAACTCGATAATGAGTCATCTTCTTCGACTCTGTCTGAAGATCAATTGTTGGAGACCGAAGAGTCTTTCGAAACATCAGATGACTCTGAAAGTTCTGGCCCCTCCTGGTACAATTCACCCGTGACCACTGATTGGGGAAAAGACGACGATATGATGATGTCAGAGTCTCCCGAGATGAGGCAGCAATCACCTCCGCCACAACCTTCCAAAGCTCCCCCCGCAGAACTAAACAGCCAAAGCGCGACATCGTTTTCCAAGCAACCTTCACCAAAGCCTAAAGCTATTGACCAGATGCCGAACAATATCATGTCGGCCGACACAGCAACATCTTCCAACCAACCGGAAATGTATGCTCTAGATGCTGACGGTGGTGATTCTGTACAATGGTGGCAAATACGCCAACAAGATTGGGGGCTCGAAGAGGAATCAAAATCAGCCTTTGCTGCACCTCCTCAGAGGCCTCAAGCCACGCCAAAACATTGGGATCCGCATGGTGCAGTAGATGAACCAGTTGACATAATGACCAAGTATTCCTCGAGCAATGGTGAGTGGTGGTCGCGAGGAAAAAGTGACACCACCATGAACCCAGATCCCCCAATTTTACAGAGTTATAGCAGCAGCGAGTCCTCAACCCAAGAACTACCAGTGTTGGATGTTGCGCCTGACGAAGAGGAATTGAGCAACGATGCCGATATTGCTGAGGAACAAGAGAGCGCCGTCCCAAAACTCCCAGACAGAATTGACGACAAAGCGGAGGTGCATCTAACCCCAGTGAATCCCAATGATCCTACTGCTTCCCAATTCGAGAGCGATTCGACTCGTCCTTCGACATCACTACCGCCAGCTACCAATACCAATACCAATACCGACGACACAACGCAAGACACCAAACTCATTCCAGTGAACCCCAATGACCCATATGATAAGAAATTCAACAACGACGATACTTTGACACCTGTCGAAAGCGATCAAGACGTATCGGATGGCAGCTGGTACAACTCTCCAATCGATTCGAGCTTTTTCAGTGCGGATCGAGACTAATAATAGTATGAAAGCAATAGGTAGGAGAAAATGAAAGAAAAAATGTAACACTGACCCGCTATTGTTTACCAATATCTGAATGAAATAATAATAATACTTGTACAAAAGAAATAAATATATGCAATACTGTACTGTGTTTCACGATCAACACAATACTCGTCACACCCAGAGATTAGCCCGAAAATAGCGATGGAGTTTCACCGCACAAGAAAAAGGCATCTTTGTGCGTTTCAATTTCGCGTTCTCTTGCTTTTGCTTGCTTGTAGACCTCTACATACGATAGCGGAAACTGGGCGACAATTTTGATTTTGCCAGTTGCCTTTTTGATTTGATCCACCACTTGGTAGGCTGTGAATGGACAAGGCCGTCCATTGACGGAAAGAATCTTCATTCCCACCTTTAGATCCGTCTTGTCAAAATGGGATCCATGTGGAATCTCGTGAATAATGACACCATCGTCCGAATCCATCAATTTGAGTCCAGTCGACGTCCATTGGAAGGTCTTGTGGGTGGTGGCCACAAAGGCTTCGGCGTCCAATGCCATTTCGACACCATCAATCATGGTCAATCGATCCAGAGTGAAGGCGGCATCCTTGGCAGTAGCGACTTCGTTGGTGTAAGTAATGGATTCCAATCTCATTCCAGGTTGAATGGGTGAGTACGAAAAGGGTGTTCCCCCGACAATTTTGGAAATGATGACATCCCTGCCGCGTTGTTCAAAAATAAGTCCCATGTCGGCATCCGCCGTGGGTTTGACCACGGTTTCTGTCATGTCTTCTTCTGCACCGTCCAGTACCAATTGGCTGTCCATGTATTGACCCACGCCCACCTTTTGGACCGTCATTTCTTGAGTCTTTTTTTCTTCCACTGGCTGCTGTTCTGGCTTATGGCGACGATCCGCCCAGATGCCCAAGTTGGTTTGGACCATGCGTTCGGCCTTGACGGTAACCTTTCCTGGCAAGGCCACGTCCATGGCTCGCATGGCTCCTTCGGAAGTGGTCGGTTTGACTTCGACATTGATGGATTGCAAGAGGGATCCAACTTCCAATTCGTTGTAGGCAAACATGCTCTCGTTTTCAATGCCTGCAATCATGATTCCCTTGACGCCTTGGACTTCACGAAAGGTGAGACCTGTTTGATAAGACACAGCGTCCTTGACGTGTTCCAATCCTTGGCCTTTGACCAAAAAGGTAATGTTTCCAGGAGGTGCTTCTTTGAGAATGGTGGCAATTTCAACGGGATCTGCCTTTTGGACATCCAAACCATTGATTTGAAGCATCTTGAGGCCTGGCTTGAGTTGGGTCTGTTGAAAGACCAAACCGTCTTCGGCAATTCCCGAAATGGTCAAATCGTCATCTTCGTCTTCACGACAAAAGCCAATTCCTAAGACGGATTCCTTGGTGGGTTTGTGCAAACAAACCTGAAGTTTTGTAACCTTTCCTTTCGTCTGCTTGACCATGTTGTTAATATTATTATTATTACTCTTGGTTGATCTGCTGCTGCGAGACTTTAAGAGATAGTATACTAGGATGGGGAATAAGATGATTGAAAATTCCTTTTTGGTTGTTCGTTGATACCTAGTGGAAGCAACGAGCGATAGAGAAGTGGATGGAGGTACGTGAGTACGTGACAGATTTCTTTGCATTTTGGCGGGAGGTCCAGAGCGCAAGGCTTGGCATTTAGTTAACGTCCATCGCCAATGAAGTTGTCGTTGGCGAGGTGCTTCTATAGGCTTTTATTATTGACAATTTTTGAATACTTGGACCCGAGCGACGGACGTGCAATCCTCCAACAGTGCGCCGGAATTTTGAATCAAAAGGATGTACGGTACGGTACCGGTACGCCAGTCTACGGTCATCATTCTCGTAGATAAGACATATTCAACCGAGTACGTCATAAACCGTGGTGCGACATGAATTTCTAAATATCCAACGGGTGTCAAACAAACCCAACCAACAACTGACAAAAGCTCATCCATCAAATACTGTACTATACTGAATACTGTACTGTAGCAGCCAAATCAGCGAGTGGAAGCTTATAATATATATTATAGCAAGCATACCTAGCGCAACTAGCAAAACACAAAGCTATAGTTTGAGTAATCTTGAAACCACAAAAGAAAGCTTCAAAATGAAAAAGAAGATTTCAAATAGCCATGATGGCAATCTCCCATCCGGACGCATCCTCCTGATGATGATGTGCATCGTTGCTTCCGTGCCATGCGTACAATCCTTGGCCAACAACAACAACAATAATAGAAATAGCTGTCCTTCCAATGATTTGCTGGATATGCTTGACAACAACAGCAACAACAACAACAACAACAAAGAAGCACTGGGTCTTTATGGAGTTCACGATGCTCTCTCGGCTCGGATTCTCGAAGCCCAACTTCCCGAAAACAAAAATGCCGCCTTGTTTGTCAGCGGATTCGGAATTTCGGCCTCGCGGCTAGGACAACCGGACGCTGGTTTGTTAACTAGCACGGAATTGCAAGATTCCACCAAGCAAATCCTGCAGCGGACCTCCTCTCGACTGCCGGTGCTGGTGGATGGCGATACGGGGTTTGGAGGTGCCGCCAACATTCGTCGGACCATTCGGGATGTGGCCAGTCTCAAGGCGGCGGCTATTTCCATTGAAGATCAAACCTTTCCCAAGCGATGTACCTATGTAGCCGGCAAAGGAATCACCGTATTGGACCGCGCCGCGGCCAAGGAACGCATGCAATGGGCATTGGCGGCGCAACAGGAAGCTTATGAACAGGATGGCAATCAATTATTAATAGTAGCACGAACGGATTGTCGGATGCAACTGGGATTGCAAGAAGCTATAGAGCGTTGCCTATTATTTGAAGAGCTGGGGGCAGATATTGTCTATGCCGAAAATCTGCAGAGTCAAGATGAATATTTGAAACTACGATCCAAAATGCAAGAATCCACGCCCATGATATTGGCGCAAGTCCAAACTGGTGATCCCGAACAAACCACCATATGGAATCTGCAGGAAATAAGGGGAATGGGGTTTGACATGGGCCTCTTTGGTGTCTCAGGACTGCAAGCCACCGTGTCGGCGTTGGAACAAGTGGCGTCTGAAATGATGCAATGTGGCGGCATTGTCCAAAATACGCCCCTTGCCAGTTTGGAACAAGTAAAGTCTGTGGTGGGATTTGACGAATTGGATGCCTTTCAAGAAAGAGCGACAACTAGTATGGATAACGGTAACAAAAGGAGAATACGAAGCAGTGCCACTGCCTTGTCAGCACATTACAGTCGTGGTGGTTCGCCGGTTCGTCAATCATTGGCTCGATTGTCAAGTCGTAGTCCTCATCGTCGTCGATTCCATACGGTCCTTTGGAGCACCGCCAATGATGTCACAGAGCCAGATGATGAACAAGGCCCGCAAGCTCCATTCAACAGAATGCCTCCTCCAAAAAGCGATGAGACGGTCACGGACCAGGTGGAAGAAACAGTCAGCAAAGTAGACAGTGACGACAGCAATGACAAGGTGGAGCCCACAGAAACGACAGAATCATCGTCTGATGATGAAAAGACTATTACTCTTTCAGACGATACCATCTCTAATCTAATTGATCCCCTTGCTGCTTCTGATGTGAAAGGTGCTGAAGCCAAATCGACCTATGATCCTCTCAAAGCAAAATTTCCGTCTCCCGAGACGACCAGCAGCAATTCCCCATTTGCAAAGAAAGGAGGGGGCTCTCCATTTGCTGCTGCTGCTGCTGCTGCTGCCAAAAAGGGCATGTCATCATTCAATACAGCAGCAGCCAAGAAAGGAGGGGGTTCTCCATTTGCGGCTGCTGCCAAAAAGGGCATGTCATCATTTGATACAGCAGCAGCCAAGAAGGGCATGTCATCATTTAGCACATCAGGTCCAGGCAAGCAGTCGTCCAATCCATTTTTTGCCAAAAAGGGAAGTCCCAAGGGAATGAACATGGGTACTACTACTACTACTACAAGTGACGACGAGATTAAGGAACTAGATGTCGAGGAGGAGAAAACTGGCAGCAAGGCACCCGCCAAGAGCTCATTTGTGCCTAAGACTTCCAAGTCGGATTTTGGAGCACCAGGCTCTCCATTTACTGCTGCCAAGAAGGGCATGTCATCATTTACGCCGCCACCAAAGGGTGCTTCATCGTTTGCGCCTCCCAAGCAATCCGGAAATCCCTTTTTTGCCAAAAAGGGAAGCCCCAAGGGATTTGCTGCCAAGACTGCAACAAGTGACGATGAAATCAAGAAAGAATCGAGTGATGACGACGAAGAGTCGGAAGAAACCACAGCGTCCGCAAAGAGCCCATTCGCAACCAAATCTTTTCCGAAAAAGCCAGCAGCCTCGGCATCTGTATCGCCCTTTTCCAAGGATGGCATGGCATCATTCAGTGCAGCAGCCAAGAAGGGCATGGAATCATTCAGTTCAGCGGCCAAGAAGGGCATGGCGTCTTTTACAGCTCCCAAGCAATCAAATGCTCCCTTTGGCGGTACAAAGGAGGCTCCCAAGGGAATGAGTCAGGATAGTGGCGAGGACGTCAAGGAATTACCCAGCAATGAGAATTCTGTGGGTAGTAGCAAAGCGGAAGCCAAAAACACGTTTGCATCAAACAGCTTTGCCAAATCCAATGATACGGCAGCAGTCTCTCCGTTTGCCAAGAAAGGTTTGGGACCACCCAGTGCAGCCAAGAAAGGGTTTTCGTCGTTCGCAGCTCCCAAGCAATCCGAATCACCAATTTCTGGTATGAAGGGGAGTCCAAAGGGCATGGCCATGGATGCTGGTGATGAATTGAAGGAGGAGGAATCAAGTGACGAAGATTCAGTTGGTAGCAAAGCTCCGGCCAAGAGCTCGTTCGTGCCAAAAAACACAAAATTCAACGTCTCGGCATCTTCGTCTCCTTTCGCTAAGAAGGGTATGGCGTCGTTTAGTGCAGCGGCCAAGAAGGGCATGGCATCGTTCACAGCTCCAAAGCAATCAACATCACCATTTTCTGGCACGACGGCAAGCCCAAAAGGATCTTCCAAGGATTCTAGCAGCGATGAGAAGGAACTGAAAAAGGATGACTCGGTATCACCGTCTCCGTTCGCCAAGAAGGGTATGGCGTCGTTTAGTGCAGCGGCCAAGAAGGGCATGTCCTCGTTCACAGCTCCCAAGCAATCGGCATCACCATTTTCTGGCACGACGGCAAGTCCAAAAGGATTTTCTAAGGATTCTAGCAGCGATGAGTTGAAGGAACTGAAAAATGATGACTCGGCATCTTCGTCTCCTTTCGCCAAGAAGGGTATGGCGTCGTTTAGTGCAGCGGCCAAGAAGGGCATGGCATCGTTCACAGCTCCAAAGCAATCAACATCACCATTTTCTGGCACGACGGCAAGCCCAAAAGGATCTTCCAAGGATTCTAGCAGCGATGAGAAGGAACTGAAAAAGGATGACTCGGTATCACCGTCTCCGTTCGCCAAGAAGGGTATGGCGTCGTTTAGTGCAGCGGCCAAGAAGGGCATGTCCTCGTTCACAGCTCCCAAGCAATCGGCATCACCATTTTCTGGCACGACGGCAAGTCCAAAAGGATTTTCTAAGGATTCTAGCAGCGATGAGTTGAAGGAACTGAAAAATGATGACTCGGCATCTTCGTCTCCTTTCGCCAAGAAGGGTATGGCGTCGTTTAGTGCAGCGGCCAAGAAGGGCATGGCATCGTTCACAGCTCCAAAGCAATCAACATCACCATTTTCTGGCACGACGGCAAGCCCAAAAGGATCTTCCAAGGATTCTAGCAGCGATGAGAAGGAACTGAAAAAGGATGACTCGGTATCACCGTCTCCGTTCGCCAAGAAGGGTATGGCGTCGTTTAGTGCAGCGGCCAAGAAGGGCATGTCCTCGTTCACAGCTCCCAAGCAATCGGCATCACCATTTTCTGGCACGACGGCAAGTCCAAAAGGATTTTCTAAGGATTCTAGCAGCGATGAGTTGAAGGAACTGAAAAATGATGACTCGGCATCTTCGTCTCCTTTCGCCAAGAAGGGTATGGCGTCGTTTAGTGCAGCGGCCAAGAAGGGCATGGCATCGTTCACAGCTCCAAAGCAATCAACATCACCATTTTCTGGCACGACGGCAAGCCCAAAAGGATCTTCCAAGGATTCTAGCAGCGATGAGAAGGAACTGAAAAAGGATGACTCGGTATCACCGTCTCCGTTCGCCAAGAAGGGTATGGCGTCGTTTAGTGCAGCGGCCAAGAAGGGCATGTCCTCGTTCACAGCTCCCAAGCAATCGGCATCACCATTTTCTGGCACGACGGCAAGTCCAAAAGGATTTTCTAAGGGCTCTAGCAGCGATGAGTTGAAGGAACTGAAAAGTGATGACAAGTTGGCATCCCCGGGTCAGAAAAATGGTTCTCCATTCGGGATAGGGGGAAGCTCAAAGGGCATGGACAAGGATTCGAATGATCGCATTGCATTTGTGGGTGAGAATGCGGCCGATGAAATTGCAGCTGGAGTCACTGAGAAGGAGATTGCAGAGAAAAATGCAGCAGAAGAGGCCGAGATAGAAGCTGCAAAACTCAATGCCAAGGAAGAAGCCGAATCAGCCTTGCTTGCTGTTGAGAATAAGGCAGCCGAAGTGGCAGAGGCTGCTAGAATTGCAGCAGAGAAGGAAACAGCCGAACTAAAGATCAACGAAGAAGCTGAAGCAGCCAGACTCGCCGCCTTCATAGCTGCCAATAAGAAGGCAGCTGAAGAGGCCGAAGCAGCTCGTGTCAAGGCCGAGAAAGAAGCCGTCGAGTTCAAGGCAAATGAAGAAGCTGAAGTAGCCAGACTTGCTGCAGAGAAGCAGGCCACTGAAGAGGCCGAATCAGCTCATATCAAGGCCGAGAAGGAAGCTGCCGAACTCAAGGCGAAGGAAGATGCCGAAGTAGCCAGACTTGCTGCAGAGACGAAGGCCACGAACGAAGCCGAAGCTGCTCGTATCAAGGCCGAGAAGGAAGTCGCCGAACTTGAGACCAAGGAAGAAGTGGAAGAAGCCGAAGCAGCTCGTATCAATGCCGAGGAAGAAACTGCGAAGGGGAGAAGAAAGGCTGTCAAAATTAGGATTGTCGAACTCGACGAAGAAGAGGAAGACAGTGACGACGAAATCTTCGATTTCGAGACAGACGATGAGGATCTGCTGGAGCAAATTCGAAAATCGCAGGCTGCCCTTGAAAACTACTCGGAGAGATTAGGTGCTGTGCTTGACGAACAAGATATGATTAGCAAGGGGGGTATTGCTGACTCGGATTCATCTGCGCAACCAGTGCAAGTCGAGGTCATTCGTTCAGGCGATTCGACCGATTCTAGGTCCGGTGACGAGGGAGACAAGAACAGCCCTGCTTACTCACCAGACCGGTGGTTCTCCAGGTTTGGAGGGAAAACATTGGATCAGGTATCGCCCCCGAGCGACAGCAGTGGTGATGGTTCTGAAGCAGTTGTCCGCAAAGACTTTGTCGAAGGAGGGGATGGTCTTCGACCAATACCACAAGCAACAGAACATTGGTTTGACGAGAAATATTCTAGAAAGAGTCCGGCGTTTGGAATGGAGAAAACCTCGTTTGGAGTGGATCAAGTCAAGGGGAAGAAACGCTCTGGGGATCAGGGGCGCCTGATTCCATTGCAAGACGAGGGCTCGGCATGGTATGCTGATCCGAGGCAAGGATTGCCATCTCGCCAAGAGACCAGCCAGCCAGCCGAATTGCAGGTTGAAGATGCCACTTTTACGAAGGGTGACGCCGAGGGTGACTCCGGTGACTCGGAACAAAGAGACGAAGAAAATAGTCCAATCACGACTGATCCCACCCTTTTTGAACCGAAAGCGACGTGGTTTGACAAACCTGGGGTGAAAGGCCCATACATGACGCCGTCTTCGGGATCAAAGAAGCCAGAGGTTGATGAAAGTGTTCTGCGACCAGTTGATATTACAAATTCGTGGTACAGCGAATCCAAGGGAAGAAGCAAAGGAGCATATGGTGAAACGTCGACAGTTCAGAAGCCAGCGGATAAAGAGTCTAGTGCAACAGAAGGCAACCAGCCAGAAGTTCGAGAGGATGCTCCAAGCAAGATTGATCCATCTCTTCTTCAACCGAAAGCGACGTGGTTTGACAAACCTGCAGTGAGGGGCCCATACATGACACCGTCTCCTGGATCAAAGAGGAAACCTGATGCTGATGAAAGTGTTCTGCGACCAGTTGATATTACAAATTCGTGGTACAGCGAATCCAAGGGAAGGAGCAAAGGAGCATATGGTGAAACGCCCACAGTTCAGAAGCCAGCGGATAAAGAGTCTAGTGCAACAGAAGGCAACCAGCCAGAAGTTGGAGAGGATGCTCCAAGCAGGATTGATCCATCTCTTTTTCAACCGGAAGCGACGTGGTTTGACAAACCTGCGGTGAGGGGCCCATACATGACACCGTCTTCGGGATCAAAGAAGAAACCTGATGTTGATGAAAGTGTTCTGCGACCAGTTGACAATACAAATTCGTGGT
Source organism: Cylindrotheca closterium (assembly GCA_933822405.4). Classification (NCBI taxonomy): domain Eukaryota; phylum Bacillariophyta; class Bacillariophyceae; order Bacillariales; family Bacillariaceae; genus Cylindrotheca; species Cylindrotheca closterium. The sequence goes on along the minus strand of CAKOGP040001335.1, from coordinate 304,343 downwards.
ATGACGAGTCCAAGGGAAGGAGCAAAGGAGCTTATGTTGTTCCTCCACCTAGTGCCCCAATCAAGAAAACACCGGACCCGGACGACGATAGCAATTCCTTCCACGACGAAGAACCAAAATCGCCACCAACTGAATCGAAAACCAATGAATCTACGATTCCGTTGCGGTCATTCGAGCAGCAACCTAGATGGTTTGATGAGGGTAGCCTTCGCAAGTCCAAGAAACCATCGCAACCTACAAATAGTATTTCAGATCAACCATCACAGGGAGAGGCTTCAGTGTTGCGACCCTTTGCAGGTGCGTCACAGTGGTTTGAAACTCGCAAGCCCAAGTGGGACACTTCGTCAGAGCCCAAAGCAGAAAATTCACCACCGAAAGCCGATGACTCTGTTCTTATGCCATTCGAGACTGGCAAAAGCTGGTTCGAGGAGTCGAACTTTCGAAAGAAAAGCACTCCATCAACAACTAGCGCAACAAATGAAGCGAAACCTCCTCTTAAAGACGTTCTGATTCCGGCAGCCACAACGAGTTCGTGGTTTGACGAATCGAACTATCGAGACAGAATGGTTGGTGCGGGTGCCAGGCCAATAAACCCAGAAGGACCTGCCGACATAACTCCAACAACCGATGAGCCTAGCGACGATCAAAAGGAGGAGATAAAGTTGGAGCAAGAAGCCCAACAGGAGCATCTCAAGGCGAAACAGGAAATGCTAGAAAAAGAACGGGAAGAACTTGAACTTCTGAGACAAGCCGAACAGGACCGATTGGAACGACTCATTGCCCAAATGGAGGCCAAAGGCAGACCTGAGGAAGAAGCCAGCGATGCCGAACTGGAAATGGAACAGGAAAAGGCAGAACTTGCAGGTGCAAAACAGGCCGAAGAAGAAGACCGACTCCGCGCCGAAGAAAAAGCCAGACGCAGTGCCGAATTGGAAGCGGAACGAAAGCGTGTCCAATTGGAACAGGAATTGCTGGAACAGGAAAAGGCAGAACTTGCCCTTGCGAAACAAGCCGAAAAAGAAGAACGACTCCGCGCTGCAGCCAAAAGCAACGCCGAACTGAAAGCCAAACGGGAACGTCTCAAGGAGCAACAGGAATTGCTGGAAAAGGAAAAGGCGGAGGTCGCTCGAGCGAAACAAGAGGAAGAAGATCGACTCCGGGCTGCAGAAGAGGCCAAACACAATGCCGAACTAAAAGCCAAACGGGAACGTCTCAAGGAGCAACAGGAATTGCTAGAAAAAGAAAAGGCAGAACTTGCTAGAGCAAAGCAAGAACAAGAAGAACGACGCCGCGCCGCAGAAGAAGCCTTGCGCGATGCCGAAATGGAAAGCGAATGGGAGCGTCTCAAGGAGCAACAGGAATTACTGGACAAGGAAAAGGCCGAACTTGCTCGCATGAGGCAGGCCAAGTTGGCTACACCTAAGCAAGGCGACGAAGCACCACCACTCGACAAGGATGTCCTAGCAGCTGCTTCAGAACTAGCGGAAGATTCCACGACACCAACAACAGCTTTCAATCCAATGGAGGGTGATGTAGGCACAATTGGTCCCGATACCAACTGGCGTGACTCACACCGGAGTATGAACGACCGAATGAACGACCTTGGAGACACCATGAATGGGGAGAACTGGTAATGAAAATTTGCCATAGAAGCATTAGAATATTGTAAAATTAGTGTTATATATAGGACTGACATCAATCAAAACCACTTTTAAAAGAATGGAACGTAACATTCGGATTCACCCGAATCGGAGTCACAAGTCTCATATCGCGTTGTTCCCTTGGACGGATCATGAATGCTGCACTCCATTTCCTCGTCGTTGAACAAAAACAAACTTGGAGTCCCACCATCTTTGACACACATGCCTCCCTTTCTTGCCACATAGACAATCAACAGTAACGTAGCAATCGCCAACACAATATTGATGGAAACCCCAATCAAATGCTTTCGCAAACGGTACAATGATTTGGTACAACGACGTTGCAATTCTCGTCGCACTCGTTCTCGCTTGTTTTGTTGGTATCCATGACGATTTTTGGGCCTTTCTAGCAACTGTGCCTTGGCTCGCTCCAATCGACGCTTGGATTCTCGATGCAAAATCGAATAGTGTCGATAGGTTACAAACTGCAATGCTACCGAACTAATTTGCAAGATCCAAATGATCAAGGCTGTCATGGGCTTGTCGTTGAAAAAGAGCACGAACCCAACAACAAATCCAACGATTGGATTCATCAAATTCCAAGGAATGCACGATCCTTCTCGGACCACTGGAATAATTTGTACCAACACAATTCCCACATAGGAGTACAGAAAGATTTGCATGATTTCATTGTTGTTGTTGTTGTTGTTGTTGTTGTTGTTCATCATTCCCGGCATGTCCAAAATGGGTTCCCCACAGCATGTCATCCATTGTGTAAAGGACAAGCAAGCAATCAGGGCCACGATCCAATCAAGCAAGATGGTCCACCACAACAAAAACCGAATATTCTTGTGAATGGGGCCTTCCTTTAATCGAGGTGATGGTGGAAGCAGTCGACAATAACGAAGTACTCGGGTGACACACAAAGGAGAAGCATCATCATCATCATGGTCCAATGTATAGTCGTCCTCCTTATTGTGACCATTCCTGTCATCATCGTCGGCAAGATAGTCGTCGTCGTCGTCATCATCATCATACCCGCCACAACAACAAGAACAACAACACCAATGTTCCCGAGGAGTCTGCGGTTTGACTTGATGTCGTCGTCGTCGTCTTTGTCGTTGTCTATCATTTTGATATTGAGACGATGATGATGATGATGATGGACTGCAAACAGCATGATTGGTAGTGGCCTTGCTGTTGCTGTCTTCCACATTCTTGATGAAACTAGTTGGTTCTTCCACATCATCATCATCATCATCATCATTCAAATGAGCATTATTGGATGACGACGACCACGACGATGATTCAACATCATCATCGCAATGGGAGGATGAGCAAAAAGCAGTTTCCTCAAATCCATTATTGGATGACGATGGAACTTCTTTGTCGGCATTCTTGTTCATGCTCGAAGACGATCGTCGAGATGGTATCAATATAATGGTGGTGGTGTCGTCTTCCTTGGAATGGAAGGTCTCGTCTTGTGTGGTCACACGGATTTGTTGTTTTCGATGGATGTTGAATGGTATAGTTAGTATGTTGCTTTTTATAATGGAAAGTTGATGGAGTGGTTGCTATTCTTGAATCAATCAATCAATCAATCAATCAATCAATCAATCAATGCATCTCAAATCAATCAATCAATCCGTTGGTGTTTTGGTGGATTATTGTAGTGTACTTTGGTAAGGAATGATTCGACGTGGGACAGCACTGTGCTGTGCTGTGCTGTGCTGTAGTGATACACACATATTTTAAAATATTGTTCACCGCGGTTATATTCAATCAATATTTTCAATTTGGCATTATCATTCACGACTTGCAACGATTCATTCGGAGCGGTGGTCAGTTGTCAGTTTGTGTGCACGATTCTCTCATGACGACGACCAAGAAATAAATATCACTTGGAATTCGCATTGCCAAAAGAGGGAGGGGTATTTGCAATTAGTGTCGACAAAATGGGGACCTTGCAAGACTAAGCGTACGTACGTCGCCAGAAACCGACAATGACAACTCCTCAAGGTCACGTAGGCAAAGTACCAATGACCTGTGTGTGAAGTGTTCCGAACAACCTGGTGGCGTGGCGTTCTGAGGAAGAAAAAAAAAACCTCGGTGCGAAAGAGGCTCTGGAGGAAAGTTACGACTCGGCAGCCCTGTTTGATTCTTGGAAGGCTGGAATCGAAGATTGACACTGTTGGTTGGCGTTGAACGGATTAAACAACACCAACAATAACAACAACATCAACAACAACGACAACAATTGCAACCATCCTTCGCAATACCGTCTGTCTTATACAACAACAACAATAGCCGTATCGTAGCTTGACAGAACAGATCAGATCCAGCTCAGACTTGTCTGCCGAATCAATCGATCACCTAGTCACTCTTGGAAGGTTTTCAACTTGGAAATCTCGCTTTTGCCACGGTCGATCCTCCCGTTTCTCTCTACCATTGCATTGCATTCATTCATACCTTCTGGACACAATCACATAACACCAAAACCAACAAGAGTTCAGTTTTCTTTCGCAAAACACAGCGGCTAGTGGAATTGAGCTGAGCTTGTTCGTATTTTCTTGAATCCCGCTTCTCTGTCTCTCTCTCTCTCACACACACTAGCACACAAAATGCCAATCTTTCGGATTATGGGTGGCTCCCGCAGCAGCAATGCGGCTTCTCACATCACGACGCCGCAAGCTGGCAGTAACACGGTCCGTCAAACTGATCGCCGGAGTGCATCACGGCATCAATATCCGGGACAACGATTACAGCAACAACAGCAGTCGTCACAGCAAACTCCAACCTTCATGTCGCCCAGTGAGGCAAATCAACTTGGGGGGATGCAAGCTCCCAATCCTGCGGCCGCTCAAAACAATCCAGTGATCCAAGGGAACAACATACCAGCTTCTTCCACATCTCCCAATAGCGATGCCCAAATGATGCTATCCATGCAGGCCAGTGAAGTCACCAGGCCGGGAGCCTATTCCGTCACGAGAACGAGCAGTGGGCCTGCTCAAGTATATCGAGTGACAGTTCCACCAGGAGTACGTCCAGGATCGGAATTTACGGTTCACGCGGGTGCTCGAAGAGTACGAGTCAGATGTCCTCCCAATTCACGGCCTGGACACTCCCTGCAGATTACCTTGCCACCCGAACCAGTCACACACAATCAATTGCTCAAAGTAGCTCCATTGACCTGTGCGGAGGAGGATGTCGCAGGAGGTGGAGCCGTCAAGATGACTCCTGAAGTTCTAAGGGTCAATCAAGCGGCTACCGAATCGGGAGGTGTGGCACAAACCTTTTTGGTTACCATTCCTGCCAATATCTTTCCTGGCATGCAGTTTACCGTCAATGTGGAAGGTCAACGATTCATGGTCACCTGTCCTGCCAATGCTGGACCCAACATGAAGGTTCGAATTGTTCCTCCCACCCAACGAGAAGAACCCATGGCGGCACCCAAGACTCAAGTCTTTGAGGTGACGGTTCCCGCGGGTGTCCGACCGAATCAACCCTTTACTCTTATGGCCAATGGACAGCGGGTTCTTGTCACTTGTCCCACCAATGTGGCGCCTGGACAAAAGATTCGATTTCAATTGCCGGTCCAACAAGTCATTGGAAACATCCAACTCTCGTATGAAAATGAATCGGGGGGTTGGTGCCGAACGATTCGTGTAAAGGATTTGAAATTTCAATGGGTCCGCGTACAATCCAAAAAGGAAGAACAGGAAGGCATCTTGGATGATATGGAAAAGTTTGACTTTTCAAAGGCGGCCTATGTTCGCAAGTTGTCCTATTTAGAAGGAAACGATGCTCGCATGCGAACGGCCAAGGTGGACTTTGTACCGGCCAATGAAGCTGTGGTCGATTCACGGTTAATGCATGCCAATAAGACACTATTGTCGTATGCGGATATTGCCAACATTCAAGGAAAGGGATTGGAAGAAAAGATTGCATGGTTCCAAAATATTTGCAAACAATCCATGACCAATTGGGAGAACGGACATGTCAAACTAGTGGTGAGACGACATTCCCTCTTGCAAGATTCCGTGGATGCCGTCATGTCATTGGGCCGAGATGATATGCGCAAACATTGGCGAGTGGAATTTCTTGGTGAACCAGCCATTGATGCTGGAGGAGTCACGAGAGAATGGTTCCAGCTCGTGTCGGAGCAACTCTTTGATCCTGATTTTGGTCTTTGGTTGTCCTCGGTCAATAATCAAATGTGTATGACGATCAATCCAGCCAGTGGTAAGTGTCACTGTTGTGAATGGAATGAACGAAATGAAAGGAAATGAAAGGAAGAAGGAATGCATGCGTGCATGCTTGCAAGAATATGCCAAGGTATTGACGATGATTACGTTTGGCTAACTCATTCTTCTTTTTCATTCTATTCATTTGTCCACCTCCTCGTCTCGACCTTAGATATATCCTGTCCCGATGATCACCTGATATACTTTCGATTCTTGGGACGGGTAATGGGAAGAGCGCTCTTTGATCGACAACTCATCAAGGGACACATGGTCCGACACTTTTACAAGCATTTGCTTGGTTGGCCCATTACCTTTGAAGATCTTGAAGCACAAGACGAAGAGTACTATACGTCCCTCAAGAAATTTACCACCATGGAAGATCTCAGCATGATGTGCCTGGACTTTACCATTACCGAAGAAACCATGGGAGTCCGAAGAGATGTGGAACTCATTCCAGGTGGTAACATGAAGGAGGTTACTGCTGAGAATCTTCCGCAATACCTAGAGTCCAACTTGCGGTATCGAATGCTGGACAGAGTCAAGCCACAGCTTCGAGAACTCTTGCTTGGGTTCTTTGATATCATACCGGAACCTGCTCTGACGGTATTTGATCCCAATGAATTGGAACTCACTCTATGTGGTCTACCCACCATTGAAATGGACGACTGGGAATTTAATACGATCTATTCAGGCCTATATGAAAACGCAAGCAAGGGCAAGCAACAACATAAGTGTGTCCAGTGGTTCTGGGAAGTGGTCCGGGAAGACTTTGACCAGGAAATGAAGGCACGTTTACTCCAATTTGTCACGGGTACCTCGGGTGTCCCAACCAGAGGATTTTCCGTCCTGCAAGGGAATGATGGCAACATTAAAAAGTTTGCCATTCATGGAGTCAACCGGACACAGTATGCCTTTCCAAGATCACATACCTGCTTCAATCGCATTGACTTGCCCAATTATTCCACGAAGAAGGAATTGTACGAAAAGCTGAAGGCAGCCATTACGATGTCATCAGTAGGTTTTGATATGGAGTAAGTAAAATGAAACAAACGAAATGTAAAACTAATATCATACAGTAATAGTACGAAAGAAGAAAAAAGAACAGACTACTGTAGTGTGGGTACACGTGTACGATGCATTGGGTTTAACAAGCGCTATTGCCGGTTAAAAGTCTGGAGCTGAATTCGTTTACCTATTTTCCGACCGACCAATGCTGTTACAATACCGCGGGAACTGTACCGTACCTGGTACCGGTAAAGCACTTCGAGTTGTTGGATCTTCTTAGAGTACCAATTTTTCTCAACAAGACCATTGACATTTTATGCACTTTAGAAATCGGAAAGGTCCTAATTTACTAATAATTGCAAAATTTCGCTGTACTTATTGCCAATTTATGGTCTACTTATTGCCAAAGTCACAGTCATATACATGCCCAATATCAGCAATCTTCAATCAAAACACGGCCAGCACCGCCATCACAATTACAAAATCTACTCAAGGCTTTTGATCCCCAGGCAGTGCACACACGAGTAAACAACCACAACACTCTCACCTACATCATTCACCTAGAACAATAGAGAAGCAAGAATGGCAGATTACGGATATGAAGATGCGGCTCCAGATGTCGCAGCAACGAATATGAAGGAATTGGGATACGAAGATGCCGCCCCGGATGTGGCGTCGAATAACATGAATGATTTGGGATATGAAGCTGCCTCTCCAGATGTAGCAGCCACGAAACAAGTTAGTGCCGGTTTCGATTTGAGTCTAGATGATGCCAAACCAAAGAAAACCAAAAAGCCAAAGCAAAAGAAGGGTCTCTTTCATAGTTTCCAAATGGCGATGGGAGACTCTCACAGAGAACGGCAAGAAAGGGGAAGAACAGGAAGGACACCAAGAAGGAGCTCCCTGAAACAAGAAGGAAAACCACGACGGTCATCGATTGGATATAAGGGTGAAATCGACGTTATGCTTCCAGGCAAAAGTCGGCCTACCAGAAGACGCAGATCGATTTCTTTCGACCAAGACAATATTTTTGATATTGAGCCAGTGACCGACATGAATCCTGACAAAAAGGAAATGTGGTTTCAGGACGAAGAGTATGATGTCATGCAACAAAAGGCGGAGATGACAAGTCAGTTTGTCATGATGGGAGGAGAAGCGATGGCGAAGAAGAAGAATATTGAAACCAGAGGTTTGGAGAAATTGTATGATTACGAAAACGTAGCGGAAAACCAACAGATGGCATACAGATCAGTATTTTTGGAACAAGGATTTCAACGAGAGGAGGGTGAATACAATGATGAAGTTGTCTCGTGTTTATACAGGGTTGCGTCTATGAAAAGTCAGGCCAATGCCCTTGCGCGAGCAAATGCTGATGAGGCTGACATTGAAGAATATACGAGAGAGACCCGGCGAAGAATCCGTCGCTCGTCAATGTAGACTCTAGTAGTGAACTGACTGTGAGGGGGGCATGCATTAAATGGCTCTCTGAATACGGAAGATATTGATATTATACAACATAAAATACAATAATAGCTTTTGCTCTATATCAGTCTGTTTACTCTATACCAGTCTGACTACTCTATATCAGGCTGATTATTCTATATCATAGCGAACTCTACAAGTGTGTCCATTGCCTCTCTACGCTCAGAGGCATGCCGTTGGCAGAAATTATACAATCGAGTGGTAGCTTCGTACAAGGACCGTTGGGGAAGGTGAAAGGAAATCCGAAAGGCATTGTTCGGCGCACCAAGGGCGCTCCCCGGTAGCACAATCAGATTCTCTTCATCCAGCAGGCGAGATGCGAATTCCCAATCATCCATTCCTAGCACACTGTACTTGATTTTGACCATTGTGTAATACGTTCCTTGGGGTGCCATAGGAACTAAACCATCACACATGGATAGCTTTGTCATGAGGAAGACAATTTGTCTTTCCAGGCTTGTCTGTAGCCGACTTTTCCAGCCGTTCAGACCTTCATTGGATTTGGAGAGAAGTTGTGGAATGGCACATTGTGTCAAAGTAGAAACTCCAGGTCCAAGTTCGGCAAGACGAACTGCACCAGCTTGTAACTCTCTGAGCGACCCATGAACACTGGGGAATTGAAAAAATCGTTAGCAATTGGAAACAAAAAAAGAACAGCAGCATTTGCTTCCAAACATCCCATCCAATTGTGCACTTACTTGTCATGGAACGTGACCCAGCCGGCACGCCACCCTGGAATCATTAACTGTTTGGACAATCCATTAGCTGTAATGACTGGAACCTGCCGTCCCAGTTGCGCTGCAACTTGGGCAATGGGGAAGAACTGAGAAGGGGCATAGGTCATGTCTCCAAACACTTCATCGGCAATGATTGGTAGTCGGTAGATACGTGCAAACTCGAGCAGCTGCACAATATGAAGCTGAGAAAACACTGCACCCGTTGCACTCGATGGATTGTTCACCACAATGGCACGAATCTTATTGCCACAATGCTGCATAGCAGTATGGAGAAATTCCAAGTCACATTCCCAGTTGCAGTCCATTTGAAGTTTATATTTGACCACAGTAGCTCCAACACTCTCAGCCATCATCTCATACATTGGAATCGATGGTTGCGGTATCAATACGCCGCATCCAGGATCTAGTAGTGCGTTGAACGCAAGCTCTAAAGCACCAGAGCATCCATTGGTAACAATGACATTTCTCGCTTCAATACGGTGCTCTGGATAGGAGTGGTGTTCTGCAATAGCTTTCCGAACTGATGAAACCCCGCACGCATTTGCATAACCTAGACTTTGTTGTGCATCTCTTATCATGGAATGAACCGAAGCCTACATGAGACAATTTGGCCGTTGAGAAACACCTTTCAATGGACAGGCGAAAGTTTCACCAAAAGTCACAAGCTTACCTTCATTGCTTCTGTGCATGGTCCAAAGTCTGAAGCTGATCTGGGGTCACCGTTCTATAAAGATCAAAAGAAGATTGATATGATATAAAGTGAGTAAGTAATCGTTCTTTCATTCGGTGATAACAAAAATCCACGATTACTCACGGCCAGCGAGATTGGGTTTTTCCCATCAGTTCTTTGGGAACCTAGCTTCACCTTATCAGCAAGTCTACTGAAGGCAAAGGTAACTGGATTGACGGCGCGGATTGCTTTGGTTGATGTTGGCACGACCCAGCTTTCAGGCTTCACTTCTTGATGCAATGGCTTCCTTGGAGGAGCAGATTTTCCAGAGACTGTTGAAGTGGCGGCATTGTGAAATTGAACGTTAATGTCAGCACCATAGCTTTCACCTTTGGGAGTGAAAGGTAGATTTGACGAGGACGGCATCATCATGGTGGTTTCGGTTTCGGTATTGGATGTTTCTTTGTTGACGTTTTTCGGTCGGTTTCCTCCTTCCATTGTAATTAGTTCCCGAAGGAGGCTCTTTCGGCACAGATTGCACTTTCAGTAGGGTGAGAGGCTTCTGCAGTACCGGTCCTGCTCGTAGTCTTGATTTGATGTGGTGTTCGCTTCTATTTGGATGACATCAGCTCCACTGCAACGAAGTACCGCGGTTCACGTTCTCCACACGTGTCAGGTTGTCACATGTGCAATTGCATTCCATTATGATCGAATTCGATTTATTTGGCATCCGGTCGGACATCAATTTTGACCCTCCTGTCTTAAGAAGGAATCCGAGTAGATTCGGACGGCTTTGGTCGCGAACCTTCAAAGCGATTGATTCGTTGATGAATCTCACTCTGTAGTCATCAGGATTTTAGACTTTTTTAGTTTTTAATATTTGTTTTGATAAGGAGCACAACTGAGGAGCGAAGTACAGACGACGTCTTTCCTGCGACACAAACACGATCACTACAGAGTGGATGTCACTTCCCATGGCGAACACTTTGGAAGGCGAGAGGAAACCAACAATGGTACTAAAGGCTAAAGGCTATTTACCAATACTGATACCAGATAATAACAGTTCCGGAATCTGTATAAAATACCTGGTGACTGGTGATTATAAATGGATTGAGATGGTTGCTCTCGGAACTTTGTCAACAAGTTCGCTTGCAAACCACGGCAAAGATCAGCATGTGAAAAGTGAATATAGCACTATAACGGGAATGCTTGCTGGTATGTTACGTATACCTCTACCTGGTGACTATCATCTGGCGAAAACTGTGGAGACGGAAGATCTCTGAACTTCGTCAGCAAGGTCACTTCCACACCGCAGTAAAGATGCAAGAATATTACAACGGAATGGTCGTGGTGGTGGTGGTGGCCGTGCTCCTCCTTCTTAGTATTAGCCTAGATCTTCGGTGCAGTGCATGCAGCATCGGGATGAGGAAGAAGATTGCTTCCTCGTTGCATCACATTTTAAAATAGCATGAGATGTTGTAGTTTAGATTCTAGCTTTTTCCATCGTTTCCTCCACCTTTTTCTTTTGGGTGGCATCAAAATGCCGCCCGGTTTCCAACCAACATGCAGAAAGCTTTCATAGTACCTGCGTTCTTTCCATGCAACAAAAAATCCAACCATCAATATAGAAAGTTTCCATCATCGTTAGCGCTGTGCCGTTATTGTCAAGCAAGGATGGGAGTGCAAGCCAGGCTGTAGTTTCTATTACCATTGTTGTACCGTTCTCTGCTTTTGCAAACACTGGAAAAATAATCCGAGTAAAAAACGAAGACGTTCAAGAAGGCAATGTCGTCAGCAGCGACCAGAGTTCTCATCCAAATAGAATGCAAAAGATTGACTGCTGGCAAGCACATGGTTTACCTATGCTGAACAACTAGGGAAGGGGTTCCTTAATGCACAGCTCACGTTTCGATTCGTCGATTGATGTTTCGATTCGTCCTTTGGTCTTCGGCGAAAATGGTGACGTACGAAGAAGATGCCTTGGATGACGGGATGGTTGCAAGATAATCGCCCGTCTTTTGAGACAGACATGGAAATCTTGCGATGTATCGAGCATGCAACGACTATGTGTATAGAGTACCCAAGAAGAATTGATTGCAGGTATCGGTTCTCTCGGAAGCGAAATTAAATGGGACGAAGCCTTTGGTGACGCTCAATACTATAGTACTGGTTCGCAACAACTTCAGTGGGGCAAAAGGAAAGCATCTTGACATGTTTTCTTGAAAATTGACATACTCCAGGACAGCCAAGGATAGATAATGATGGACTGCATGGTCATGCACATATCCAGCATCCATGGCTATTCCTTTGATCCATTTGGTATTGACGAAAGATGTAGTTAGGGCAAAGTTTGCGGTATTGCGACGTCGCATTCGATCTTTGCTGGAGGTAAAAATTGATTGAAATGCCAGGATCAGGAAGAGAGCACTGTGGAGACTCCAACGCACGGAAAGAAGTCCGGAGCTCGTGCGTCCTCTTTAGGTATTTTGGATATGCTGCAAGTTTCTGCAAAAGGGTCAAAACGAGGTCGCTGTGGGAATTATTATTGTGGAAGATAGGCATGAAGAACATGATGAACGAAGATCCAAAATCGTGAGATCGATCGTACCAGAGGTAATGGAGGCCATGTTTGGCGGTCTCCAGAGATGGTACAACCAAAGCGGAATGAATCTGATTTTGTCGATCTTCCCCTCTAGTACCAGCATTTCGTGATGATGGTGAATAGCAAGCGCAACGATACGTTGGAAGCGCAGTTTTCAATCGACCAAACTAGCATCGGAAAGGACACAGTAATGCCAGATTTCAAAAAACAGGTTCCGACGGCATTTCGTTGACCAACGCACAACAAGAATCAAGAACAGGGAGTAATAGAAACGAACCAGAAATCAACAATTGCAATGGATACATTGTCCAAAAGACGCAGAAATCTTATGTGTTGTGTAGCCCATGATCTATAATATCTTAAAACCGTGCAGGTTTACTCCTTGGTGGCAGCAAAGATCTTGGGGGCCACACATTTGTCAACACAGTGGTGAAGCTCGTAGTACCAGATCTCGCAATCTGCTCCAGGCTTTCCCTTGATTCTCTCCTTGCAAGCTTCGTAGTTTGCCAACGGTTTTGGGCAAGTCTTGATGCAACCCGAGCGGATGGCGGGCATAGGGTCAACTGGTTCGTCGTCTTCCTGTTATCACCAATTAGAAGGAATTATCAGCAAGTAGGTCCGTTGTTAGAACAAGGTTTGAATCGATACACAGTCTAAGAGCTTCATCACATCACATCACATCATCCACATGACCAACGCAGACGGCCAGACATAACATGCCGATGAAATTATTGTACTTTTTTGTTTCTCAATCGTTCAAATGCAGCTTTTTTCACCGCAGCAATGACAAGCATCCAACGTAGATCCGTCTACTTTCATCGGCATTCAATTTACACGATCCTTTGTTTTCACTCACCATTTTTACCTTTCTTGTTGTTGCAACAGTAGTTCCGTTGTGCTTGCTCACAGTTTTTTCGCCCACTGCGGATCTACGTACGTACCGTACGTACATGGTACGAACCTGGACGGAGCTTTTCATTTCTTCTGACGTGTTTCGAACTAGTCAAATAAAATGGAGAAACAAAATATCCCCCGGCCCCAAAGCATGAGTGAGTCAGTCAGTCGTTGTTTCCTGGAATCCATTCTCACTATGGAAACATGTCATCAATTGAAGCGCTTCGACAAGACGTATGTCACCTTCATTCAAGATATTATTACCATGGTTCAATATTCAAATGACCTACTGCTAGCAAGTATTTAGAGAAGTGGCCTGCCTGTTGGTCTGTTTCGGTCCCAAATAATAACATTATCCCCCGAAGTGTGACGATAAAAAATGAGAAAATGAGAAATTCACGAAAAAAATCATCAACAACGATGTTGTCGCTCTAGAGCTGTTGCATATTATCTTTCTCCAAAGTACGATAGACAATGTCAGCCACCAATGCTGATATAGATGATGTATTCACTGGAGTGCCAGCGTCCTACGATGAAATTTTCAACTCCTTCTTATTCCTTGGCATCCTCTACCTCATGGGAGATGTCATTTGTCAACGTGGACTCAAGATTGTTCCTTCCTTGGTGGGATACATCGCCACGGGGGTTGCTTTGGGACCCGAGGGATGGGATTGGATTCCAATGAATCCAGCTTCGTGGGTGACGCTGGGAAACATTGGATTGATCCTTTTGATTGCACAAGCTGGTTTGGAAATGGATTTAGAAGTTCTCAAGAAGATTGGTGTTCGTGGCTTTATCATTGCGGTGGTGGGATCCATACTTCCAATATCGATTGGGATGCTCTTGTCATGGGCCGTTTTGAATCAAACGGGATCCACTGTGATTGCTATGGGATGTTGTTTTGGACCAACCAGCGCTGGAATTGCGATCAATGTGTTGAGCCAATGCAGCGTACTGGAAAGTCCTCTGGGTCAACTCATTGTGGCAGCCGCCATTGTCGATGACATTCTAGCCCTTTTAGTGCTCAGTCAACTGCGTGCTCTGACGAGTGAGAGTGGGGAAGTCCTAGTGGCAGACATTGTGATTCCTATTGTCAGTGCCTTTGCATGGCTCTTTGCAGGTGGGGGAATTGCTCTGTTTGTCATGCCAAAAGTGGTGGACAGAGTTTGCAAATGGGCATTGGCAACGTTGCCTAAGCCACTACTTGGAATAATGGGCCTTGACAGTGAAACCAAGGATGGTCCAGACAGCAACAAGTCGCAGACGATTCGACTGTGTTTGCTGCTCCTCTTTGCCCTACTTGTATGCCTTGTGCCAGCTACTCATCACTCTCAAGCATCCTATCTCTTGGGAGCCTTCCTAGCAGGCCTATCCTTCTGTCAAATGGAGGGGCTTGCTGGAGTGTTCCAGGCAGAGTGTCAACTGTTGATTGATTGGTTGATGCGATTGTTCTTCGCTGCGACGATTGGCTTTCAGGTTCCCTTGTCACTATTCTCCGACAGCAAGGTTGTAGTCAATGGCGTCCTACTCTTTGTATCTCTATTGGGAAAGATTGCCGTGGGCCCGTTGCTGACACCCGTCCTTCGATCGGGTTCTGAAACTGAAACTGAAATTGAAACTGAAATTGAAAACAAGAAGCGGTGGACGGGAGAGCATGTACGGAACTGTGCCATTGTTGGCTTCAGCATGGCCGGTGAAGCAGAGTTTGCCTTTGTGGTGGCTGTGTTTGGCGTTTCAGAAGGTTTGATTCCACCAGACCTATACGCCAGCATTGTTTTTGCAATTCTGCTATCGACTATCTTTAGCCCACTTCTCCTGCGAACAGTTCTCGCGGTTGCACCTTACGAAGCAGAAGAAACTGAAACGCTTGAAGCAGAGGAATCGATACAAGACAAGGACTCCACCGCTGTGGCAGAGGTAATGGAAGCGTAGATCATGTTTGTGATACAGAATCATCAACAGAATCATCAACGGTTCTATCAACTTTCTGACATTGTAGGTTCCAGAAACTAAGAAAATTAGGTAATATTAATGAATAGGCACTCCATCCATTTCGCGAACGAATTGATAGACTTCTACCAAACCAACTTCAAACATGTCCTCTCCTGACAAGGGTTCATTTTCGAAACCTGCCGCCTTGTTGGATTCACCCTTTGTCAGATCTTCATTCAATCTCAGACCAGCACCTCCTTTTGCATTGCCTCCCATGCTGATGTACTCTCTCGTGCCGACTTGATATTGTTCCAGAATAGCAGTCGTACTGCTGATAGAGACTTCATCGTCGTCAAATGACTTGGATGATTCTGGATACTGCCATTTCCAGCATTTCGAGTTTTCTTTACTTTTGCTTTCGTCAGTAACAATTCGGAACATGAAGCAACCGCCATCACCATAGACCTTGGTCGATGGGTGCCACGCTTGGGATGCATAACATCCGATAATTGTATTTGGCGCATCAAGCGGTTCAATCAACATAATGGTATGTTTTGCTTTTTTGGATTCTCGATAGAAATTCTCCAACGTTCTTCCATGATGGTTGGTCGAGAAAATAAGATCGAGTTTTGTATACCGCAGTGACAATGGTAACCATTCTGCCAGCCTGCAGCGCACAGCTCTAGATTGTGAAAGTTCTGGTTGCGCGTGGTCTTCATCATTAGGAGGTACCACTAGTCCCAAAGGATTGACGTTTGGTGCTTCAATGACTGCATTTTCATTTTCCCTCCAGTATCGGTCTTCTTCTAGTTTGATTATTCGCTGCAGTATCGGTCGCCGTGGAAAGCGAAATCTCTTGCGCACTCCTGAAGAAAAAAAGGGAAAGAAGAAGAAGAGGTTGAGGAATATGAATGAACTTTCTTCTTGGCTAGGCTGGGCATCACTGAATTGAATCAATCACATACCTTTCCCGTGTACTCCATACGCTTTTGTGATCAAAACCCCAATATTCACTTTCCTCCCAAATTCGAGAAGTGTCTTCCAGCAATCGACTGATTTGTAGCAGGCTCCCTCTTTCCACAGCCGATGAAACAGCACCGCAAAGGCAACTCCAGCTCGAAATAATACCTTCATTCCTTCCAACGTGTATACATCCATAATTCTTAGAACACTCTCTTCTGGCAATATGGTCTGAAAAAAATCGGCAAATATAGCCTCGGCAAAGTCATCCGAGATACCATGGCCCGTCATGGTTTTATATGTGGATGGGTGCAACTTTTGCAATATATCCAGAAATGCTCGTTTGTATGCGGCGTGTTCTGATTTGGATGTTGGCCAATACCATGTGCTATGATGCGCCATTTCTCGAATGCAACAAAAGGCATAGGATTCACCCATGTGACTCAATAGTACTTGGGTCAAGGCTGGAACCATGGGTGCATATTCCACCACGCCCAACACAGAATGCAACGCAAAGAGACACCTCCACAATGCTGGAGCACCTTTGTATTCTTTTACAGAATCTTCTGATACAGAAGTTGTATTCCCAAACAGCATTGGTTTCACATCCTCTTTTTTGAGTGTATTGCTGTACAACGAGTCATACGCCGAATCCAATGCTCGCACTTTGGCCAGGGTTCTATATTCGTGAGCATATTTCAATGGTTGATGTGTATTGCAGGATTGAATCACATTGGACATCCAAACAGCACAGCGGAGTGGTGGAGGAATCCCCTTTCGAATCATCTTTTTGTTGCAACAAATGGTAGATTGTAATGGATAGATGAATGAAGGAAGGAAGGACAAGAAGCGCAATGAGAATGCCAGCATTGGTATATCTTCAGCATCTTGGACAGAAAAAGGATGATAGACTTACTCCTTTTAACAATGTGGGTTCCTCATAGTGCATGGCATCTTCGTCTATCGGTTCCTGCCAGAATCGCTGTCTCTTTGGTCGGAAGGCTGTAAACAATGGTGGCTTGACATTCCATTCGGGAAATTGATTCATTTTTTGATCGATTTGCCTTCCTTGAAGAGCATCTATACTATTGATAAACATGGAATCAAACGTGGGTGGCCGATCTGGCATTTCTTCATCGTCCATCATTGTGTTGTTGCTTAACGTCTTGTTGTTGTTGTTGTTGTTGTTGCAGAAATCCACGGAGTCTTATTCATTGTCACTAGTGTAGTTTGTGGTTCTCATCAGTGATTAGTCTTGCAACGCATCTTGGACAAAATTGTGGCTCTGTTCAGTCCCGATCAATGTTGAATCCCGTGTCGGTTTTGCAAATTTCAAATTTGAACCGCGTCATTTTTCCGTCATGACAATACGGCAAAGTCGTACACGAACGTTCCTGCAATGTACAACAAGTCGCCTTTTTTTCTGTCTATTGTACTTGCATAGTCTAGCTATTGCTCTCTCTGTCAATGGTGAACAAGCGGAAGAAGACGCGTCAAATGGTCGAGTCTTTCAGTGGCTTCAAGAGGAACATGGCGACAACTTTTACTGGAACCCAAAACTAAGATTAGATGACAATGATGATTCAATCCAAACACAGGAGTCCTTAGAGAAATCCGAGATTCTCATGATTATCCCGAGCTCGGCGATAATATCCACCATCAATAGTGATAACATTGATAACAAACAAGAGGAAAACGACGAGGAGGAGTTGTATGCGGAAGATATGTTTTGTGCTCTAGCCGAGCGCTTGTGGGACGAATTGCTGGAGGGCGACGAGTCCGACTATGCACCCTATATGCAACATATCCTTCATGAATCAAATTCAATAATAATACCCAATTTCTGGTCCACGATAGGGAAAAAATTGATCGGCATGGTCTATGGAGAGTACCTGACGACGGAATACCTGATTGATTGGATTGATGATTTTGAAAGTTGTCGAGATTTTCTGGCGTTGCCCAATGATCATGATGACGATGATGATGAATTTGACGCTGCCGAGATACTAATATATGGTGACAATGATTATACTGCCATTTGGAATTCGGACATTGAAAACTTGAGACGGCATGTGCTTGCCACTGCGGCACAACATCAAGTCGATCAGAAACTCTTTGTTCCATTATATGATCACTTGGACCATCACCTCGTGGATCACAATGTCAAACATATCGTCAAGGACGACTCTTCTGTTGTGATCATGGCACAGCGACAAATATCAGTTGGTGAGACCTTGTATCGACCATCGCAAGTATGCCTTTTCGAATGCGTCGAACCAACACAGCCGATCGTCCTGGACATTGTCCGGAATTTTGGTCATCTTCCAAAGTATCCTCACTACTGGGAACTCCCAAGTCTCAAACTAGCATTCATGATACATGCTGGTGGTGGTGAGGAGACAATGGATGGCGTCGTATCTGAATCTACACCGACCCTATCTTGGATAGTCAAACCACACGAAGCCTGGCAAATCGAATCACTGGAATCGGAATACAAGCGATTGCAAGAAAAATACACGGGGGAGGTTCTAAAGTCCAATGAAACAGTACCAGCGCATGAATGGAAGGTCATTGAAGCATATTCATCGGCGTTGCAAACGGCATTGGGATTGGCAGTCAAAGTTGGTCGAGAAGAAATCTTGACGCCTCCTCCTTCTGCAGCTACAGATGAGAACGAGGAATACACTGACAAAGGCCAACGACGGCAACAAGAAAAAGGACAAAAGGAAGCTGAAGAAGGCGAATGTATTGCTGTCGAGGACAAGAAAGATGAATCATCAGCCGACGAGGATAAGAAAGATGAATCATTAGATGAGGATGACGAAAATGATGAATCAACTGAGTGGGAGCCATGGTCAATTACGCACAAAACTTCTTGTACAAACTGTAACCTCGATGATCTTGCACAATCAAGAGGGTGTGATGAATACACCTATTCAACAATTCACAACCAAACGACTTGGACTCACCTTCGAGCTGCGTATGTTGCCATACTGAGAGAGAATGCCACAATTGAGACAACCTACGAATCAGGAATTATGGTTCCTTTCAAAATTGGTCACAGTCCTGGACGAGGTCGTGGTGTGTTTGTAATAGAGGACGTAGCGAAAGGAACACTTGTGTGGACCGGTGAAAACACGGGTGCGTTCACAACGGGAGATCAGTTTCGACAGTACCTGTCTGTTTTGCCAAATGTCCTTGTCTGTGATCTTACAAACTGGTGCTATACGTCCAATGGCGCGTCAAACACATCGAGTCTTATTGAATGCGATCTTGATGAAGGTTGGTCTCATGCTTGTTGGGTTGTTGTTATTCCTGTAGTCGCGATGTTTCAACGTGCCATTACTACTAGCTATCATTGTACACGTACTGCTCACACATTTGAATTCAATCGTTGTTCCTCTTAGGATCATTGATCAACGCTTTTGAAAACAAACAAGAGCACACGCTGGGCTGCAATGAAGACATGGTAGAGGACACAACACTTTGTCTCGAAAACTTGTACGCCCTGCGAGATATCCGAGGAGGGGAAGAGCTTTTGACTAATTATGATGACTTTTCGACTGCTTCCTGGAAAGATTTTGGGCTTTAGTGTGAGCACACGATTGTGAAATTTATAGTACGACGTTGGGGCTATATTGGTACACCTTAGATACAATAGGTAGATGGTATCGGTAGGTCTAGCTAGAGCCTAGCACTTCCGTTGTTGGTTAGATCGAATGGTCGACTATTCCGACTGATAGAAATAATAAACATGAACTCAAAATCGCAATACTCTCCCAACGGCAGCGGCATTAGGATATTGTAGCAACAGCATTATCCAATGCAACAAACTTCCAATGACAGTATGACAATAACACAGCAAAGGCGCCGTTCACTAATGCCATCAATAATGACGTACCCCATTTTACTCCTCTTATCTTTCATGGTCAGTATGGGTGCGTCAAACACTTCTTCGAATCCAGAGACAGCAAGCGTATTTGAATGGCTGTCAGGAATTCCAGGCTTTGTATTCAATCCGAAACTCAAAATGATGGGCAAAAAAATCTACGTTGACGGGGAGCTAGACAAATCGGAAGTTCTAATGGTGATTCCAGGTGAAGCTATTATAGACAGGGACGAATACGAGGACAATGATGATCCTCTCTGTACCATGCTCCATGTCTTGTCCCAGGAAATCGAACTTGGAGACGAGTCAAGCCATGCGGCCTACATAAATCACATTTTAGAAATGGATGCCGATGATGCCAAATTGCCTGCCATGTGGTCAAATGTTGGAAAGCGACTCTACGAAACTATAGGAATCAAGTCATTTCGTCTTCATCGGCATCTGGTATGGAGAATGCTTCCACAGCACGTCACAAAATGGATTCGTGACTACGAAGGCTGTTTTGAGGTAATCGATGATATGAAGCATCAAGATGAGAATCAAGATTTTACCGAAGAAGATGTGCTAGCTGAAGACGAGGACGATGATGACGAAGCGTTGATGCTGGGCACTCTGTCAGAAGCGATGTTGTCGCACATTCGCCTACTCTCCTTGGCTGCCAAGCACCAAGTCGACCTATTTTCGTACATACCACTCTACGACCAAATCGATCATCATCACGTCGAGCAAAATGTACAGCACCAAGTGCAAGGTGACGAGTCCATCGCGATTGTTGCGACGAGGCGGATATCCAAAGGAGAGACTCTCAACCGACCAACGCAGGCATGCCTTTCCGATTGCGAGGAAGAGCAACAGCCCACGGTCCTTGACACCTTGAGGACATTTGGAGAGGTTCAGAGCTACCCTCATTACTGGCACTTTCCCTTTGGTGTTTCGTTTATCTTCAACGGAAGCAGGGACATTGCAATGACAGGTAGTGCGGGCGTCGCGCAACCAACCTTGCAGTGGATCAATCCGCTGGAAAAAGAATGGCAGTTCTCATTGTTAAACCGAGAATATGGACGTCAGATTGACTTGTACTGGGAAGAAATCATGCCATCCCGTGAATGGGTCCCAGAGGAGGAATGGGAAGTAATTTGGGCTCTATCTAAATCCTTGATCGATGCTTTGGAATTTGCTGTCATTGACGCGGAAGAGCTGCTAAAACTAAAGGATAAGGAACGTGGCAGCGACGTACCAGTAGGCAAAGAAGATGAAGCCAACAGCGACGAAAAGTGTTCCAATCCTGCCTTGACGGAAGAGGCCAGTGCCACAGAAGAAAGCAAAACTGGAACGCCGGGCATTCAGGAAGAGAGAATATCTCAAGCGTCTGCAAGAGATCCTTGGGCAATAAAAGGATGCAAGAGCGACCAATGTGATATTTATGAGCTCAATGCTGCTCGGGGTTGCGGGAGTCACGCCTACAGTACCATTCATAATGAGACATCATGGGTTCATATGCGTGCTGCATACATCGCCACGGTAGGTCCACGACAGTCAACGATCAAGTCAGCACTCGGCTCTGGAATGCAGGTGGGATACAAAATTGGACACTCACCCGGACGAGGGCGAGGTGTTTACACCACAGAGAGAATACCAAAAGGAACCATTGTTTGGAAAGCCGAATACACTGCTGCATTCTCTACTGGGATTCAGTATCGAAAGTTTCTAGCTTCCCTACCTGATGTTTTAGCTTGTGATATGATCAATTGGTGTTATACCTCGAAGGTATGTGTCAGCTTGCTCAGCAGCGACGTCAGTCGTATCGAGTATTTTGCCTCCTGTTCTCAGCAACTCTTTGCTTTTTTGTCGATCTACCACCACGGTTTAGGACGAAGACTCACAAAGTGTTGCCCGATATATTGAATGCGACTTGGATGAAGGTAAATGAAAAAAGAGAATAATAGATACACTAGTGCCTGCTGAAGACTCGGCTCACTTTCTTACTTGCCTCTTTCGTTCTTTTCGAAGCATCGCTCTTCAATTCGTTTGATGAAAGAGCGGAATACACGATAGGGTGCCACGAGTCTTTGGTGGAGAATTACCCAAAAGATTGTCTATCAGTAGTGTTTGCATTGCGAGACATAGAGAAATTTGAAGAACTGGTCACAGATTACAACGAATTTTCTCTAGCTGAATGGTCTCATTTTGGGTTGTAACGACAACTCTAGTACAAGTATTATAAAACAATCGACATTGCTTTTATTAGTCAAGGGACAATAGAGTGATCTTTCTTTCCTTTTGTCTCGACTTTTTCGCCATCAATCTTGTGAGCGAAGCAGCAGTCATTTTTCTTGTGTCCTCGTCATCCAAAGCAATGATCAAATCTCCAGGATTGATGAGTCCCAACATAGGAGAAGTTGATTTGAGGGAGTGCACCGCCGGTCCATCCTTCGATGTATCAACAACGATGCCAATTGGTCCAGATGGAGCGAAAACGTCAAAAGACTCTGGTTTGCTTCGCAAAGCATTGAGCGAGTTGTCATCAGAAGTACCGGTACTTTCTCGCGCCCTTGCGCCTAGTGTGTTGGAAGAGAACTGTGAAGCTCGGGAAGATACCACTGAAGATGGGGCCTGAAGCGTATTATACTTGTCACCCTTGAATTCGTTGAGGCTAACATCGCTAACCTCCGATGGCTGGTAGGAGCTTCTGTGTTTCTTCATAATTTCCTCGTTGAGAAGACTTTTCTTTGGGACAGCAGAAGCCGATCTTGAACGCCCTACCAAGCTGCTATTGTTTCTCTTTGGCTCGCCGTCATCAAACGAATTAGCCTTTGGAGAGAATCTATCACGAGCTTTAAGGAAGTTGTCCGAAGAAGGTCTGCCTGTGAAAACAGACTTTCCAACTCTGTTGAAGAAACTGCTCGCAGCGCTATCGGCAAGACTTCCCATTGGAGTCTCGCTCTCGCTTTCGCCATCCGTGTTTTGGCCTCCAAAGAAGCTCATTGGGATAGTTAGTGGAGACTGACCAAACATTGTGCCCTAACAGAAGAAAGAAGAAATGAGCGATTGTAAAAAAGCAACAGTGAGCATTTTTGTAGCATCAATGGAACTTACTGCTGGTTTGGTATTGACGTTCTTTGTTGAATTGCCTCCCTTTGTAAATGTTCCTGTGGCATCGGTTGTACGTGCCTTCAAGGCCATTGGATCGGGAGAAGAAGCAGGCTTGGGTGGTTTGCCGGCGTCTTTGAATTCATTGGCATTGGGTGATGCAACACGTGGTGTGAGCCACTTTCGAATGGCATTACCAGTTTCCTCTAGAACAGTTGGCTCTGCATGCTTTGGAGTATCAGGGCTCATTGGAGAAGCTTCACCGTTACGATACTCTTGCTTGTATGGAGAAGCAATTGATCTAGGAGTGATAGGAACGTTTTCCAACTCCATCTTTCCAGGCGAGATCTCGAGTGAAAGTGGCGGTTTGAAGGGGTTTTCTTCGTCACTATCATCAGTACTGTGATCAGAATAGGTATTGCTTTTGTGAGCTTCGGACAGTCGGTGTTGACGGTTGCGGCGTCTGTTCTTGGCTCTCAAGTGACGGCGAATGGCATAGACGGAAGCAAAGACCGCGACAAGGAATGCAATCACAGATAGCACAACCGCCGCAACGAACTTTCCTTCATCTTCTTCCACGGGACCCTGAATATCAGTATGTGCCAAGAGAGGTTCAAAGAAGGGATCTCTGTTACCGAGAATGTAATTGTAGTGATTCATGTGATTTTCGAATCCAAAACTGACAATATCCCTCTTGAAATCAAAGTCGTATGGTGCACGCCCTTCGGTGACAAGACCAACAGTCTTGAATGAAACTTCAAGGGCTGCCGCAGCGGTTTTCGTACGACGTTCTCCTTTATCGGTCTCGTTTGTCGTAACATCTGCGTAGATAACGTTTTGAGAAACGACTGTAACAGCCAAGACATCAATTTCAAACCCATCAGTGTGAGGAGCGGTGTCATTAACAAATTCCAAGGTGGCGATTTCAAATTGTTCAAGTTGATCGTCGTTCATTTCGCGTTCAATGTCCACCAGGACGAGTTTGACATGGCTGATCTTGGTCTTAAAGGCCTCTTCGGTAGGTTCCGAAGTAGGAAGAACGGAAGGAGTTCCAGTAGGGTATTGGGTAGGCTCTACACTGGGTGCTCCAGTTGGCAATTTGCTTGGAGTTCCAGTAGGACGAGTCGATGGCTTGAATGTTTGAGTAGGGGTTTCTGATGGCTTGAATGTTAGAGTAGGGTTTCCAGATGGTGCGATAGAGGGCAAGGTAGTTGGAAGGTTGGTAGGTACTGCAGATGGAGCAGGAGAGGGTGCAGGGGATTCTGTGGGCTCTCCAGTTGGCCTGTCAGTCGGTGCAATCGAGAATGTTGGAGGAACTGTTGGAATGGCAGAAGGACTAGGCGAAGGAGCGGGTGATTCTGTTGGTGCACCTGTAGGCGGACCCGTGGGAACTGGAGCTGCGGTTGGCTGTGGAACAACTGGTGCATTTGTTGGCGGGTTGACTGGAGCATTTGTTGGCGGGTTGACTGGAGCATCAGTGGGTGGGTTCACTGGCGCAATAGTGGGTGGGTTCACTGGCGCAATAGTTGGTGGGTTCACTGGAGCAACAGTTGTTGCACTAACTGGAGCAATAGTTGGTGGGTTCACGGGCGCAATAGTTGGTGGGTTGACTGGAGCAACAGTTGTTGCACTAACTGGAGCAAGAGTTGGTGGGTTGACTGGAGCAGCAGTTGGTGGATTCACTGGAGCAAGAGTTGGTGGGTTCACGGGAGCAGCAGTTGGTGGGTTGACAGGAGCAACAGTTGGCAGAGGAACTGGAGCAGTCGTGACAACTGGGACTGGTGCACCTGTAATCACAGTGTTTTGCACTGGAGCACGGGTAGGGAGAGCAACTGGGGCACCAGTAATCACTGTGTTGATAGGGGTGACAGGGGTATTAGTTGGTACAGAAACTGGGGCACCCGTAATCATAGTGTTCTGTAGATGAACTGGAGCACTAGTAGTGGGGACAGAAACTGGGGCACCGGTGATCATCACTTGTTGCTTCGGAGCTTGAGTTGTTGCATTTTCTTGAACAACGCCAATGATTGTGGGGTTCGTTTGAGCGTTGGCTGCTGTAAATGCCAACGCCAACAAAAGGCATTGAACGGAGATTCTCATCTTGATACTGATCCTATGGATTGACTGACTCTCTCTTGTTGCGCCACTCGAGAGGCTGCACTTTTAAAATTGACCTGAGAAAGAGATCGGAATGTGATGGACGACGACTTCGGTTCGTGGTGAGATTGAAAAACCGTTGATTTTTGTTCAAATTGAATTTTTTAGCCCATGTGAAAGAAACCGTCGCTGTTAAAATAATGGAATCTGGAATCAAGATCCCGTATGCTGTTACAACAAAGAAGGCCAGCTCACAAACTGAAAAAAAAACAAAGATTCCGTGAAGACTTCACAACATGATACGTGTGTTCCTACTCATGAAAGAGACAAAAACCGAAACAAGTGCAACCATATCTAAACATGAAGGCCTCCCAACAATTGATTCGACGATGCAGTTTATTGGATAGCGCTCGTGGATCTCTGCAACGACAAACTACAGCGAACAGCAGTCTCAAGAGAAAGTATCCTCTTCCAGCCTTTCCAATAAAGCCTCATCACGTGGAAACTCGATTGTTGGGTGCCACTCCGTCTGATTTCCACGAGACTTTGTGTGAGGCAATACGAAATGCCCAGGAACGAGTCTATCTGGCGTCTCTCTATATTGGACCAGGAGCTTTGGTGAAATATGAACAAGAACATGAATTGCTAGATGCTCTTCGGTCAACCAAGGAAGATGTCGACGTGAAGATCATTCTGGATCAGAATAGAGCCTTGCGAGAAGTTCCATGCGACAATGGAGAAATGACAAGTTCAGCCCAAGCGGTAGCAGATGCGATTAAACTGCAGGATAATCACAAACTGCATCTGTTTCAGGTGCTGCCCACCTCATTGGATGCTCTCCTTCCCAATCCGCTCAATGAAGTGGCAGGAGTCTTTCACATTAAGGCTTATATTGTTGACGATTCACTCATATTGTCGGGGGCCAATTTGAGTGAAGAATACTTTACAGATCGACAAGATCGATATCTTTGCTTCAGTGATGGAGGCAATGGGTTGGTAGACTTTTATGCAAAACTGATAGATAGTCTATGTGACAACTCGGTGGCCTATCAACAAGGCACAACCAACACAAATGTGAAGAAAATCATGTCGCCAGCCTCCAACACTAGACTACTGAGTGAGATCAATGACTTGTTTTGCAGTGAGGATCCACGAACGGCAGAGCAACTCCTGACAGAGGATTCTGATACAATTGCAGTATGTATGCCAACCTTTCATGCACCAAGTGGGTTTTGGGATGAGGCTCCAGAATATTGGACCGATATTGAAGCAACCTTGTCACTACTGAGAGAGGGTGGATCTGATGATACAACATCGCGTATACACCTATCCAGCGCCTACCTAAATCCCATGCCCGATCTACTGAAATCCGTGCAGCACTATCCCGAAGCAAACTTTGTCACTGCTGGACCACTGTCACACGGATTTCGACCGAAAAAGCAGCAGTCAGGAAATAAGGGGAAAGCATGGATTCCTACCGTCTTTGACCATTTGATTTATGAAGCATCCAAAGAAACTCATGCCAACATGTGGCATTGGGAAAGAAAAGATTGGACCTTTCATTCCAAGGGAATATGGATAGAAGAAGGCGAAGAACTGCTTTCGCACGTCGTTGGGTCCAGTAACTTTGGAGGTCGTAGCTTCGAACGAGACATGGAAAGTAACCTGCTCATGGTTTTTCCACCTTCTAAATCCAGCGAGGTTTCCATATCGCTGCAGGATGAATGGGGTGAATTGATGAAACACTCGAAACAAGTGAATACGAAAGAAGTTCTGGATTCCGCACCCGAGTTGCCAATCCATGTCAAGTCTGTTTTGCCATTCATAAAGAGCTTCTTCTAATTATTACTATATATAAGCTTTGTTCTAGATTCTGAACCTGCAAAGACGAAATACTATTGAGCTAGCGCAATACTCATTCTCAAGAAATGATCCACTGAATTTCCAATCTCATCTCGATGTACTGTGAGTTCTTCGATTTCCACAGTATATCCATCTTTTCCTTTTCCTTCCAATAGCTGTCGAAATTCTGGTAGCGCCTCTCTCGTAATCGGTTCCAAGGGAGATACTAAGAGAACCTGATCTAGATTTCCTTCTTTCAAGCAAATCTCAATGGTGTTCCATAAGGGTTCCAAGTCTGTTGGGTAATAGACCAAATCAGATCCAATCACAATCTTAGGTTTGCCTATTCGCAAGGCATCTCGAATAGAATCTGGCTTGTGCCAATCCAGCTGTTGAATGTTGGCAGTTTTGGAAGCGTCTTTGCAGATATTGAATTCCAAATTGATTCCATGCCAATTTTCAGGTATCAGACGACCCTTTTCCCATTCACTTGTCGGCAACATCCAAAAGTCGGTCGCCAAGACGGAATCTACACCCAAGATATCTCGACAAACAGCCGACGGTAGTCCACATCCGGCTCCTAGCTCCATAACACTTTTATCTTTTGTAAAGTCTTGGCTGCACAAATAAAGGGAAAGAGCAATGGCCGATGGCCACACTTGGTGGCCCAGTTTTCCACAGCCAAAGGATGTTTGTCGAATCATAATGGGGTCACTGTCAACAGCATTATGCTCTGAGCTTGGGAACTGAAAGTACCTTCGAGCGGTTGGATAAAACATTTCCAGTTCATCTTCGTCGGGAAGATCATCTTCTGGTGGCAACTCTATGCAATGCGATATGGTCTTTTCGTTTGAGTCCACAAGGATGTATGTTCTCCAGCCGGGAGTGGACGGTGGGGACTCGAGCGAAAACGAATTACACACATGGAGACGAAGCCAAACTATGCAACATAAATATATTTTTTCTCGTAACACTAGCATGCCGGTCATATACTGTACGTACTGCAGCTGTCGGCACTATATTCTTCATCAAAGGTGTGATTTTGCGAGTGACAAGTTAGTCCAATGAATCAACATTGAAACGTAAATTTGAAATTTATCATATCGCAGCTACTCGTACGCGGTATACCCACCGTATTACAGGCTGTCCCCCAATAAGCGACCCACTGCTGTGTTTTCAAGTGCTTTCAATATCTTGGCTTCTTCGACTCTTCTTCTTGCCATTCGATACAGGCTCACTCCTTTTTAACTGGTTTCTTTCTCACTGGTTCCTTCTTCACCACTTCACCAATCTCGGAATCTTTTTCTTCTTTCATACTCTCGAGGGCAGCGTTGTATACCTGCAATCTTCGGTTCTGTCGTTTTAGCTCTCCTTTCTCCTTTTCAGATTCGATCCACTCTTTCTTGATGTTTTGGTTCACTTGGACGCCTTGATTGTGTGCTTGCACCCTGAGGCCTTGTAAAGCTTCCATGGCATCATCCTTTTCCTCGCGCGCTTTGGCCAAAAGTTGCTTTGTTTGATACAGATCCTTTTCCAGATTCTTGATCGTATGAATTTGCTTTTCTTGTTTCTCTCTCATTTCAGCAGCTTCGGCGTCGGCGTTCATCTTCGCTTGTTGCATTTGGTGCAATTGTTTTCTCAAATCGCTGATTTCATCTTCTTGTTTGGTGTTGGTTCCTTTCAATTCAGAGTTAATTTCTTTCAATTCAGTCAGTTCCGATTGGGTAGTGTCTACTTCCTCCTGTGCTCCATTCAACTGTTTTGCAAGCTGTTCCTTTTCCTCCGAGACTGTGCGGTACTGGAAATTTAGTACTTGATGGTCTTTTGTTACCTTTATCAATTCCTTTCGAATCCGTCTACATTCTTCCTTCTGGCGTTTCAATTCTTCTGCCAATGCGCTAGCGTTAGCGCTGTTGTTGTTACCAGAGCCGGAGCGCGACGAGTCGGTAGTTGCTGCACCAGTGTCATTGGGAGCATCGAGATCCTGTTGATTTTGATGCTCTCGCAGATCTTTTGGTGCCTTCTTTTGCCTCTTTCGCTCCTCTTTTTCTTGATAATATGTAATGAATCTCTTGGACCTCTCTTTCTTCCATTGCATCACACCGAAACTCGTCCCCTCTATGAATCGATCCTTGATGGCATCCATGACAGCCTCTGTGTGAGCTTCCAATTCTACACAAGCATCATTCTCTTGAGACCGTACATGACAGGCAGTGATTTTAGGAGTAAGATGAATTAGCTTTTCGCACTCTTCGATGATAAAGTTTTTCAATTCTTTGGGACTCAGTCGCTGTGGTAAAGCGTGTAGATACAAACACTTTCTAACCTTTTCCTTGTCCTTTTGAAGGTTCCGAAAATAATCTAGTTGAACACTACTGAGCTCGCCCTTTGGCTTCACCTCGCCGTCTTCAACCTCTGGCGCGATTTCTTCAGCTTTGACTCGATCCGCTTCCTGTTTCCTTTTGTTCTCTTCCTCCTCCTTTGTGAAGGCATCAGTCACATATTGAGTCCAAGCTTTCTTTTCGGTTGGGAAAACCCGCAATATAGTACCGAAATCTCCGAAGCTGCGGCCATCTAGAGCATTCTTTGCATCGAGTGCATGGGATTGGTTTTTGAATTCTACAAAGCAATCCTTCCTATCTTCTCGAATAGAGATTGCAACGATTTCCGGCTCATCGATTCGTAATTCGATATATCTGTGCCGAATGAATCTTGCCAGGGCTTCTTTGCTCACACCAACCGATAAATTGGAAATGAAAACGCAGGCTTTGTCGTTTTTTTCCTTGGTTGGAAAGTCAATGTCGGGAATTGGTTTCGCGAGGGCTTGTTCAGACTTTGGTTCCGCCTTTAGTTCTCCTTTAACTTGATGATGATAAGTTTGCGCTTCTATTTTAACCTTGTGAGCACCATATTGAGGGTCTGACTTGAATCGCTGGCGATCGTCCGCACCACGTCGATTAAAATGCTCATCACGGCGCTGGCGTTTGGGATGATTATTGTGATGATTCGACTTAAAGTGACCACTGCCTTGTTTGAATCTAGAGGAGTTGTGAGCACGGCCTCTTTTGTTACGTCCCTGACTCATGCTGTATTTCTACTGCACCTTAGAATGATTGAGCTTTCCAACTCTGAGCTCTGAGCTGCTGACATTCAACTCGGCAGCAATGATAACAGTCATGTCCTGTTCTGTTCTTTTTAGATTGCCTGCGTGTCGCATGTCCATCTCGTATTGTGTAACTGCCCCCCTTTCATCCCTCATTTATAGGTTGATGTTTGGGAACGTTCCCCCTTTCAAACCCAAAAATCTGACATCTCATAACATCCTATTGAAAATCAACAAGCAACGATCAACAATGAGCCGGTATTCTTTACCTGAATCCAATTCTCATGCATTCTCATGGACTCGTTTAATACTGGTTTCTCTGGTTATTTTCATTGCTTGCTCCTCTCTCTCAGTTGCTGCTCTTTCCA
Source organism: Cylindrotheca closterium (assembly GCA_933822405.4). NCBI lineage: Eukaryota > Bacillariophyta > Bacillariophyceae > Bacillariales > Bacillariaceae > Cylindrotheca > Cylindrotheca closterium. The sequence continues at coordinate 273,788 of CAKOGP040001335.1, read as the reverse complement.
GCTTTTCCCACAAGATTTCCCACCGAAAAAACTTCAACATTGCATCCAGAACAATAATACCGACATCTGGAGACACAAACTTTCGGACGACCAGCAAACTTCCAAGAAATTCTTCTTCGAAACAAATACCATTATCAGCGTCGGCGATGGACGCAACAGAAACGAATTCGAAAGCTGCATCTGACGAGGGTGACGTGAACAAGAATGTTCAATTTCGAGCGCCCCTTTTGGATTATGGATACCCACCCGCCGTTAAGGAACTTCGCAACGGAAGCTTGTCTCAAAAGCCAATTCTCCTTTATCTTCCTGGATTTGATGGGACCTACATTTGTCCCTTTTTGCAGTTTCCAGAACTTTCCACCGAATTTGATGTTTGGTGCATGGTGGTTGGGATGGACGATCGATCGACCTTTGAGGAGCTGAAGCAGAATGTTTTGGACTTTATTGCCACCAAGCTAGGTAGCGATTCCGATGATAGTCGGCGGCCACTCTACTTGGCAGGAGAATCTTTTGGAGGAATTCTAGCATCTGAGGTCGCAAACGAGCTCTTGTCTGATCCATCGGGAGCATCATCGCCTTTGGGCGGCTTGGTCTTGATCAACCCAGCAACTTGCTATTCTCGTTCAGCACTCCAAGCTCGAGGACCGGACGTAACAAAGTTACCAGCTTATCAATATATATTTGGACTCCTTCAGCTGCTGCCTCTATTTACGGACGAACACTCTGTAGCTCAACTCTTGTTGATACTAACAGCCGACGGCTTGCCAAGTGTCATTGATACTCCCGCCCGAGAAGCGTACATGGGACGAGTGGCAATTTCTCTACCGTCCCAACTCGAATATATGCCTCAAGGAACCCTGGACTGGCGACTTCACGCTTGGCTTTCTGCGGGATGTCAACAAACTGAAACGAGAACATTGACAGAATTGGCAGAGAAACTAAGGACAACAAACACTCCTACGTTGATTGTCGCCGGAGAGAAGGACGAGACCTTGCCTTCCGTGGATGAGGCAGACCGATTGGCCGAACTGTTTCCTAACAGCCACGTCCATGTTGTGGAAGGAGCTGGACATGCTTCGACTTGTGGCAGTCGAGTCGACTTGGCGGCAGAGATGCGATCCCATTTTGTTGCATTGCAATCGTCATTGTTATCCTCTGTACCAAGAATAGCCATGAAACCCGAGGCGGCCAAGGGCAAGAACGAATACTTTGGCATGACGGAGCGATACGATCAAGCAGACATAGGATTGAATCCACTCTTGTATTGGAACAAGGACAACCACCAATCGACTACCAAAGAAACGAGAACATCCAGGAACGGCGCCTACAGTTGGACGGTTTACCAACCCAAGAACAAATGACGGTGACTGTATCCTTCACAACTATGTTCACTTGTCGCTCGGGCTGGAGACGAACTGCTGGCAGAGATTGAAGTAGCCTACCGGTACCTCGTTGAATGCTAAACAAGAAAGCACACAAATTATTTCAATCGGAAAGAACGACCATGGGGCATCTATGTGGTCCATAATCAACACAGATCCTTCAATCTTGGTTTCATTCATCTGAAGCAGGGACCACCAACAATTTTTCATTGCCACTGAAACTTTGAGCAATCCGGATAATGTATTCTACAATGACGACAATAATAGACATTCTTGTATATATTCCCAGAAGAGCTTTTTATGACCACATGGCTATATATGTTTACTCGTCCTTGTGCACACGCTTGGAACCATTGTATTTCTTGGCGTATTTTTGGTTTCTTAGGAACTTGGGGTCCATGCCTCGTGTGGAAACGAACTTAGATCGCTTGGCCTTCTTGATACCGTTGGCGTGAGCCTTGTGGGTATTGTTGTGTGCGCAAGTGTTCTTTTGCTGTGATTTGAAAACAAAGAAAGAAAAACGTACAGTGAGATGTGACATTCATCCAATGTGACGAGAAACGCAATGGTGTTGTTGGTATTGTTGATGAGGCGTGAGGAGGTGCACTACTGGTACCCGATTGCCGGTGGTTCAATATCCAGCACAATCCAGCCCGAATCCATCCAATATTTGACTCCAACGAAGTCATCATTGTTGCATAGACCATGTGGCAATAGGCTGCTCGGCCCTCAACCCCATCCCTCAACGAGATGAGGTTGACCACAGCTGAAATCATTCATCCCTTCAATCCACCTATTTCATCCATTACAGCCCTTGTCACACCTCTTCACCAACACCATCACTTGTATTGTCGCAGTCTATAACTAACCTTAACCATTTTTCAAGATTGTCCAGGAAGATTTACAACAACAGTTTCGAACGTAAAAGTTGCGACAGAGGGATGTTGGCCATCTCCCAAGAACCTCTCGTTACCAGTTACTTGATTTTCGTGCGATTTTTGCCCCATCGACTGGTTGGAATGATTAGAAAATGGGGGTAATCAAAAAATGAATTTTAAAATGGGGTCCCTCACCATTTAACTCCCCCAATACAAATCCACACCGACCTCTTGCGACAATGACGCCATACTTCTTCTCCCAACACAACTTGTTCCTGAATGCGATTACCAAGCAGACATTTAGGATACAAACGTTTATTTCACCGCTTTGCTCTTTCTGCTACAGTTCTTTCCAATCGATCCGTCCTTGCATTTTCCAGCATGTCGACACATTCCACAGAACGAGCCGATGGGACTATTACCGTTGCTCCTCGCAACGAAGCCGCACAGTCCGCCCTTATTGTCATTTGCCACGGTTTGGGAGACTCTGCTGAAGGATTTGCCGATGTTGCTGAGGTATGCTTTTTGATTATTTGAAAGCAGCAGCTGTTGCATGCATGCATTTACTGTACCTTTGAAGCTCTTGCTAATCCCCATCATGTTTGTTCTTTCTCATCAATGAATCAATCATCTTGATCTTTGTTGCAACCAACTTTTTATTACGTCGGACATTAGATGTTTGCTGCCCAAATGCCATACGCCAAGTTCATCTTGCCAACGGCACCCACACAACCAGTCACAATGAACATGGGAATGCCAATGGCTTCTTGGTACGACATTGTGGGGCTTGATGAACGTTCCAATGAAAAGTGCAAGGGACTTCCCGAATCCCGCGCCCGCATTGAAGGAATTTTGAAAACGGAACATGAAACCACCGGACTTCCTTATTCGCGTATGGTCTTGGCTGGATTTAGTCAAGGTGGTGCTCTATCTTTGTTTACTGGATTGCAATTGGAACAAAGTTTGGCCGGAGTCGTCGTCTTGAGTGGATACCTTCCAGCTGCCTCCCAATTCAAACCCACACAGCTATCAACTCCTGTTTACCATGGACACGGAACCATGGATCCTATGGTCCAATTTTCTTTGGCCGAAAAGACCAAGGCTGCCGTCATGGCTCATGGAGTTACCGACTATACCTTGGAGTCCTTCCCAATTCCCCACAGTGTGAGTCCACCTGAATTGAAAAAGGTAGTAGAGTTCCTTTCCAAGGTTTTGCCTTCCGATGACTCCTTTAAGATTCAGTTGAAAGATCCAAAGGACATGTCAGTGAAGGAACTAAAGGCGGCAATTCGAAAGGCGGGACTTGGTAACAAGGCAGTTGGTCTAATGGAAAAGAGCGAGTTTATCAAGCTGGTGCAAGATCATCGGGACGGCAAGTAGGCAGAATATCACCATCATCATTATCAAGTGCCACTATCCTGCCCTTGCGTGCCATAGATTTTCTTCACTCCTCTCTCTCTTTCTTCCCACACTTCAATCTTTTTAAAAAAACATATCATCATCACCCAACTCATTTGACTACATACAGATATAGTCATCGTGCCTTGATTGTAAAACGCGAATTCCCATACGATCCTCTCCCACGATGAATGTGTGTCAATTCTATACAATGTTTAGTAGGTTTGTTCATATCCTCCCATATAAAATATACTGTAATCTTATATATACCGGTAGGCTCTAGTTGGTTGGCGGTATGGTGTTCAGGTCTACGAACTCCACACCTTCAAACTTCATTTTCTTTTCGATTTCGACTTCGTCCATCAAGACATCTCCCGTCGTCAAGTCAAAGACTACAAAGTACGACCTTTGTTTGCAAATATCCAAGTCGTCTCCCGCACAATCTTCTTCGACACTTCTCAAGGCCAAGACATGCTTGTCGTTGGTTCCAGGCACAAAAGCAAAGGAGGAAAATCCATGGAGACCATCGTTCGAAGCCATCTTCACATGAACAGTTTCCGCACTGGTAAATCCTTCATTGACCAAGACCACCTTGTTGGAACCCATTTTTTCGTCCTTCTCGTCATCATATTTTTGATCGGATATTCTACGTGGAGCAAAGACCCATTTGTGCAAGTGTTCCGACCATCGAATAGCCTCATGAATGAGGTATCCTGGTGAATCGGCTCCCAAGTGGTGTCGGACAAATTCGTACTGGGACGACCAGTCCATCCGAGTTAAGCTGCCGCGATTGTCCAAGACACTGACCCATAGATTGTTCTTGTTTACAATGGTTCCATCGGGTCGTGTGTATTCTTTTCCCATGCTTCCAATGATCAATTCATTATCCTTGACGGTCGCCCATTCCCACTTGAAAAATAAAATAAAAGGAACAGATGAAGGAATAAACGATGAGCCAAACTAATTTCAACAACCCAAGCCATTTTGATTTGACCCCCAAACAAGCCAACTCACCTTCATACCCTTATCAGTATCACCTTCTCCTTCCGTCACGACAAATCGAGGTACCAAATACGATGATTTACCGTCAGCATTGTTTCGAATCTCAAAGACTTCACCCGTCCGGTCGTCAAAGGTCAACAGTCGGTTGTTGAAGACTTGAAGTTCACTGAATTCGGCACCTCTACCAGCTTCATTGTGCCCAGTGACAATTTCTCTAGTCTCTTCCATTTCAATCGAATACGTTCCATCGGATGGATCTCTTGTCAATGTTCCTGGCAGCAAATGACTCTTGAATTTTATCTTGTCGCCATCTTCAAACTTGGAAAGTTGGTCCAAATCTGTAATGGCCGCAAACCGAAAGACATTTTCCTTCACTATGGACCCTGCCGTCGAAAAGTATCCCTTCTTGATGGCTCCCGCAAAATTAATTTCCCCACTTTGATGCGCTCGCAATCCAGGAGCAGTGTCGTGTATGAAATCCGACGACACCAACAAACAAAAGGCGAAAAAACAAACTGTCGCCAAGACAGCTCCTGAATGTTTTCGAAAGTAGAATTGCATCTTGGCAACGAAACCCAAGTGATCTCTTGGATAAGCTTTGCTATGCCCTCGGCGGAGTTTTGAATCTCCCATTGGCACGGAGACACCCGCTGATGAAGGAGACACTGCCATTTTTTGGCGTTTGTTTTGAGGACTTGAAAGTGAATGTGGTTGAAAAAAGGTGCGAGGTTGCAAGTCTGTCTTTGTGATTCAATCTTCAGCTCTCAATGTAGGCGAGGTAATGGATGAGTACCTGGTACTTCCCGTGACAAGACTTTGTTGTGGTTTTGTGTTTGGGTCATTTTTGAATTATTTGACCGAGGCCTGTCTGTCACCAGTATTCGACTTTATCGATTCCTTCCTTCCTTCCTTCACTATTTGGGGACAAAACAAGTTGTCATTATTGTAGATGCGAATTTGCCGTTTGGGTGAGTACACTTCGTAGTCATCAAATACCAAGCTGGGTGGCTGGGTAATGTCGGAATAGTTGGCACAGCAAGCCATGGTGATTGCAATTGCCCGACAGGATGATCCATACCTAGAATGAATTCGTTCCAATATTCGATCCCAAAACTCTTGGAGTGGAGCATGAGAATGACAGGCTACCACAACATCCACATACTCAGTTTCTATCTCGGATGATGATGATTCATCTGGACTCGACGTTGTAAAAGCAGCAGGAAGATCTGGAAGAACATAGTCCTGACTCAAACCAGTGAATTGTACCAGCCGATGTCGATGTCGATCATAATTATGATGATGATTGTCCTCGGGATCATTCGTGGCATTATCAATATCCAGGGGTTCCAACAAGGGATCAATCGATATAAATTCCCAACCAGGATAGGGATAGTTCAAGGCCATGGCAGCCGCCGAGACGGGATACTTGCCATCTCCCACACAATACACCCTAACGCAAACATTATTGTTGCGATTGGTGGATGCTGATAGCCGGAAGGAGGAGGTAGACCGGCCCAAACAGAGTTTCATGGCACGCTCAACTGCATCCACCATGGCCATGCTTTCAGTAATTTCCTTGGCATATCGATTGCCAAAGACACTGCTGGGATTCTGATTCTTCTTCTTCTTTTTGGCATTTGGTGGAATGTAATTATTGGAGACCAATTCAATCAAGGGATCGTCAGTTCGATTCGGCCACTTTTGCACCAAGGATATGAGACGAGCAAGATAGACTCCAGATGGAAAGGGATATTCCATTTCACTGTGCATATCATATTTGTATGGATTGGATTGGATTGGATTGGATTGTTGACAGGAAAGCATGAAGTGCATAGTGTTGTGGAACAACAAGAAACCATGAGACAAATGGAAGTAGGCTTTCAGCAGTTGGAGTTAGGGTCTCACCAATTCAACAGCTGTGCTTACCCTATTGATAGTGACCTGTAGCTATAGTTTGCTGGTACTGTATGGGTATCCACTCCTTTGTTTCGATTATTGTTTTCCCCGCGCCGTTGCTGAACCCTTCGAATGCAAGTAGTGTGAATGGAATTTCGTGACACTCGTCGTTTGCCAGTTTCTGGGTCGAATCCAAGTTCATATCGGCACATGATGACAGCCCCCTTGAAGGATTGTTGGTGAAAAATAGCCTGCACCTTTTTGGCTTGTCGAATTGATTCGCAGCGCACCCAAAGTTTGCCGCCACCCGGAGCATCGATTTGTTGTTCGGCTTCGACAAAATTCACCTCCGACATGGATAAGAACTGTTCTACATCTTCGTCCGACCTTCCTTTGCACAAGAGACCGGTTATAAACAAGACATCACTGAATTCACCCTTCAAATCCAGATCGTTGGGTTCGAGCATGATGTGATCCTTTGGAAGGCGCAATATATAATGACGATGATGTTTTGGATTTTGGATTTTGGATGGAGGTGTGGCTTTTCGAAACGAGTCGAATGAATCCATCCAACCTCCACACGAGTCTGCTCTGAAAGAAACGTGATTGAAATTTCCGCTGGTTTCAACAAAACGATAAATAACAAGTCGAAACGACAAGCTCTGTGCAGGATTCGTTTAATACACGTTATTTTCACTTATGGTCCACATTTTTGGATCCCACTTTGTTGCTTTTTCTTCCAATCCCCACACAAAGGCATACCAAAAATCAATCAATTACAATACGACTGCCAAAATGAAAGAAACTTCGACCTCCAACGACTACTCCAAACGTTTCAAGCTTGACAAGCTCACGTCGGATGTCTTTGGGCCAGAGAACCCACCCAAGGATTGGGCAGATGCTTCTCTACTAGTCCCTCATGAAGCTCTTCGAATGGAAATGAATTGCATGATCCAGTCAGTCGACAAACTTTCCGAACTCACAAAGTCGAATACTATGCAATCATGGCAAGTGGTCTACTTTTGCGAATGGTATCTCGATGTCTTTGCACCCTTTTGCCATGAACATCATGACGTCGAAGAGAAAATCTATTTTCCTTGGCTTCAAACTCGAGCCGACATTCCAAAAAAGGAGCTTTCCAAGGAGCATGAAGAAATAGTAGAAATATTGGATGAACTGACTTCAATTTGCAAGAAAATAATATGCAAAACAGGATACGATTGCAAGGACGAAGTAGAAGAAATGAGAACAAAAACTAATGTCTTTGTTTTGAATATGAGAGAACACATGGCGGAAGAAGAAAGAGACATTCCTCCACTGGCCAAGAAAGTCTTCACTGAAGCAGAAGAAAAGAAGATTCTCAATAAGATTATCCGGCGTTCCAAGCCAACCACTACCCGAAAATTCTCTCCATCGATACTGATATCGGTGTCTGAGTGGAGCACCCCCGAGTATTATCTAGAATTCCGAAAAGAAATCCCTGGTCCTGTCTTGCACGTCATGGAAAAGTATTACCGACCAGACTTTGAAACAAGCATCAAGCCAAAGCGGGATGCTCCGTTCTTGCAAGAAGAGCCGATTCTATCTAGGCGAAAATGTTTTGGTTTGCCGTTTGGTCCCTCCTGCATATGCTAACTGTCAAGGTGACTACGTATGAAATAGAAAGGATTCAAGGAAGCTCCATCAGAACTAGAAAAGACTTGTTATATTTTCAATCAAAAAGTTGTTCTAGTGGTTCACTACTCATCTGGCCAACCCCCAGCACCAAATGAATCTGGCTTATTCCCCCCACCACCGAATGAATCCGGAGGTGCACCAAATGAATCTGGCTTATTCCCCCCACCACCGAATGAATCCGGAGGTGCCCCAAAGGAATCCGGAGGTTCTTCACCACCAAAACTGCCTTCATCTTCCCCACTGTAATAACTTTGACTTCCGCCGTCATCGTCACCATAGTCTTGGCCTTCGCCATCATATCTGTCGTCGTAAGAGCCTTGCCCCTCATCTTGAGAATAGCTCCCTTGCGAGTACCCTTCTTCGTCTCCATAACCTTGGTCGTCAGGTCGGCGAGGACTATCTTGGGCAAAACTATCTGGACCTTGCGAATAGCTACCTTGCGAATAGCTCCCTTGAGAGTATCCTTCTTCATCTCCAAAACCTTGGTCAATAGGTTGGCGACGATCATCTTGTTCCAAACCACCTGGGTCTTGAGAATAGCTTCCTTGCGAATAGCTCCCTTGAGAGTACCCTTCTTCGTCTCCATAACCTTGGTCGTCAGGTCGGCGAGGACTATCTTGGGCAAAACTATCTGGACCTTGCGAATAGCTTCCTTGTGAGTACCCTTCATCATCGTCAAAACCTTGTTCGTCACGTTTTCGACGTCCATCTTGGGCAAAGTCCCCTGGGTCTTGAGAATAACTCCCTTGAGAATAACTCCCTTGAGAGTATCCTTCTTCATTTCCAAAACCTTGGTCGCTAGGTCGACGACGATCATCTTGGTCTTGAGAATAGCTACCTTGAGAATGACTTCCTTGCGAATATCCTTCTTCGTCACCAAAATCTTGATCGCGGTCCCCAAACGCATTGCTTCCAAAAGCGTCGCTACCAAAAGCATTTTGATCTTGACTACCAAACGCGTCGTTCGGATCAAAAGCATTTTGACCTTGACTACCAAAAGCGTTTGAATCAAATGCAGATGCATCTTGGCTACCAAATACATCTGCACTTTGGTTGCCAAATGCGTCTACATCTTGGCTTCCAAATGCAGATGCACCTTGGCTACCAAATGCAGATGCACCTTGGCTACCAAATGTATCTGCATCTTGACTGCCAAAGGCATTCGCATCTTGACTGCCAAATGCGTTTGGATCTTGACTTCCAAAAGCATCACCCATGTCGTCCCCCGAGTAGAAGCTACCTCGGCTATCTTCATCGCCATCTTGGCCTGGATCGTCGCCATAGCTTCGGTCTCGATCATCGTAACTCCTATCTTGACTATCATAACTCCTATCTTGACTATCATAACTCCGATCTTGATCATCATAGCTTCGATCTTGGTCATCGTAACCTTGGCCATCATTATCATCGGCAAAAGTAGGCGCATCGTCGTACGAATCTCTGCTGTGGTCACCGGAATACAAGCTGTTTTCGTCTTCTTCATTTGGATAGCCTCCAAATGCATCTTGTGCTCCAAAGCCGCCAGGATGGTCCTCGGGTATGGCTTCGTCAAACCCGCCAGCTGGAATGGGAAGACTGGCGGCGGCAATTGCGGCAGTTCCAGCGGCAGAGCCTTCGCTGGCTCCCATCAAATTTTCGTTTCCTGCATAGCTACCACCTGCCCGAGTTTCTATTCTATCCGGTCGTTTTTTGCTTCGATGGACTGCCTGTCTAGCTCTTTGGGTAGCACTTCGTTCCTGCATATTTTGTAGAGTCGAGATTAGTTCTGGCTCCCGACCATGAAATTGATCCATCATTTCCTGAACCTTTTCCGTTTGATCTGGTAGTACAATACGAACCAAGGCATCTACTTGTGCTTGATATTCTATCCGTCGTTGACGTTCACCTGTCGTGCTAGTTCGGGAGCTAGCGCTCATCACCGAACCAGAAAGCTGCGATTGATCAAAGGTTTCGTCGTCGTCGTCGTCATCGGAAAGATCGCCTTCATCCTCCCCTTTGCCTTCGGGCAACTTTTCGGGCTTGGTCGCCCAGCCGTCTCCGTCTTCGTCTGCTCCTTCCTCTGGTGAGTCGGCACTACTGGAATTGTCTGGATCATGATCAGCACTGCTTGAATTGTCAGGTTCGTTTTGGCCATCACCGAAAGTACCAGACGGGAATCCCTCTGTATTCTTACTCGATTCATAGGTGCTATCCTCGGAAGATTCGAAGGAAGACTCAGCCTGTGAATCTTCTTCGTCTCCGTTTTCGTCGCCTCCTTCCTCAGGTACTTCTACTGGTGATGCTTTCGCTGCTTTTCCTCCAGCACCATCGGCCATGATGTCAACACCTCCAAAGGATTTCCCAAAGAAATCGTTTACAATATCATTTGATCCACCTGCACCCCAACCAGCACCAAATCCAGTCTCCGAAGTTCCCCATGCAGGCGACATGTTACTTTCAAAAAGTTTCTCTTTGGAGCCAGCATCGTCTTCATCCTCCCCTTCTTCATCGTCGTCCATGAGAGCATCAGGATCTTCGAAACCGTATTTCCCAAAGTCGTTTTCTCTGTTCGAGCTACTGTCACTATCGTAAACAGTTTGTAATCCAAACGCGCCCGGTTCTTTCCCCTTCTTATCCTTCTTTCCAAATCCAAACACGTTCTTCTTCTCTTTTTCTTTAGCCTTTACCTCTGCCTCTTCAGCTGCGATCTTGAAATCTGCTCCATAAGCACCGAATTCATTGTCCTCTTGATCAGAGTCATCGTCTTCATCTTTCTCAAGGATGTCTTCAGCATCAGCATCCTCAATATTGTTGTTCCCACCAAATCGGTTTTTGATATTGTCAAAGATGTTTCCAACGTTTTCTCGTGAGCTAAGTGGTCGAACAATGTTTCCATCATCCCCACCAATAACCGAATTGTCATCATCACCTCCAGTAGTTGTAAGTTTCGGTGCTTTGTCTCCCCCCTTCTTTGTACTCGTATACGTGCCAATACCAACGCAAAGGACACAGAGTAACAGACCCCCTAGAACTCCCCCCACGATTGCACCGGTATTCGAAGATTGGTCGTCAGCTGGTCCTAAAGGACTTTGTGGGGAATTGGTGGCCGGTGGATTTGTTGGTTCATTTGGATCCCTCACGGGAAAAAACGCATCCACAATTTGCAAAACAGAGTTCGGATCTACCGCAACCAAAGATGACTGTAGGAGTCCATTTAGGATATCATTTTGTGTGAAATTGGTATACTGCTCGACAATTTGAATGGCATATTCATTCGTGACATCTACGCGGAACCTTCCATAGCCAACTTGACAAGTGGCATCCTCCTCAGTGACAGTGACTGGGCACTCTGAATCAACAATGTTATAAATTGAAGCGCTTTCGGCCTGCAAGGCAACATCCAATCTTCTTCGACCCCTTAACGATGAAGTCAGCTCGGCACCACTAGCTATCGCTCTTCCTACAGATTCTGTCACAAACAAATCGTATGCAGCGTCCAAACCATTCCTATTGGCAGTGCCTGTCCCAAGACGCTCGGCAAGAATGCCACGTGTATTGAGTATGACGAATGCATTGAAAATTTCAATTTCGCCGTCAATTGGCCCAGCTGTCGGAGGAGAAGTTGTCGGTGCTTCTGTCAGATCTGGGGCCATGGATGGCGGTTCACTGCATTCATCTGCGCCTTGACCCGCAATGGCCTGCGACACTTCTGCACAGAGATTCAAGGCTTGCTGAACTTGCTCTTCAGTCGCTGTATCGGATGTCGCGCCTGTGATTGGAATCCTGCCACCATTGTTTGACAACCTATCAAAGGCGGAAACCAGCTGACAAGGAAGCTCTGCAAATTCTATGCCTTCAAAAGCACTTCCACTTATCTGATTCACAAAAGTGACATACTCGGTGGTACTCAAGAAGCTATCTTTGAACAAGTCAGCCTGTTGGAGGTTTTGGAGGCAGTCGAAGGTTCCCATGGAAGGTGCTGTGCTTGATACATTGCTGGGTTCTTGAGATTGGTCTATGGTTGGAGAGGGAGTGATTGGCACAGGCGTGGGCGGAGGCGCTCCTCCTTCCACGAGTTGGTTGGTTTCACAACACAACTGATCCACGAATTCATTTTGTGGGGCACCCGCTGTCTGTCCTGGTTTGGTCCCAAAAACATCAATTTGGTTTTCCACTGTTGCGAACTTTTCATAGTTTGCAATGAAGGGAGCTGGAAGGTTGGCGAACGAAACGCCACTGAATTCACCTGCGGTCGAAAGGCGATCAAGAAATCTGATGTACTCCACTTGATTGAGAAAATTGTCCTTGCTTAGATCGGCAATGGAAAGAAAAATATTGCACTGTTGTCGACTGATGGATGACACACATTGCTGAACTGGAGCCGTCGTCGGAAAGGGACCACCAGATGGTGGGCTTATAGCTCCGGGATCTTGTACGGCCAAATCTGTCTCACAGCAAACCCGAGAAAGGAAGTCTTCTTCTTCCGTCGATGCAGATTGACCCGGTTTTGACCCTGATATGCTGATGGCACCATTGTTTTCGAGATTGCGAAAGTTGGATCGTATATTCGATGGTAGTTGTTCCAACTGGGTGGCATCGACATATTCGTTGCTAGACAAACGATTCACAAACCGGATATAATCATCCTCTTGTAGTAAATCATCTCGATTGCGGTCGGAAATGGCCAGAGCAATAAAGCACTGTTGCTGTGCAATGGTTCCGTCACAATCTACAGCTGGTGGCGAAGTCGGCCCACCACCACCACCACCATCTGTCGGCGGTCCAACTGGTGCACTTGCAGCTATCAGATTTTTGGTCTCGTCACAGAATTGCGTGAGGGAATCATTCTCGGCAGTCGTAGGAGTTTGACCAGGACGTGCCCCCGATACGTCAATGCCACCTGTCCCTTTGTTATCTTCAAAGTAGCTTTGAAATCGCTGAGGAAGCTCGGTAAAGTCATTTCCAGAAAATTGATTACTTGACATTCGATTGAGAAAGACGACAAATTCAGTTTTTTTCATACGGTTGCTTCGATCTTCATCAGCGATGGATATGTTTATTTTGCAGTCTATGAAGGATTGTAACCGTCGCTCTTGATGTATAACTTGAAAAGATGCCGATGGTGGTGATACTTCATCAGGATAATTTCCTCTCGAGTCCGAGTATTGTCGTTTGTTGTTGGTGGATAAGTGTATTGATGGCGCATTTGGCAATATTAATGGCGACGGTGCTTCCATTTTAGAAGCTTCTAGTTCAGAACGTAGTTCTCGACAGAAAGTTGGCATATCATTCAGACTTGATCGTAGGTCTATGCAGTATCCCCAGTCCTTGTGATTCCGACATGGTTGCTTCGCTTTTATTCGAAAGTCCTCGTGCAAGTTCCCCGGCAAATGATCAAATAATGGTTCCAATTTTCCATCTGACATCCTTGACACAATGAATGCGTAATCTGATGTCCCCAATTCAAATTCCTGACCACGTCTCGTTTGCTGCAGCAGTTCGTAGCATTCTAGATCCAGCGATGATTGGTGGGCCCCAACATTAACCGAAAAGTATAGCAGCGAAAGTATTGAGAACCATGATGTGTGCGGTTGCGACTTCACTATTCGTCGTTTTGATGTGGTTTGTTGATTGGAATTTCTATGCCCGAATATTTCCCCATTCAAAGGCATGTCCCCACACCGCCTTCTCTTCATGGTTGTTGAGTATATTTCTATAGTAGTATGGTGGGATTTCAAAAGGTTCTGGATGTTATTCCTCTATTTTCTCATTCATAATCATCAAATCGTTTTTTCATCAACGGGTCGAAGGAGACGGAAGCCATGTGTCGTGCAAAACGAACAGGTCACACGGAACAGTGAAGTGAGTAACAAGTCGTGAAAATAAACTTTTAGGCGCCATATTCGTCGAAGAGTCCAAGGAACCAAAAGTCACAAAAGACACATCTGAAGTTTGGCACGCGTGCCATTCATGACGTCAATCACTTTTTTCGTCAAGAGAAACACAACTGGTGTTGTTGGACGCAGTGTACGGGTACAGTAGCTGTCGAAGAAATAAAACGTCAAATCTGCTACATTTCTTTGACCTAGCTTTACACAATGAATTTATGCGGAACCGGAGTGTCAAATTGACCCCATTGCATTGCAACAGTCGTTTAGTCCAGGAACAATGCTTGGCCACCGCGATCCTTTTTTCTCAGCTTCATGGAACTCTCGGGCGCTGGAATAGCTCGAAAGGAATCCGCTGTTTGGAAAATTTCCTTGTCCGATCCTTTATTCCATCTAGTAGTGCTAGCGCTGCCTATCATCATGACAGCTTGACTTGATCCCGCAGGAATGGTGGCTACCAAGCGAGCCTTGCGAGGGATTTCTGTTTGTGTAGATTGTGACAAGGTAGCGAACGACAAATCGATGAGACGATAATCTCCCTTGGTGACGCTCTTCTTGACCTTTACATCAGTAGGTTGTCCATAGAATGAAAATCGTCCAGTGGGCGCTAGTAGATTGTCCAACAAGAAAGAATCAGGAACATCTGCAATAGATTTACCGCCTACCGATTGAGTAACGGCAAGGAAGGCTCCATCTCCATTCCTTCCATCCCGGCATTCGACGTCAAAAAAGGAACCAGTTGCTGGAATTGACAAAGCGACACGGTATCATGAGACACACACCCCATGCAGCAAGGCTACAAATATCCAAGCAAGAACTTACCTAATGGCCATGGAGATGAATAGCTAGCAAGAGCCGCCATTTTGCCACCATCATTCTTTTGCAAGATGATTTCAGCCAACACATTTCCACTTCTTGGATCTCTCGAAACCTCACTTCCGTCTCGCAAGAAAACTCCAGTTTCAGGTCGGCTTTTTCCAGCTTGTGAGGATACTCCCATGTTACCCCCAATATCTTGCCCGCTGCGAAGGAATGAATCCACGTCCATTGAATCTTGTACGGCAGCGGCTCCCCAGGCTGCTTGTGTTTGTCCAAAGATAGTTGCCATACCGGCAGCACCAGTCTTGATCATCATTCCTCGACGTGACACAAGGGAGGGTTCCAGGGCAAGGCCAGCAGAGAATGGAGCCAATAGGCAGAAAATCTTTGATGTCACAGTCATTCTATTATATCTTTCCTTGGAACGTCGTCGTATTCGTGTTTCTGAGCTTTGTCAACAGATGTTTTTTAGCAGCGTTGGATTGTGATGAATTGGTGTCATGTGTCATGACCGATCAAGTGTCCACTGAAATTTGAAGAGTGAGTCAGATCTAAATCGACTAGTTCGAGCCAACGTACACGTACTACTACTGTATCGTCCCATCAATTTGAAAACGTCTGAGATGCAATCCATGCCTGCCGATTCATGACTTACTATTTACCATGAAAGAACAGTCCATACGAGGCAGCAAAAGGCCATGCATTTCTTTAGCAGCTTTCATAATAGCTTTCTTCAACTGTCTACAATGGAGCGTCCATGGTTATCTTGCACCAAGCTTGCCTACAAGGCAGATGAAAACGAACAGTAAATCCTGTTGTCCAACACGACCAATGGACGACTATCGACGGAAAACGGTGATACTATACGTTTCGAATGATAACAGAATAGATCATGATGAACAAGTATGTTTAGAAACGTCTCAATCGCAAGCCCCAAACGTCTGGACGCGTCGGAAGGCGCTCCAAGCCGCTGCTCTGGGAAGCATAGCCCTTTTGCCATCAACCAGCGCTCTGGCTGGTGTTGCCGAGTTTGACGTGTCTACAGGAGCACTATACACTCCCAAAGCAGACATGTTGCGAGGTGGCAGTGCAGCAGCTCGAGGGATTCAAGTCAAAACCTCCGGGCAACGCTTGAAGCCGGGTCAAAAGTTTCAAAATGTGTACGAAACAAGATTTATTGCCTACTTGTCGCGATTCCTGTTGACATTTGATTCTTCAGCAACGGCATGGTGGATCAAGGAAGCTGATAGTCGCCCAGAAGAAGAACGATTTGCCGAATTTGCAGAGAGCGTCGAGATTGGATTGGCCGATTACTTCTCTGGACCCTATGGCAGCTATTCCTCGATTCAAGCAGCTAAAGCCGGACTTACTGCAGCAGCACAGGCGAAATCACGGCGTGCCGATGACACCCAAAAAGGATTCTTTGATTTATTGAAGGGTATTGTCGTGGGAGATAAAGAAAGAGAACGACGAGAGAGGGACAGTATAACGATTGGAAAGCAAGGGATATTGAACTTGTACACTTTGCTCAAAATACGATACACTTCAGAGGAAGAGAAACTGCAGCTTGCCATCCTGTTTTCCTTCTTCTCACAACCTGAATTGCAGCCAACAACAGAGATCCGAAGCTTGCTTGGAGAAATCGATAACGCCACGGTTGCAAGAGTCGACCTGATTAAACCGGTCAGCCCTTCAGAATCTACATCTCGGAGCAGTAGTCAGCGCGGAGGCGGGTACACTCTGACAGATCCTCCAATAGTTTCAGTGGATGCCCCTCCTGCGCTTGGATCATCCTATGTGGCAGCTAAAATGAAACCGATTATGAAACCCACGTCTCGAGTGCTGAGAATCCGTCTGTTGGATGGAGGATCCGGATACACTCAAGCACCCACGGTGACGATATCTGGGAATAGTGAGAGGCAGTGTTCTGTATGTGCCATTTTGGACCGCGACGGACACGTGGAGAGTCTTGTTGTATTGGATCCAGGATACGGTTATCAATTTTCGGCCAAAAACCCGCCCAAAGTAGAGATCTCAAAACCGAAACCACAAAAGACTGCTACAGAGAAACCGAGACCAGCCCAAGCTATCGTAGACATGGAATATGAAGTGCGAGGAATCGACATTGTAGAACCCGGAAATGGATACGTATTGAAAGAGCCACCAAAGATTACCATCGCTCCGCCAAAGGATGACCCTGATTGGTTTGTTGAAACGTCAGAACTCACGGATTTGGAAGCTAAATACGGAAAGTTCCGTGCCGTGGCTACACAGATGAGAGACAAAGGCAATCGTCCAGCCTATATTTCCACGAAAGAGACCTCTAGGCTTGCGTTGGATAAAGTACGGGCATCACCACTGGAGCTCTTGCCATCGACAATGAGACCCGAACTCAACAGTTATGGTGTTTACGTGATTAGCAGTGTTGCAGCTATTCGTACCTACGACACATCACCGAATATACGTTTCCGCGCAATGGACCCTCTGTTCGGTTCCATCGGCAAGGTGCCAGTAACGAAAGATGCAGCTGAGTTGAAATCTGGGGAGTATTTGAGGCTGGCCCTCAGTGGAGCTGTATGCACTGTACTGGTACGGACGGCACTGAATCCCTTGGAGTTGATCAAGACAAAGCTTCAGCTTAAGAATGACGATGAACTCTTCCAGTTTGCTGAAGACAAAATGAAGGGAGAAAAGGTGACCGCGAAAGCAAAATCCAAAAAAACGAAAGGGAAAGCAACGACAGACGAATCGGAACTTACTGAATCGGATGGAAACGAAATCGGAACAGGGGACCTGGTAAAGAGTGTAATTGAATTGAGAGGAGTTGGCGCCCTATTTCAAAGTGCCGATATCACTTTTCTTGCGTCACTGATGTTTGGTTCCTTTGGATTTGGAGCGACGGAACTCTTTCGACGTTCTTTCACACTGACGTTCTTTACCGATGGTGGAGATTCGAACTCCGAACTAATCCTGTTGCTCGCAGCTTTCGCAGCCACAGTGATCACAAGTGCTGCTGCCGCTCCCTTCGAACTCCTCAGAGTACGAAGCATGGGGCTCGTCGAGTCAAAATCATGGACCAAGGTCCTAAAGGAGTTTTTGGAAGAAAAGGGCAACCGTGCCAACGGCAACGGCCCAAGCAATTCAAATGAAGAATCCGAAGATTCGTTTTGGAATGATCTTAATGCTAGGGATCTACTCCCGCTTTTTGCTGGCTTCCCACCAACTGCATCTCGTGAACTTGCGTTCGCCATTCCAAAATTCCTTGCTTTTGATGTCATCTCAAAAAGTTTCACTGAATTTGTCAACGCTAATGCTGGTGCAGGGTCCCTTCCGGTGCAAGTTGGTGTCGGAACCGAAGGACTTTTGATTTCGGCTTTTGCGGGTGCTCTCGCTGGAATTGCTGGCGCCATTGTGAGTCATCCAGCAGATTTTATCCTAACCAAAACATCAGCATCCAAGAAAAAGATTAATGAAGACGGAACCGTCGAATCGGGTGCAGACTGGAAAGATGTGGTGAAAGATTTGCTGCAAATGGAAGGCGGCATCGCAAATCTGTATGTGGGTTTGCAACCAAGGGTTGTTTTCTTTTTCCTAGTGATTGGACTACAGTTCTTTTTGTATGACTACGTCAAGATTCTCTTGCAAGTTGGATCGGATGATTTGAGCCTTGTGCTGGATGTTTTCTATGCTGTACGGCAGGGATTATTGGAGTAGTCGGACATGTTTTATAGGCAATGGTGCGGGTTTGAGAGGGTGTTGCTGTGAGTTGTATCAGAACCAATCGCTTTAACAATGTCTATCAGCGTTAGCGACAAAAGCTAGTATCACATATGGCGTGATTCACCCGGGAAGGGATGCTATCGAAGTTTGCGTTTTCCAAGGTATGACTTCGGCTTCAGGGGTAATGATGGTCATCTTGATTACTTTCAGTATCTGGCATGGGACGATCCCAACCTATGATTTCAAATCGGCGCCGGCGTATTCTCAATTATGATATCAAAGTCATAGTTTTTGAGAATATACAAGTAGTGCGATAATGTAGCCAAATTCCATAATGCCTCTCACTGCATTTACCCTAAAACACGAATTCGGTCCATGTAGATTTCGAGAAAGGCCTCGACTCGTTCGATTCCTGTTTGTTGTCTGATGAGTGAGTCAGTCACTGATGCCTGATGCTACCGGTACACCAATAAAACAACATCTGACAACGACACGCTCTTGACATCGAAAATGAAGTTTATTCATCACGCTTCTCTTCTTGTCTTCCTCTCCGACTGCAATGGCCTTTCGCTGGAAACGCGGCGATCAGTCATTGGATGGATGGGGAGCGCCAGTGCTGGTCTTATCGCTGCAAACGCCAATGCCGCCGAGACAACTGATGTTGATAATTATTTGAGATCGGGAATGGTTTCCATGCCCATGGGTGTTAGTGGTAAGGACGCAGATGCTCTCAGTATTATCATCTCTTCGAATATGGTTGGATTATTACGGCAATACTCACTTCTTATTCTTTTCATTCACGACAGGCCAAGCAGGCAAGGCAAAGCCACAAACAGGCGTTGTGCTGCGCGAAGGCACTGATGTTAGTCGAGACTCCAAGAGCGGCAATGTATTTGCAGAAATTTTGGTGCAGAAGACTGATAGCAGTGATTTGATGCCGGTCATCACTTCCTTTCAATCTACTTGGGCTTTAGGTATGTGATTGAAGTGAATTGCAAACGAAAATTATGAAACGTTTCTAAACGACGTTACAACAGCTACTGGTTCCCTATTCGATATTGAGTGCAGAGATTCTGATACAGGCGATGGCGCCTTTGTGGCGGTTAGCCCCAACGTTGGAGGAAATAGCGTGGATGCACTAAAGGACTCCTTCTTTATCAAATTCTTGTTCTCGCCAACGGGCCGGTTTTCGTTTTATGGACAACCAACTGATATCAAGGTTAAGAAAAGCGAAATGAGTGGAGACTACCGCATTCTAGATGTCAGTTTTTCCACATTGAGTCAGTCAACTCAAACCGAGATTCCACGAAAGGCCCGAGTAATTGCTACAATCCCATCTGGTTCGAAGCAAGCCGTCATGCTGGTATCTAGTGCTTCCGCCCTTCGGTGGAAGAAAGGAGCTGAGAAGCTAGTCACATCAACCATTGAATCTTTCAAGGCCACACCGGCACCTGAAACCTCCTTGAAGATCCGAGCTCAAGACACTCGGGCATCATCATCTGTGATAGATTAACCTTTCTGAACTTGGAGCTGAAATAGTCTCGTAGGCGAAATTTCAATTAACATGTGGTTCGAGAATATTAGCATAAGTACCCATATCCAAGCGAAAACATTGGCATAAGTACAGATGTCAACAGATCCGACGACAGAGAACATCGCCTTTGTGCAGAATGGATTTTACCCGCTAATTTCAAAACCGAAACAGTGGAAACAGCTGATCAAGCGAACTGCTTCAAGTAGAAACTTGTGTCTCTAACTCACTCTTGAAACCATGAAGTTCTCAAGGTCCCTTGTGGTTGTTACTTTGCTGCACTTCTGCGCGGCAGAAAATGCAGGATGGAATGCGAAAGAAAAGCGAGGTGGAAACATACGTGTGTTGAATCAGTCTGTTGTCGTGGCGGGTATCTCGAATCCTGATAGAGATCCTGCTGAAACATATTCGCCTGTGATGCAGCCAACACCCACTACTCCTTCTGATAGTGACATTGACGCACCCAGTGCTCCTGTATCGCAACCATCGACAAACGGCGGCGACCCTTCGGGTCCAACAAACTCACAACCAACGTCGGGAGGCCCACCATCAGATGACAGTCCCGTTTCTCAGCCAAACCCAAGTATTCCCACTGCTCCAACTGGTGGAAGCGACGGCTCTCCCAACGTCCCGAATACCCCGACTGGTGATGATGGTGGTGATGGTGATGGTGATGGTGATGGGAATACAATCATGCCGGTCCCTCAGCCCACAACAAACGGTTCCCCAAGTGTTCCAAGCGCTCCAGTATCGCAGCCAACAGATGTGGATTCTCCAACTGATGGTGGTGGTTCCTCTCCCATTGGAAATGGTGGTAATGACCCATCAGATGGACCAGTCACACCACCTACACCCAGTGCCCCGAGTGTTCCAAACGCTCCAGTAACGCAGCCAACAGTGGCACCACCTACACCATTGGGAGGCGGCTTCCTTCCCACCAACGGCGGTTCTCCTAGTGTTCCAAGCGTGCCAAGCACTCCGGTAACGCAGCCATCAATATCACCACCTACTCCATTGGGAGGCGGCTTCCTTCCCACCAACGGCGGTTCTCCCAGTGTACCAAATGTTCCAGGCACTCCAGTCACGCAGCCAACAATGTCACCACCTACACCATTGGGAGGGGGATTCCTTCCCACAAACGGCGGTTCTCCTAGTGCTCCAAGTGTGCCAGGCACTCCAGTAACACAGCCAACAATGTCACCACCTACACCATTGGGAGGCGGGTTCCTTCCCACAAACGGCGGTTCTCCTAGTGTTCCAAGTGTGCCAGGCACTCCAGTAACACAGCCAACAATGTCACCACCTACACCATTGGGAGGGGGATTCCTTCCCACAAACGGCGGTTCTCCTAGTGCTCCAAGTGTGCCAGGCACTCCAGTAACGCCACCTACACCATTGGGAGGGGGATTCCTTCCCACCAACGGCGGTTCCCCAAGTGTTCCAGGTGCTCCAGTGAGACCACCAACAGCACTTGGAGGCGGCTTCCTTCCCACTAATCCCACTAGTGGTGGTTCTCCAAGTGCTCCAAGTTCTCCAAGCGTTCCAGGTGCTCCAGTGGAACCACCAAATGGTGGTTCTCCAAGTGTTCCAAGTTCTCCAAGCGTTCCAGGTGCTCCAGTGAGACCACCTACAGCACTTGGAGGCGGCTTCCTTCCCACCAGTCCCACTAGCGGTGGTTCTCCAAGTGTTCCAAGTGCTCCAAGCGTTCCAGGTGCTCCAGTGAGACCACCTACAGCACTTGGAGGCGGCTTCCTTCCCACCAATCCCACTAACGGTGGTTCTCCAAGTGTTCCAAGTGCTCCAAGCGTTCCAGGTGCTCCAGTGAGACCACCTACAGCACTTGGAGGCGGCTTCCTTCCAACTACTGGTGGTTCCCCAAACGTTCCAGGTGCCCCAGTAAGGCCACCAACATCACTGGGAGGTGGCTTCCTTCCCACTACCGGCGGTGCCCCAAGCGTTCCAGGTGCTCCAGTGAGACAACCTACAGCACTTGGTGGCGGCTTCCTTCGCACTACTGGCGGTACCCGGCTGTTGCAGGATAGAGGTATTGGCGTCAATTTGGAAGGAATCGAATATGATGCTGGCAATGGGGACCGTTCAATTGATCTGTTGGATATCCCAAGCGGGTCACAAAGGGCTCTTGGCTGCACCCCGTCTCTCTTGGCATCTGTAGTACTAGGAGTATGCGTTCTTCTGCTTTGATGAGTGTGTGAATGTTGTTTGTAATTCATAAAATTGACGATCGAGTGCGAGGGGGATACTACGAAATAGAACATATTATTGTACGAGTTGAATGAAACTACGAAACAAGACCAATAAATATTAAATCCATAGTAAACAATACATCGATTATCATTTTCTATCTGTTTGAAAATAACGTTTCTGGCAAACCAGATGGAGACAGCTCGACCTTACCGGGCTCGAGGGTTTCCAATGTTCGGAACATGGCCATACATCTGTTGAGATAGCGGTTCGACAAAGGCACCGAGATTTCTTCAGCAACAACTCTTGAAGTTGCAGTCGTCATCGTAGCCAGCGAAATATCAACGTCTAATATTTGATGATGGTATTTATTGCCTAAGCTCGTGGCTGTTGGCAGGCTGACATGGCACGTACTTCACGTCTGTTTGTCATCGCAACGTCCCAGAAAAACAAAAGATGACGTCGTTTATCCACAACAGAACGGTTTCCACGCGGTATCTTTGTAGCGTTGGGGATGTGCTGTGTCAGCTATATGCAAGGTCAATTCCGTTTTATTCCCGTGCAAAAGTTGAGTCAGAACTTGGCTCCCGCGGTGCTAGTCTACGTGCACACGCGGTACTTCACTGGAAACTCGGAGTCACTTGCACGGTGACGTGTGCTTTTGCCCACGACAATCGGATTTGGCCCATGTTTCGAACAATCTCACAAATTCAGAAAACCAACAAACAGACGAAACCCAAAACAACAAAACACAATGAAATTCTCATCAATCATTACCCTTTCCGCACTATTCATCGGTGCAAGCAGTGCTTTCACTATGGTCTCTACAGCACCACGCACAACCGCTCTCGCATCTGCCATTGCCGAGCAGGACCAACTCTACTTTGTCGATGATGCTGCAACCGACAGCAAGGTTCCACCCAGTCTAGTTGTCTCGGAGGAACAACAAATAGAGAAACCCAAGCCTGTCAAGAAGGCGCCGAAGAAGCCCAAGAAGCCGTCGGGTGGTCATGGGGAGGGCGGACTCTTTTCTCCTGTTGTCAAATTGGCCAAGAACGTGATCGGCGAAGAACGGCTCAACAAGGTCCGCGGCAAGGCTATTGGCCTGCACTCGGATGTCATTCGCGACTTGTCGAAACCTCGGATTCCGAATTTGGACAAACTGCCCTCAACACTCTTTTTCGAATGGCCGACGCCGATAAGAATGGACGAATTGATGAAGCTGAACTCAGACGAGCCATGAAGTTCATCGGATTTACTCACTTGAACGAGAAGCAAATCAGTGGGATCTTCGCAAGAGCCGACAAGGACGGGGATGGAACTTTGGACTTGGATGAATTCAAGGCCGAGGCTCCTAAAACATTGAAGACCAACTTGATCAAGATGGCCAAGACCAATGGTGGCCAACTAGGATTCTTGGCTTAGATTCTGGAGACTCCTCAAAGAAATGGAAGAACACCACAACGTATAATCTTCAACCTTGAATGCATGGGCAGTACTATTGCTCGCAAGTTCATTGGATGCGAAAACTAGTGATTTGAGGTACAGAATCTGACAAGGAAATACAATCACACGGATACATCACCTGGGACAAGATTTCGATTGATTATCGCAACGATACATCATCGTGTTGTTCTCATGGCTTGAGAAAGATCCTCATATTCACCCCATCACACAAATAGATGTATCATACATAAAACATAAGATAGAGTTTAATGTTTCAGGACTATTCAAAGTAGGAGTATTGTTTTGTTACGTTCCACTGCTTTGTACCGATGGTGTAGTCAATAGTTCATCTATTCACTGCCAGCATGTCATGTCTTAGTCAGAAGATTGTGATTGATGACGTCTTGTTGACGTCATCCCTAGACGTCTGATCAAACGAGGGACTTTTCAGGGGATAAAGAAATTGGGGTGGAGTTGAAGCAGAAGGTCAATGAGATACCGGTATATCTCATATCGTAGTATAATAGAAAAGTACAGTATTGTATAGTACCAGTAGGAGTATACTTACAAGCCAACCGTTCCGACAACTTGGATTCTGTTGAGAAATGGGATGTAAAGGGACTCCATGCCCAATGTATAGGCCATTTGTGTTCAACGGAAGATTATTAGTACAAATGATTTATATAGTTCGAAATGGTATTGGTCCCATCCCATTTAGTTTTTTTGCCAAATCAAAGCTGGTTATAGCAGTCCAAATGATTTGTAGTTTTCAGTGTCGAACTCATCGTATGCTGTGATGAATTCTTCTCCAGCCAGGATATCTCTCATTGCAAAGCCAGCATCAAGCTCCTTTCTAGAAAATAAAAGTTTTTGGACACCGACATTGTACTCGGACAGTTCATCATCTGAACACATCGACCCAATCGTAAAGCCGGGAGTGAGTGGATACAATGTCTACAAACAACTCACAAGCACACACGCAGTCACATAAATTGTCCCAAGCAACTTACATGAATTGACCAGCGAACCTTCTTCGAGATCGCAATAAATGACATCCTGCCCGCTCAACGTCAGCGTGGTATAGCACCAAATAATTAGGTCACATACCATATCATCTGGCAGTACTGCCAAAAACCTGCGGAATTGTTCTCCTTCTGTAAAAGTTGCAGTAAAATCGGATTGCCATACAAGCGTCCCTTTTGGAATATCAGTGGTGGCAAATACACCTCTTCCACGACCTGGTGAGTGACCAACCCTGAAAGGTACCTTGAATCCAGAGCCAAATGTCAAATCCATCGATGCTTGTTGAGGTCCAACCACAGCAATGTAAGCGCTGCGCATGAGAACCCATTCCGTTTCATTGCGTTTAGCATCAAAGTGATACGTCTCTCCACATCCCCTGGAGAATCCAATTTCATCAATAGTGCAGTCTTCGGAAAGGTCGCATCCGTTGACCATCCACGGGTCGTCATCTGTGTAATCGCTCTCTTCACCCTCGTCATCGCTATCTTCTTCTTCGTTTTCCTCAGCCTCGCTAGCTTCATCTTCGCTGTCTTGCTCTTCTTCGTTTTCTTCTGAAATCAAGTCGAGTTTACTTCCCTCAACAACGATGACATTCAACACATCCATCAACGCATGACAATATTCGTTTATCTGCAGCCATTCTCTTTCATCAACAGACTCGCGAGATGGTAAAACCTCTTGAAGGTACTCGGTCCTTTGTGCGTTATGTTCCACTGCCATTGCCGCTATCTGAGACTCGTATGTTGGCGCTTGGATCCATTCAATTTTGCCACGCCCTGCGTTTTCTTCCTCATCGGCGCCATGATAGATTAACGAAATTCCGTTGCCAAAAGTCAACAAGTGGGGGTAGCTTTGAACTTCTCCATAGTTCTTGAAAGTTTCAATGAAATTGGCATGAGCGAATTCTTCACAGGCTTCGAGACATCCCATGCTCGGTCGGGAAAGTGCTTCACCGATACCAATATTTCTAACGGCTACAATTCTGATAGTCTTGTCATCCAAAACCTGATGATTTGTATTGTAGTTGACATGGTGATGTTCAAGCTGATCGTACAATGGCACCATGTATTTCCGGTCAATGTGATGTTTCACAGCAAGAGCTAGATTGAGTTCTTCTATCTTATCCTCTTGTGTATCCTCCAGAGCTCGGTTATCGTGCTGCTCTCCATTGTATATTCCAAAGCCTGTTCGCTCTTCGTCTGTTTCGATTTTTTCTTCCTTTGGCAAGCCGTCAATGCAGTGCGAGTAGTCCTCAAGCACAGAATTTATCTTGTTCATAGGATGCGTCATACTGACAAGTTCCAGTAGTCGCTGCCCTGTATTTGACCAGAGCGACGGCAAGTCAATGTCTGATGCCTGCTCTTCTTTGAGCTGCTGCAAGTATACCGAATACTTTGACGTATCCTTCAGGTCCAACTCTCGTTCCAGAGCCTTGTAAAGCATACAGAAGGTGTTTCCTTCCACATAGCCTGAGCCTATACTCAACACCGCTGATCTTGGAATTTCCATGAGAACTTCATCGGCCTCTACGCTCTGACTCGCAATGATCCTTCCATCCTGGTGCGAAAGTTTCCCGTTGAAATAGAAACCTTCTTCTTGTTGTTCTGACAGCCATTCTAGAACCTGTTTTCTCCTATCATCACGGTTTGGTTTAGAGGCAACGCTGTCCTGAATACAAAGCCCGAAGCAGGCAGCAATCACAAGATCACGAAAGTGACCCATTGTTGGGTTTTCTTTCCAAATGAAGTGATGATTTGTGATGGGCGGGATATCACAAGAGTAGTAGTACTGGCACTCCAAGATTGCGGTTGGTATTTATGTTGGTTCGGGTTGAGAGTTTGCCGGACTAGCGATAATTATGGTTCGACTATGAACGTATTTTCAAAAATCAGATTTCACATGATCAAACAATCTTTCATAGCAAAAGCGCGTCAAAATCAAGGATATGCAAACGTCAGGGCTTCTTCCCGCCGAAATCGAATCGCCCATTCGATTCCCAACGGAGATTTCAATGATCGATTGATTCATTTTCAAATTTCATGTTTTTGGTTGACGACTCATACGACCTCGTGGAGTCAAGACGCATCAACGCAGTTTGAGGAGAGCACTGGTGCTCCTGACACCACTATGGAATCCGCAGTCTATGTCTACAAAGGGAAGACAGAACAGGGTGATGCTCCTAAAGACATCCAAAAAGCCACAGTGGCATCTCAGGTTCACATTATA
Organism: Cylindrotheca closterium; assembly: GCA_933822405.4. Classification (NCBI taxonomy): domain Eukaryota; phylum Bacillariophyta; class Bacillariophyceae; order Bacillariales; family Bacillariaceae; genus Cylindrotheca; species Cylindrotheca closterium. The sequence continues at coordinate 246,721 of CAKOGP040001335.1, read as the reverse complement.
TTTGCAGAATCCTTCCAAGATTGCACCTTATTGGTGTCTGTGATTCTTCCCTTGGGTTTGAGGGTGATCGAGGAACACGCTTTTGCAAATTGTACCTCCCTCAAGACAATTCCCATTCCATCGTCCGTCTGTATCATCCACTACGGCGCCTTTATGACCTGTGAAGGATTGGAAACCATGGATCTGCCAGAAGGCTTGACAGAAGTCACAGACCAAACCTTTGAAGGATGCTCATCCTTACGTCATGCCCATATACCATCGACTGTATTGTACGTTGGGGGGCAAGCCTTTATGGGATGTGGGCAATTGCGTGATATGGACTTGCCATATGGCCTTCATCAGATTGGGTCGACTGCCTTTGGTTCTTGTAGAAGTCTCGAAAGGATTCTTATTCCCTCTACTGTGGTTGCGATTGGAGGCCGTATTTTTTCTGAATGTACTGCCTTGAAATCTGTGGAAATAGGTACTGATAGTGGGCTTCAAGTAATTGGACCTGATGCCTTCAAGGATTGCGCGCAGCTAATGAATGTTGTAATTCCGAGCAACTGCAAGGTATATTCTGGGGTACCCGAGGGATTCTCAATTCGTCGTCACGCATCCGTGGACCAACCTCAGTTGACCAACGATGCAACGCGTGCGTTCCATGGTGCTGCTGACACTACTCCGGATTCCACCATGTATATATACCAGATAGAAGATGATGCTGTTCCACAAGAAATTGAAGGAGTCATTGTGGAAGCTCGTATTCAGATTATCCGTCCAGAAGTTTTCAACGCTTGCCAATTGTGGTGTCTGTGGGTTTTCCCATGGGTTTAAAGGTAATAATGGAAGAGGCCTTTGAATACTGTACCGCCCTCAAGACGATTTCCATTCCATCGTCCGTAAAAATCATCTTCCACTCGGCCTTTTTTCAATGCGAAGCACTGGAAACCGTGGTTCTGCCCGAAGGCTTGACCAAGATCTACCCCATGACCTTTGCCCGATGCGAATCCTTACGGGATATCAATATTCCATCGACAGTATTGTATGTTGGGGCCCGGGCCTTTGATGATTGCCACGAATTGCCCTACGTGGACTTGCCACGCGGCCTTCTTCAGATTGGGGAGTCTGCATTCAATGGCTGTCGCAGTCTGGAAAGGATTCTGATTCCTTCCACTGTGGTTGCGATTGGACCCGCTGCTTTTCATGTATGCAGCTCTTTGAGATCTGTGGAAATATCAATCGCGCAAAACGGCCACGGTGTACTTGAAGCAATTGGACCTGATGCCTTCATGCATTGCTCGAGTCTCACGAATATTGGCATTCCAAACAACTGCAACGTGGGATCTGGTGCATTTCCTGCATCCGCAAGGTGCTGCCACAAATTTTTTGAGATGTTTATCGATGGTCGGATGAAAGACTTGCCCAAGCGATTGAAGGGAAGGTTTGACAGCTTGCCTTACCACACGATATGCTATCAACAGGGCCATGCTGGTGAAATGGCAACCGAGTTCACACCAATTGTCCAAGACTATGAAAGAGGTAGTGAGAGGATCAAAGACATCTTTGGGCTTACTCCATTTCATATTTTGGCACTTTCTGCAAAACCCAGTATTGCTGCATTGAAGATGCTAGTAGAGGAAACGTCAATGTCCGCAAATGGGATTCTTGAGTTTGACGAGTGGGAAGGGTATTACACGCAAACTTTGACTCCCCTTCGATACGCAATCGAAAACCGTGCACCCGAGGCATTGGCATTCATAAAGGCTATGCTGCATGTATTGGTGGATCAGCGAACAACAGATTTGGGGTTGGAACTGTGGAGGTCGGACATTGTTCGTGCTATCAATTCGTTTGAAGGAAGAGACGGAAGCGAACGAGCAGAGAATGTTCATGATCTGTTTGAGTTGCTCAGATTATATGAACGCAAGGAGGCCATTTCACTCTTGGAGCAGGCAGTATGGAAACAGAGAATTGCTCAGACAGACAGGTCGAACGAAGATGATGATCGGCAGGGTTATTACTTGAAGTCTGGTGCAGAAATAGTGATTCCAAATATCTTGCCATACCTTGGAAGTATTGAAAAAACTCTAATGTTTTAGTTTGCAGCCATCTCTACTGTATGAGTCCTATTCTATTGTTATCATCCTCATCTTGGGCACTTCCGTTCCAACCAATTTCTGTTTCTTTGACTCCTTCGATCGATCGATATTGACACGGATTGGACCCATCCGACCGCAACAAATTTATGACCGATCAAGACAAGCTTGTGACTTTCGCTTCCGTATTTGCATGCAAGAGTTGATATGGATCAGTTCACCAAAATAAATATCAGGAACACCCGGCAAAACGATGACTTTAGAATTCCTCGTGGTTCCTTCTCGCGAGATGACTAGTAAACGAAGAAGACATTTCTCATATATAAGAACATCTTGTCGTTCATAAATAGTTTAGAACCAAAAGGGACATTTTTTAAAAATTCTTAGTCCGTAATAATTCATTTAAAGGCACACCTGACATAATGATGGAAAAACTGCTTTTAGGTCGCGACTCAATACTTCTTAAAAATTACTCGTTCCGAATAAAAATTACTCGTTCCGAATGGAAATTACTCGTTCCGAATAAAAATTACTCGTTCCGAATAAAAATTACTCGCTTTGCGATGTGAGTTATTTCTCGTTTTGGTGGCTTCTCATCGTTTTGGTGGCTTCTCATCGTTTCTGGAAGTCCCACAAAAATATCCCCCGCTCTGCTCAGTCCTACCCCCCATGATCTTCATCAGCGATGCTTTATCGCCAATCAAGTCTTGGCTTGAGATGTGATCACCGTAGAGCAATACCGGAAAGGGTTGGAGAGGAGATTGTGAGTGTCAACAATAATGCTCACAAAATCGAAAAGGAAGATTCCAACAAATCGCTTTTGAAACCATCTACCATGCCACCAATCTCCGCCGCCGCCGTATCTTCTCTTGAGGAAGGAGCAGGTAAGAAACTTGCAGATTGGGAAATTCATTTTCAGCTTCAAAGCATCGAGGAACACAATCTAGATCGTCGGAATTTTGTGCCTATTCAACTATGGAATACAAACAAGACGATGTTTGGTGAAAAAGGAAGCATCACAAGAAAGCGCTACAGTCGGTTCATCAACAACACTGTGAAACGGGTGGGCATTGAAACCTACATCAAATTGCTAAAGAAACACAAGATCGAGATGTCAGATACAACTCGTGCTGAACTCGAATCAAACGAGGAAAACCCTGTTGACGCAGACGAAAGGATGGAGACGGAGGAGACCGAGGAGGACAAACCAACAACAGAGCAGCGCGATGTGCCAGCTCCTGAACAGCGTACTGCAGTGTCTTCGACAATTCCAGAACAAGCAACTGCACTCAACTCCTCTTTTGACCTCCTTGTTTCTAATCTTTCAGGGATGAACATTTCTGCAAACTCCTCTATTGGCTCACCAAGTCAAATCTTCGGAGCCACAAGCTATGGATCTCATAGTTTCTCCTCTCCTTGTGGCTTTGGTTCCCCACCAACAAGAACCAGGCCCAGCTACCCTCTTCCCGACTATCACCAAGATGGTTCCAAGAAATGGCCAAACGTCATCTATAATTTTCCAGAACATGGCCACCGCCACGGAAACACTTTCATTTGCCAAGGTCTGATCGAACAAGACCATATTGAGTATCAAACCATCACTGTGAACTGCCCATGCCCCCCAGATGACTACAAGTTCTATGAACTCAAAATCGCAAATTCTTTTGAGGTGCCAGCTTGCTTTCAAAAGCATCTCGGTCATATTCTTTTGTTTCGAGAGCCAGTAGCCAACTTCACTGCATGTCAGTACCAGAAGTTTGGTATTGCTAAGTCCGATAATCCCGGAGCAAAGAAGACTGTTGTCAATGCCCTGAAGGCAGAGGCAGTGAATGCTGAGAGAGACTTGGACCTATTTTTCAATTACTCGATCATCGTGTTTTCAATGGAACAACCAGTGTTCGCGAATAGAATCTTCTCCCCCAAGTCGGACTTTATTGTTGACAGCGAGAAGAGTGGCATCCATAACAAGCCTGAAGATAACACCAGTTTCAAGAAAGACCAGTATGGCCTCACTCTTTCCTGGAAGATTGCTTTGGCTGGGGAATTCCGAGAGTTGAAGAGCAGTGTAGAGGAGCCTGACGCAGATTCATTCTTCACCATGACCAATTAGTAGAACAAGAAGAAGGGACAAACTGTTGTGTGTATAGTGTATTAAAAAGAGAACTATTATAATAACAACCATATTTATCTATCCATGTGAGAGGTATCGTTTCGTGTTTTTCGTCATTTATTTTTTTGATAGGTATGGACGATGATTTTCCCAGTGGAGGACAACGGTGTATAGTGGACGATTCAGTCAGACGATGTGGTGGACGGTGTTGAGTTACGAAGTTCAATTTTATTACTTTGCTATAGCTTGTTCCTCCTTCTCTTGCTCCTTCTTCTTTTTATCCTCTTGCTTCTTCAATTCCTTTTCCCTTTGCTGCTGCTTCTTTTTTTCGGCTTTCTCCTTCTTTTCCTCTTCCTTCTTCAATTCCATTTCCCTCTGCTTCTGCTTCCTTTTTTCCTCTTTCTCTTTCTTTTCCTGGTCTTTCCTACGAGCTTCCTTTAGCTTCTTTTCTCGCTTGTCTGCCAGATATGCCACAAACTTCTGGTACCTCACCTCCTGATAAATTCGTTCCTTGAATTTTCTTGCTTTGAATGGATGATACGCCTTTCGTGAGCTTTGAAATTGTTTGGGGGTGATTCCCTTGTGCAGTCCTCTCGCAACGTCTTCCCTAAGAAGTTTCTTTGCATCTGTCATGCAAAATCTTAGCTCACCGCGGTCGTTGTGCGTCTTAACATGAAAAAGACTCAAATCATGCGCCAGTGTCAGTTCGTCTTTGCACGATTGTACAACTGATTGTTGTTGTGATTCACGATGATCCTTTAGCTTCTCTTCGAATTGCCAGTAAGGGACTTCTTGGAATTCGGGCAGGTCTTTGTAGGTCGCGTTCCATGCATCCCGTGCGGGCAAGCGATCTTCGTCGATATCGAGAACCCCATCTGCAAGATCATAGATAATGATCAATCGGGCAGCGCTTGGCTTCCAATCAATTGCCTCTTTCTTCTTTGCTTCTTTTCGCAAAACTGCCAACTGCCTACTGAAGAAGCTCAGATTCATGCCAGCGAATTCTCCGTGAAGACTGTAGGTCTCTTCCCAAGCGTCCTTAGCCGACATTTCCTTGGCAGCGATCGGCAGGAATCCTGAGTCAAGATCGTCTTGAAGGATCCTTTTTGCCTCGCTTTGATCCCAATTTTTCTGCCATTCAGCTAACTTCTTCTCTTTCCACGCCTTCCGCACGGCTTGCAATTTTTCGGTAAAGAAGCCGAACTCCATAAACTCAAACTCTACTTCACCAATGTACCTTTCGTCCCATGCCGCCCTAGCAGACATGGACGCAGCATCAACGGGGAGCATTTCGTTGTCCAGATCGTCTTCAAGAAGCGCTTTAGCTTCGCTTGTTTCCCACTGCGCCACCCATTCAGCTTTCTTTATATCTTTCCATTTTTTGCGAAGGGCAGTCAATTGTTTGCGAAAGAAACTGAAAGCCATGCCATCAAATTCCTCGTGAGAATCATAGAGCTGGTCCCAAGTATCCTTAACGGACATCCTCCTGGGATCGATGGGACAGTATCCCAACGTTAGATCGCTTTCAAGAGCACGCTTCGCTTCACTCCGTTCCCATTTTTCCTCAGTCCAAGCCATCGTGTCCAGATTTCGTTTTTTTAATTTTTAATTTTTTAAGAAAAACTGCGATGGTGCACTCTCGCCAGTTTATGTTAATCCTTCATTGATTGATAAATGCATTTCATACCAATTTAAATAAAATACCTGAAACGTTAATCTACTTTTAAATAAAAGTGATTGACGTGATTTCGATTTGCGTTCAACTTGCTCAAAGAAAGTTGGGAATGGTGGGAATGGATAGCACCATCTACAAAGTGTCGTTTTGACAATCAAACGGAACGATGAACGATACAAGATCCATTGACACGGATGCACAGTTCGTGATTGTAACTGGTAAATTAGATGCGCCTTCTCATAATCAAGAGATTAAAAACAACAACAAAACCTCAACATCATCATGACAAATCACAGCAACAGCAACAACAGTATGGATCTTGGTACCGAGAAGAGGGGCGCTGAGATTGCTATCAACAAAGGAAAGTATAAGGGGAAATTCGGCTGGGTGGACCTATCCCGCGGAGAGAATGGCTTTTCTTCTACACGCAAAAGTGTCTACGTCATTTATTGCGAGGACGGCACCACAGTTGCAGCACCCAACCAAATTCGCGCCAAGAGTATCGATTACCAGAACTGGCATTCCAAGGCAACAGTGGGCTCCAATTTCTTAGTTCGTAACCCAAAAGTTGGCCAGAAAGTCTCTGAGCTCTGCGACTTGATGCGAGCAGTCAACTATGCCAGTAACGAGGACAAGGCAGAGATGATGGGATATGTCCTCCAAGTCATCGATGCAAAGATGCGAGCTCCAAAATCAGCGTAGAATCAATCTGCGATAAATTGTCGATCGATTCATTCATCCTGTTGATCGTGTAACAGGATCATACATAACATGACAATAACTCTATGTCCTATTTTCAGTTTTACCAGCCGCAATTTTTGCGATCTGTTGCTTGTCTAGTATTGAAAGTACAAATGCTTCCTACGGGTTACACTTCAAGACTTCAATTCAATCGTTTCTACTATGGTATTTATTGAATACTTATTCTCTTTGCATTGGAGCTTCAAAGATGGGAGCGCCATTGTTCATTTGGTACTGCACCGTTACTGCAACAGCTCTAAAAACATTTCCATGATGCTTTTGATCATGTCTGTAGGTTGCGTCAAGAATCATATACTTTTTCAACCTACCATTGAAGCTTTCGTGTCGAAGTCTAGCTCTTCCCTTGTATTCATTGAGCGTCACAGAATCGGTTTCTCTTGGGATACAAAGGATGTATTTTTCGTCTTCTTCGCTAGTTGTATAACCCCTATCCACAATTGCCTGTTTCCACCGCTTCAGCTTTTGCTTCAGACCTCCTTCTCGAAAGATCGTAAGATCATGTTTCCCTCCCTTATGCGGCCCACTGATCCAGGCACACTGCGGCTCAAGAAGGGACATCGCGACCTCATATTTCACAGCCCCATGATTGAACTTGTGTGAACACTCTTGTGTGTCCATATTGTAGCGCTCGTTCGATTTCTCCCATGTTCGGCAGTCGACTCCATCAATGCTTATCACAAGTGTTTGGGTTAAGGTGGAATCGAGGTTCTTCTTCCACACTATAAGCTTTTCATGCAAAGCTGCGATCTTATTCACCCAATGAAAAACAGGGTCTCCACGAGACAAACGTTCACAAACTCCAAATCGCGATCCAAAGGTTCGAGCGTTCTTTGGGTACTGCCACATAAAAAAGTGGGCCATCATAAATCGCTTGAAACCTTCAGCAGTCTTCTCCTTTGCTGTGAGCTTCGCTTCTTCAATGTCGGTGTGACAAAGATCGAACCATTGGTTTGTGATGACAAGCGAAGAACTTCCATAGTGAGCTGTGAACATCTCTTCTTGCCATTTGGCTGGCTGTCCCTCTGGATGAACACCTGCGAGAAACCCCAATGCAGTTTCTCTTGCCACCTCTGGTGACAAGAGGAAGGTGTTTGAGAGAGAAGAAAACTTCATTTTGTCGTTTGTGTCGTTGATGATTACCGGTATTATTTGTTTTGAGCGAGCCTGTTTCGCCAAGGCAGGATGGTTTCGCCAAAGTCCCAGCTGTGAAAAAATGCCCCCCAAGATCAGCCCCAAAAAAAATTACTCACTTTTGGTCGCTTCTCATCGTTTTGGTCGCTTCTCATCGCTTTGGGAAACGAGTAATTTCCATTCGGAACGAGTAATTTCCATTCGGAACGAGTAATTTCCATTCGGAACGAGTAATTTCCATTCGGAACGAGTAATTTCCATTTGGAACGATATTTTGCTCACTTCTGATCGCGTTGTGGTCGCTTCTCATCGCTTTGGTCGCTTCTCATCGTTTCTGTCTGAACCAATCATAATTGGTCATCATTAGCTTTTGCTCTTAAGTATGAGTTATTCTTCTTATCCCACGTGATCACATGGATTTCGAAAATGACTGTAGAAGGTCTGTCCGCTCTTCGAACAATGACAAAAATCATCGTTCTGCCGGGTGTTCCAGGAAAAAGTGGATCGTACCCAGTACCGAGTTTGTTGGTGCGAAAGTGACAAACAGTCTTGTTCAATCATCCATTGATTGATTCCTGCTACTGTAGCTGCTGTTTTCACATCTGCCATACAAGTGGGTTAAGATTAAGGTCCACGGTTAAGGTTAGGAAAATAAAGCCAACGCACACACACACACACACACACACATACACATAAATCATGAGTGAAAGTGAAATCACTGACATGGAACAACCCCGCAATGGGAGCAAACTGGAAAGTAGATCCTCGCGGTTCATTGGACTTGGAGAAGCTATCGATACCAGTATCCGCACCTACGAACATACACCAGTGCTGAATCCGCTCGGAACTTACAGTGTCACTGCTGCCGATTTGTCCAAATTGAGCAATGAGCGTACTCGACAGGCATTGATTGAAATTCTCAAAAAGGGAATTGCTTCATCCAAAGAAGGAATGTCCGAAGATCCCGAAGACCCTTCTGCTGTCAGCAAAATGCACTCGGATGCCGATCAACTCATTGACCAAATGAAACTTGATGAAGAAAACGGTCCCTTCTCAGAACATTCTCCAGAGGAACGCGAAGCAGACAAGAATGCCGACATGGCGGCTAACATTTTGACTTCTGTTTTGCTGAGATCAAGCCCAGAGACCGGCATTGATCCTCGCGAAGTGCTCCACCGTAAAGCACTGTTTGGAGCCAACAGCATTGAAGCAAAGAAATTGGATTCCTTCCTCAAGCTGTGTTGGGAGGCCGTCCAAGATTTTGTCTTGATCATGTTGATTGTCATGGGAATCGTTACGATTGTTGTAGAAACAACTGTCCACGATGGACCTTGTTCCAGTTGTTGGATTGAAGGAACAGCCATTCTCTTTGCCGTTGTGATTGTGGTCCTCGTCACGGCTTCGATTGATTACGCCAAGCAATTTGCGTTTATTCGACTCACCAAGAGTCTTCACGAAACCAACACCAAAGCAGTTGTTCGAAATGGCAAACAATGTTCTATCACTGATGATGAAATTGTGGTGGGTGATATTCTCAGCGTGAATAGTCACAACTTGGCCAGTATTCCAGCGGATTGTATCTTGCTGGGACCAGTCTCGGATCTTAAAATGGACGAATCCACTTTAACTGGTGAAAGTAAGGCAATTGCCAAGAAACCAGGCGATGTCATCCTGAGTGGAACCAACGCCTCGGAAGGCTCGGGCAAAATGGTGGTCATTGCTGTGGGTGTCAACAGTGTGGCTGGAAAGATCAAGGCAAGAGTTTACGAGTCGGACGATCACGATGATGATCTTGGAGGAGAGGATGAAAACTCGCCCTTGTTTGTCAAGCTCGATAAGATTGCCAAGCAAATTGGAATTGGGGGATCCATTGCCGCACTGATTGCTTTGATTTCCAGTTGCATTATTGGATTTGCAGTGGAAGGAGAACCCGCCGAGACATTCTTGGAGTATTTTGTGCTGAGTATTACTGTGTTGGCTGTCGCCGTTCCAGAAGGATTGCCCCTAGCTGTGACCTTGGCGTTGGCCTTTTCTTCCAACAAAATGATGAAGGAACAAAACTTGGTCAAGCATTTGGATGCGTGTGAAACAATGGGTTGTGCTACCACCATTTGTACCGACAAGACAGGTATGTGATGAACATCGTTGTGCTATTTCCCTTTTTGCCATAGTTCATTTACTCACCCGATTCATTTGAAGGTACACTGACTGCCAACAAGATGACGGCGCGAGCACTCTATACGAGTGAAGAGAATATTGTGTTGAGTGATCCCAATGTAAAGTTGGGGGATCACATCAAGGCATTGCATACCATTCCAAAAGATGTCAAACAATTATTGGCCAATCTCATTTCTATTGATACCATGAATGAAACAGTGCTCTATTTCAAGGGCGACGGATCTTTGGAAGGGGCACAAGGGAATCCAACCGAAGTGGCGCTGCTTACGATGGTGCATGATATGGGATTCAATTACGAAGAGATCCGGGACTATACCAAGGGACGTAGTTCGGTGGGAGCCATTGGTGAATTTTTGGATAAGGGGAAATTAATTGGATTTTCGTCGGCTCGCAAAATGATGAGCTGGGCTGTGCCTCTGGAGAGTGGTGGGTATCGCATATATTGTAAGGGTGCCCAAGAAGTGATTTTGTCGCGATGCAATCAATTTGTGGCGCACGATGGAAATGCCAAAGAAATGTCCGAGGGAACTCAAGAGCAATTTGCCAAGATTTCACAGCAATATGCTCGACGTGGTATGCGCTGCTTGGCGTTGGCGTATGCAGACCTTCCGGATGGTTTTGATTTAGATAAATTGTCCCAGACGGTGAAGAATGCAGATGGGAAAGCTGCGTTGGAAGCCGAAACCAATCTGATTGCTCTTGGGTTGGCCGGCATTGAAGATCCATTGAGACCAGAGGTTCCTGTTGCGATTGAAAAATGCTACCTCGCAGGAATTGACGTCCGAATGGTAACGGGTGATAACGCCAACACTGCTGTTAGTATTGCCTACCATGCCGGTATCCTACGTGACTTTCACTTTCGTGATGACACTGACGAAAAGGTTGCTGACAACCTGAAAGAAAATGTTCTCATGACGGGACAAGACTTTCGAAAGGCTGTCTACGACGAAACTGGAGAAGGAGGCAAGAAAGAATTCAATCAAGCTCATTTTGATAAGATCTGGCCACACTTGAGAGTTTTGGCTCGTTCTTCGCCTGATGACAAACTGACGTTGGCTCATGGTCTGAATCAATCGACTTTATTTGCGGACACGGAGACTTGTGCCAAGCTATTGAAGGAAGACGGTATTAAGATTTTCCCTGACAGACAGGTCATTGCCATGACCGGAGATGGTACCAACGATGCCCCTGCACTCAAAAGAGCGGACATTGGATTTGCCATGGGTGTTGCTGGTACACAAATTGCCAAAGATGCTGCCGATATCATTCTATTGGACGACAATTTTGCGTCCATCGTCACCGCCGCAAAATGGGGCCGAAATGTGTACGCATCAATTCAAAAATTTCTTCAATTCCAGCTTACTGTCAACATTGCTGCAGTCATTACAGCTTTGGTTGGTTCCTTTTATGTTCAAAAGAGTCCACTGGCTGCGATTCAGCTGTTGTGGGTCAACTTGTTGATGGATGCCTTGGCAAGTCTTGCCCTGGCGTCAGAACCTCCAGTTGACGCCTTGCTGGAAAAGCCCCCAGTGAACCGATCTGATTCCATGATTACGAAGCGAATGTGGGCCAATATGTTGGGTCATGCTACGTATCAAATCATTGTAGTCATGGTGTTGTTGTTTGAGGGACCAACGATTCTGAATATTATCGATGGTCACATAATGGAACGACAGTTTGGGGAAAACTCATATCATTACACTCTCATTTTCAATGCGTTTGTTTGGATGCAGCTGTTCAACGAAGTTAATTGTCGAAACCTGAAGGGCGAATGTAAGTTTGAACAGGTTTGGTTGGGATCTGATCAATGTGCACTCTGCTTACAATTGTATTTTTTTAATTTTCATCTACTCCAGTCAATGTCTTTTCTGGAATACAGAATAATGGTCTCTTCTGTGGCATTCTGGTCGTTACTGCAGCATTGCAAGTGCTGATTGTTCAATTTGGGCGTGAAGCCTTTAGTGTGAAAACGGGTGGTTTGGACAGTAGAGGATGGATTATCAGCATATGCTGCGGAGTTGGATCTCTTCCAGTCCAACAGATTATCAATGTCACCTATGCCGTGGGTATGAAATTCAACGGATTCCGCCTCGACAAGAGAGTAAAACGAGATGCCGCACTTACGGTCCGACGCAACGATTCAAGCCCCAAGTCAAAACGGGAGTGAACAAACAGCGTTTGGTGGTAACCAATAATTAATTGTTACAAGGTGCATTGAATTGGATAGTCCTAGGTCCTAACGACTGTATACTGTTATGTAATTGTTACAATGATGATGTCTGTGATGCCTGCCTGTTGCAGGACTTGTTTCTAGTCTACTTGGTACATTTGCCTTTACCAATGATTGGGTTTGATATGATGTGGTATTCAAAATTTCATCATACGTCCGTCTCTTCTCCCTTGGCTTGTATCTCAGTGGCAATGAAAGGCTGCCGGCAACAAGGACATGGGATGCAATGAATGTCTTTCCTTAATGCAGCAACTATGACCTCTTTCATGCAATCTTCATGGAAAACGTGTGGACACTCTTTCGTTCCAATGGAATGTGTAACCTCTTCCTCTTCTTCAAATTCTTCCAAACAAATGGCACAGGCATTCGAGTACATTCGGGGCTGCAACTGTTTCTCTTCCTCTTCACTTGTGGTTGTTGCTGCACCTTCCTCGATGTCCCCGGAAGAATCTTGGGAGGAATCTCCGGATGAATCGGTCTCTTCTTGCGGAACACTTGTTTTGTATTTCTGCAGTTTAAAATATCCAAAAATATAGATGAGAACCCAGCATTGGTTTCACGATTGCAGCAGCTTCTCAAAACAAAACAAGACAATGGCTTACCATGATAGTCGCATGCAGTTTCTCATATAGTTCTTCTTGTGCAGCCTTGTTGACAGCTTTTTTCGTGTCACTCGTCCTCCAAGGTGCCACTTCGGAATTCCGCCTTCGGCTGACAAAGACATATTTGGCTGCCGCAAACACCATGGCGGCAATCCAAATGCACAGTATGACTTGATCCTTCAAATCTGCTAATATGCCCATGGTTTTGTATCTGTGGCGCTCTGTTTTCAATTTCAAGAATGAATGATGGGTCTTGGTAAATGATGTTGATGCTGCCGTTCGGTGCGAACAGGTATCCAAGACAGATGGTTCTGGTTGAAAGGCGAAGGCGGAACGAGTGTTTGACTCCTTCCCTGTTCTCTCCCCCTTTTATTTGTTCAGTTTTGGAATTCACTACAACACATATTCCCCCACATTATTCCATGCACTTTCAAGCGCTGACGGATGACGGCGAACGCGAACCACAAAACGACGAACTACCTTTTTGATTATACCGGTATGTGATCACCTCAATAATCACACAAACGCGAGGAAACGTAATCATCAAGAATGCGAATGAGTAAAGTGGAAAGACCAATCGTCCTACAGTACCGGTATTGTTGCTTCTATTTTAGTTCTGTATCAAGTTACTCATGCTCAGCGGCAAGAAGGAATTTGGGTCTAGTGCCATGAATTGACACCTGGCTTCTCGTTCATGTGATACACGATACACGTGTAAGATGCGTTCTCGTCGTCATTGTCGTCAGTCGATTTTTTCGAATAATAGCGTCTTCAGTATTCGATTGATCATGCATGAGCGATTTCGTCGATCTCCACAAAGGACTGTCTACAGCAGGGACAAGGGATGTTCACAATCTTCTTTCTTGTCAAAGCTGAAATCACCTCTTTCATACAGGCTTCGTGAAAAATATGTTGGCATTCCTTTGTCTCGACGGATCGGACCACCATTTCACCCTCTTGAAACTCATCTAAACAAATTGCACATGCATTCAAGTAGCCTCGATAGTCAGTTTCACCTTTATCATTTTCGCTTGATTGTCCTTGTCCTTTTTCAATGTCGCTTTCCTCCTCCTCCTCCTCCTCTTTTGTTGTCGTTGCCCTGAATTTTTTGAATTTCTTCACGCGTGATCAACACAGATGGAATCAGCATTTTGAGATTAACCCTGGATCAACAGTGATATATAAAACCATAATTTGGCAGTACTTACTGTAGTGGTCTCTTCTACTTTGAGAAAGAGTATCTCCTGGGCAACTTCACACCGCTTCTCTTTTTTCGTTCGTGTCAAGTCGAGGGGTGACACCGTCGTTTGACCTCGGCTCCGTCTCTTTCGTATTATCGCACCAATGGTGGCAAATAGCACCACCAAGAACCAGGCAATGAAGACGGCAGTATTTTTCAAGTTGAATGGTGCATCTGTCATTTTCTCGTTTGGGTTGTTGTCAGTTGTCAGTTGTCAGTTGTAATTCTTTTTTTAAAATTAGATTTCTCATGTGTTGGGAGAAACAATGCTCCTTTCTTGTTTTTTTATGGTGTCACAAAAACGGCTTGACGACGAACGTTTCGTGTTTCAGATCGGAGTGTTTCAAGTACAAAACATGGGAAATTTTCGCCGGCGTGCTGTAATTTCCGCTCTTCTTTTGGGACCAATATATTTTTAATTTGTTTGGTTGCGTACTGTGACGTCATGATCAGACGCCGTGGAAGTGAACATGTTTCGAATAATCTGAAGAGGGGGAGGAGGGGGAACATTTTTGGAACATGGAGTAATACTACCCCCTTTGTAATCCTTGCTTTGGTCTTCATGCATTCCAATCTTCAAAATCTATCAATAAAAATGGACCAAAATCTTTAAAAAGCTGTAAGTGGAATGGGAGTATAGAAATAAACCATAGGGGCCACCAGCTATGATGACCTTTGTGGCGCTACTGTTCAATGCTTCGGTGAACATTGTGATCTGTCGTCGTTGCACCAGGGAGGCAGGAGGCGAGTCCAGATGGGCCTGGAGCTGGCAACTGTAGTACCTTTGAAAGCTTGGTACAAATTACAGTGCGGATATATTTTTGATTCCATATATATATATATAAATATATATAAACAAAACAATTAATTGTAACAAAATTACTGCTGTACCTCACCATTGCGCTGTTGTGGCGGGTCCGTTTCAACAAATGTCTGTCTACAACACGGACAGGGGATGCTATAAATCCCTTTCCTCGTTGAAGCCAAAATCACCTCGTTCAAGCATGTATCATGAAATATGTGTGGACAGCTACTTGTAGCGACAGACTTTACAACGTTGACACCCTCTTCAAACTCTTCCAAGCAAATGGCACATGCGTTTGAGAATGCACGAACGTGGTCGTCTTGTGTGTCGGCGTCGTTTTCGTCACTGGATCCTTCGACTTCTTGTCTTGAATCTTTCCCCTCTTCTACATCACCTTCTTCTGATGTTTGCTTTGATTTCGTTGACTTGAAAGGCTGTGAATGAAGAAAGAAATGGTGAGCAGCAGGATTGTTGAGATTGACTCTGTGACAGCCCAAAAAACAGTATTTCTTTCGTACCCCTATCGATTCAACTAGTTGCATGCACAATCTTTCTTCTGCAGCTTTCTGCTGACGTTGTGCTTCAGCTTCCTCCGGATCCATCAGCTCCTCAAAGGTTCTTCTCCCACATCTGCTCAAGTAGGCATACTTTATGAGTGCACCCGCAACCAACACACCCGTTAAGATGAAGGCGCCATCATTTGACAAATAATCCTTGTTGATTAGGTCTGCCATGCTTAATCTCCGTAATTTGTTGTTTTCTCAATCTCCTCGGCGGTGGCACGGAATTTCTGTTTTGTTCCGTTGGGTGCCGTAAGTCTCTGGATGATGATGATGATGATGCGGCCAACGGTGTCAGATTTTACAATATTTTTTATGGATCTGAAAATTCTTTTTCTCGTCGCGCACTTCGATCCAGTTCCAGAAAAATGGAATCCCGCCTGTCCGTTTTCGCCGTCAATCGTGCATCTTTTGTCGATGATCCCTCAAAGTGATATACCGGTAGGGTAGTACTCCCTCAAGTGCTGTAGCTTTGAATGCAATGTATCATTCGAAACTACTTTTATCATCCATCGCAAAATTTTCAGCACTCTAGCTCTTCTAAATAGATGCTTTCTACAACATGAAAATCTAAATCTACACCAGGCCTTACTACAGTCTCCTCCCTTCTATGCCGAGACTTCAGGAGAGGAACCAGTCTCTACAAACGTTTGTCTACAGCAGGGGCAGGGGACGCTATATATCCCCTTGCTTGCTGAAGCCGCAATTACTTCTTTCAAACATTCTTCATGGAATATGTGTGGGCATCCTTTCGTTGTCACGGAGTGAACAATCCTGTCGCCCTCTTCAAATTCTTCCAAGCAAATTGCACATCCGTTAGAGAATGTCTGAACCTCTTTTTCATTAGAGTCGCCATTTGAGTCCTCCCCTTCTTCTATATCGCCCACTGGGGCTTCTTGTTCTGCGATTTCTCCGTTCTTTGCCTTTATTGGTGCTTCGAAAACCTGTCGGAAAACGAGAATCTGATGAGCATCCAAAAATTGCCTCGCAATCGTGTGTCACATATATCAAGATTCCTTACCTCTAATGTTTCAACCAAAAGATTGATTAAACTTTCTTCTGCAGCTTTGTTGCGACTTTGCGCTTCTGCTTCCTCTGGGTTTAAAGGTACTTCAACTTGTCGTCGTCCACCACATCTTGAGTCATACGCATATCTAATGATTGCGATTACTGTCACTGAACCCCAAAGCACAAGACTTTGCTTATTCCTAATGATGTTATCACCCCATTCCGACATGTTGCCATGTGTTGCTTCGGCGTATCCTCATGTGGGAAGATCTACGGATCGGAATTCATTGCGAAACGCGCTGCGCTGTTTTTATCAGCATTTTTTCGCGCGACCACGCTCACAATTTGAATCTTGCTCGTTTCAATGGTAGAACCTTCCGTTACTATAGTACATGCATGCCCATCATAAAATCTTCCGCAATCTAGCTCTTCTAAATAGATGCTTTCTACAATACTACAATACAAGAATTTATATCTACACTAACTCCAGTGACAGCGCTAAATTTGACCTCTCGACCAGAAGCAAGTCCTTCTGGCCGGATTGTGTGTCGGTCTGACCTAAATCTACTCCTGACAGCGCTGAACTTATCCTATAAACAAAAAGGCGAATACTTACAGATTGATTGTGTGACTGTCTGTCCTGAACCCACTCCAACATCCGGCAGTCTCCACTATGACGAGACTTTGGTGGGTCCCGTCTCCACAAATGTTTGTCTACAGCAGGGGCAAGGGACGCTGTAGATCCCCTTACTTGTTGAAGCCGTAATTACTTCTTTCAAACATTCTTCATGGAATATGTGTGGGCATCCTTTTGTCTTCACGGAGCTCACAACCCTTTCGCCCTCGTCAAACGGTTCCAAGCAAACTGCACATGCATTAGAAACTGTCTGGACCCCGTTTTCATCAGAGTCGCCACTTGATACGACTCCTTCTTCAATATCACCCTGTGCGGTTTCTAGTTCTCCGGTTTCTAGTTCTGCGATTTCTCCCTCTGTCTTTGTTGCTTTGAAAGGCTGTGGGATGATGAAAACCCGATGAGCATCAAATTGGTTCGCACTTTTTTGCAGAATACTACTAGCTCCAGATGTCTTACCCCTGTTGTTTTGTCCAATAAATTGATTAACCTTTCTTCTGCAGCCTTGTTGCGACTTTGGGCTTCTGCGTCCTCTGCGCCCGCAGGTGCTTCCACTGGTCGTTGTCCTACACCACAAATTGCAACGTACAAGTATCTCAAGAGTGCGATTGCTATTAATGTGCCCCAAAGCACAAGATTTTGCTTATTCCTAACGAAACCTTCACTCCGCTCTGACATGTTGTCATGTGTTGCTTTGCCGTACCCCTCATGTACATTAAAACTGGAACGATCGGAATTCTTGCTGTTCTTCTGATGGGAAATGCGCTCTCCTACAGTAATGTTGTGCAGTTTTTCAAAATTCTTTCGAATTCATTTTCGCGCGACCCCCGCTCACAATTTGAAGAATGTCTCATTTTTTCGACACTCTCGTTTTTCAGTCAGGAAGGTAAAGAGACCATCACACGTACACAGTATCGACTGGTTCTGTAAAACTACGAATTAGAACTCTTGTCACCTATCGTATGGATATGTTAAACTAAAACTTAGAACACTATGTATACTGTACAGACACCCCAATTATATATTTAGGCTGTCAGTGATCGCTTGTGCTCCTCGTCGATGCTTTGTTGAACAAAGAGATCCGTGAAGAAAATGGTCATTCCAACCGGCATTGCCACTGCAATCATGTTCTTTCCAAGTCCTCGGACCATGAATTTGGGACCCATTTCGCTCCACAACTGCTGAACGGTTGAACGAATTCCAGTACCAGTCTTGAATTGCTCGTTTCTGATGACGTCTAGGGGGTTTGTCAGCGCTGCCCCCGCTACTCCTGCCGAAGCGGACTTGATGACGGTTCTATAGAAACGATCCGACTCATAGGTGGGAGAGGATGGATCCGGTTGGGGTAGAGTCTCTTCCATGATGTCCTTGACAGCGATAGCTGTGACATACTTTGGAACAGTCTTCAAAATACCAGCGGTTGTACCATGCCACAAACCGGTCACTCCATGGGTGGCATAAATTTGCCGTATTGACGAGAAGACATTTGGCAAATTGTACTTGGGATCTTGTAGCGTCACTGTGCTTCGGACGATCGGTTGGTTCAACACTTGTACCAAGGCTGAGACCGCCAATGGGGGTGCAACAGTCGCCACCGATTTGGAGTATCCCTGGTTCAGCAAGACCTCGTGACCATAGTCACTCATCCAAAAGATTGATGCTCTGGCCCATGTCTACGACGAAAAAAGTGGTATGTGAGAAGCGTGTCGCCAAAACTTGAGAATTGAGAAGAAACACAAGACAGTATAACTTACCATTCCAAAAACAGTGGCTACCATTCCCTTGTAGGGAGGCAAGAAACCGTATACATAAGGGGTCACGGATCGAGGCACTGCCACACCTCCAACATGAATGGAATTCATTTGGAATCCGGACTGACCGATGGCTGCTGCCCTCCACAATGGATAGCCAAGGGCTGATGCCAACGCTGACGCCGCAAAGTATTGCTTGGGATATTCTTTCGCACCTGCGCCCATAGTAATTCTTGTCTTTTGGCTGTCTTTGAATAGGACTAACTTGTGATGTCAATCACCAGTAGAAAAATAATGAGAGGAGGTTGAGTGAGACACACCTGGTAGTGGTCGATTTCGCCGGTTCGTGAACTTTCCAAAATGTTGACACCAATCGATGATGATGTTGATGTTGTCCTTCTCTACATGACGTCATCCGAACGCTTTTTCGATGACGAGCAGCTTTTGCATTTTGAATTTATTTGATATGATCCGGAATTTTGACTCAAAGGATCAATTGACTGACGAATGAATGACTGAGATTGAGACTGACTCACACTCCGTCACCGAACACTCGGGATGACGTTGAAGTCGTGCAGTGTGGATGCTAAAGCACCCGGAGATTCCGAGGATACCATCTGTGAGTCTCACTGACTCGTGGCAAGATTGCCAAAAGTGACAAAGAAGCTTTGACGTTTGAATTCAGCGCAGAATAATTTTCCGTTGTGTTACAGTACATCTACTTCACCTCGTCCGTCACATTCCATCAAACCACTTTACAACAATGGTCTGCCCCTACAAAGCCACTTGCACACTATTTGCTGCCATGGCATCCATCTTCTACATTCGATCCACCTTTGATGAAAATGATTTCACAGAAACTTCTTACGCGGAGGACGGAACCGAAAAATCGGTTCAAACGAAAAAGACGATGTCTCCTTTGCGAAGAGCCGTTACCATCTCTCTTCTCATTGTATTCCACATCGATCTCATGTTCACTGGATACTTGCGTTCTGGAGTAAAGGAAGGCTTGGCCATGCTGAAGGCCTAAGAGGAATGACGGCTAACTGACTGAGGACTGACTGGCTGACTGACTGACTGACTCAATCGTCAATCACTTTTTTGTCAATCAAGGCAAGGCGACGACTATGAAATTGGAGACGATCATGCCTCAAGTCGACGGTTTTGCAAGGGATATGTAAACCACGGGATTTTGTAAATAAATGTGAACTAGTCATGACAACAGTGGCGATTGTCGCTGTCTTGGGTATCCTCATCGCTGACGATGATTATTCACAAGCACCATGCATAAAATTCGTAAATAGTTTCTCACTATTAGTGCTATTGTATTACAAGCAACGGGAGATCACGATTTTTCAATATATAATTTGGATAGCTAAGGCGACTGCGCTGGTGTCCCCTGGTCACAAAAAACTAGATTGTTTTTTCATTTTATATGAAAGAGGCAAATTTCGTCTTCAGCATGATCCGCCCCCCCCCCCCTCTCCAGCACAGACTTGCGGAATTAGTCAACAAACTTAGTTTGCAGAGGAGCGTCTCGTATTAATATCACCGTGCATAGGATCCTTCTGATGGTTTGCCCTCTTGGCCCCTTGTTGAGCCGTTGAATTTCAATAAAGGTACTGTAGTTGGGTGATGGCATGATGGGTCGGGGAAGTCAATTGGAGTTAGTCTGCCAAGTCGTTGTGTAAAACACCAGGCAGTACCTGGTACTGTACATCAACAATGAATGGAAGCCGTGAGGAAGTGGATCGAAATGCCTGGATCGAAATGCCTGTCACTATCAACGCGGGTCTTTGGTGGTTGTAATAAAACACGTGATTGACTATGTTAGGGACGGAGCATCCGAATGTCACTTCTTCTTGTTCTTCTCGTCATTCATTTGCAAACATCATGATTGTTGGTCTGATACTGTGCGATCGCTGAACGATAGCAATGGTAATTATCTGAAGAAAGGCGTTAAGAAATTATAATTTTACAATTTAATCTTTCAGAATTTGATATCCAAAGAAGTTGGCCACTATGAAAAGTGGCCTGAGCATTTGGCCTTGTGTCTTGTTAGCTGGTTGAAAACATAAAATAACTCCTTGTCTTCCAGAATGTGATCATTGGTAACGTGTCGGAATAAACTGCAAGCGTGTTCCACGGCTCTACCTAGCAAAAGGGCATCTTCTCGTGAGGATGAAAACCCAGACACTAACAATAGGCTGACCACTTCCGTTCCCAAAAAGGTATCCTGATACGTCCGTCGATGATACTTGTGGTCCTTGGGTTCCAGTTTGGTCCATAACAAGTCATTGGCTTCATTTACTTCAGCTGCCCAAGTATCATGACTATCGTAGTCTGTGTCCTCCCTATAACTGTGTTCCCCCAGAAAGCTATAAAATTGTCGAGTATCCGCAAACGTGTCGTCGCCCTTCATGTTCTTGATGAACCCCAATCGTTCCAGCGACTGCCCCAGAGCGACTGCTTCTTCTTCATTTGTAGCAAGTCCTGCCCGTACCAGAGCGCTCACGGCATCCATCGCATAAAAGCCATGACAGTCCAATGGAAAGTTGTAGATGTGCTGCACCCGACGTTTCAGAATTCCGGCCACTGCCGACAAGCCTGCTGTCGAATTTTTTTGTTTCATGGTTTCTTTGGTCTGATAGCACTTGAAATTGTGGCAAAGTAACATGATGTTGTATGATGCTGTATGTAGTGTGTGTTTGTGAATGGTATTTTAAGCGTGTGATTGTTGCAATGGGCGTAAGGTCGTTGTATGCTCTTGCTGACGACTGGCTGTGTGAGTCAAATTTGTTTGGAACAAGAAAGAAGTTTTGTGTCAAATCTGAAATCTGGCGCGGGAATTTTTTTGGTGGTGATGTCGAACGAAATGACCCGGACTCAAAATAAACCTCGACACGAGAACATGATCAACGTGCAACAATGTCTACCAAAATACCGGTAGCAAGGCATCAGAAGCTGCTGGTTCCGGTGCTTCTGCTTGCTCTTGTGTTGAGCCACAATGAATGGCCGTCATCAAGGTCAACCACCATGGCTCAGCCTTTGTCAAAAGCCTACACCGCCTCCGACAACCAAACACTGACGACCAACAAATTGAATGATATTACACAACAGAAGTCAGAAACGATAAACTATGATCTGAGTGTCGCTGGTCTAGGGAAAAGGCGCTCCCATTCCACTCACTATTGTCTGGGTCCACGGCAAATCGAGGCGCCACAACGTACCAAAGTGCGCATGTATAGATCCTGCCATTTCACGGATGTGTGTTTTGCACCCGATGGACACCCTCTGTACAAAGCCTCGAACACAGAATTCCAGGGTTTCCGTTTGATATACATCACAAAGGATGGTGACAATTCCGACTACGTACAAAATCCAGAACTCATCAAAACCATCATCAAACCCCAGGGTCTCATGGGTGGGCCAAGCCACATGTTTCCAAAGCGAAAGTTCTACACGACTCCTCGGATAATAAATGAATCCACTGCGGCTCTCCACGAGAGATTTTGGTCTCCCATACCCGTGGCGATACCTTTTCTCCCACACCAGTGTACCAATTTTGGGCATGCTCTTGGCGATAACGCTTTTGCCATCTTTCGAATCCTTCAGAATTTTGGACTGTACCACCCAGAACTCGACTTTCTTCCAATGCGGATAGAGTGTGCTGACGAAGATGCTTGTTTGGACCAGTGCTCTTGTTTCGATCGTTGTAAGGTCCTTTCCAAAGTAATGGCCCCCTTTTTAAAAGATGGCGACAAACTGACAGCCTTCCAGTATTACTTCAAGACAGCGATGAATATGTCCACAGCTCATTATCGGCAAAGACGAGAAAAACAGTCACTACCATTACTTTGCTTCGAAAACGTGTTATCTGGTATGTACTACTATGCGGATCATGGGGAAGACCCAACCTTGCATGGGGGCAAGGAAAATGAAAATGGGTCCAATCTGTTTCTTGTCGGGAAGGGGGACAAGGTGCGGGAGTTTCGAAATCAGTACATGATACGATTGGGTTTGGATCCCAATCGTCATCTACAAAGACCATGTGCGTCGCGAGATTCTGCTTCAATCGTTGTCATTCCTCGACGACCCGAAACCAGTAGGCAAAGTGGTTGGTACGACGAAAAGCTGATTGCTGAGCTCCAAAAGATCTTGCCCGATGAAAAGGTAGCTGTTGATGACTATTCAACATATACTGTCAAGGCTCAGGTCGAGCTAATTTCGAAGGCCAAGGTACTGGTCTCAATGGGAGGTGGGGCCAGTTACCTCGCTTGGTTCCTGGGTCCCGGCGCATCAGCACTTTTTCTAAAGCGAAGGTGCAAGGTCAATGATGGTTTCATCTGGGACAATTTGCCTTATATCAGAAAAGAATATTTCAATGCCACAGACTGTACAGCAGTACCGGAAGTTTTTGATTATGCGGAAATGGCCAAAAGTGTCGCAGGTTTGATTCAGCATTACAATCGTCGCTTTTGTGAAGATTGAAGAACCAGACAGTCGTAATGATCACAAGTGTCAAAGGGAGATAGAAAACTAGCCAATTTGGGAGTTTGCAGATTTGTGGCCCCGGTGAAAAAGAGAAGACTGCAAGATCTCGACGATACACTTGTTGTGAGAGTGGAAGAAGGTTCATCCATGAAGGTAAAGGGGAACGTAGAAGAATATAATGAATCTGCAAATCGCACTTTTGCCATTTCGTTATAAGGAATGCTTTGTAGTCCTCATTTTGTAAAGGATTCGTGTAATAGCGGCATCGTAGGTACCTGGTAGGTATTCATCAGAGGTACTGTAGGCATACTGCAACTGTACCGGTAGGAATGTGGCGTCCGTCAGTCAGTCAGTCCTCTCAATAGTCACTCTATCGGTATGATCGAGTTAGTCACTTTTGAGCGAATCTTGATATAAATACTGTCATAGTAGCTCCTACAATAACTATCTGCTTGCACCTCCCCATGGGCACCACGCCACGACGATGCTGGCCTATATAACAAGGCGTCGGAGTCTGTGGCCCATAATTCTGCTTGTTTTGGTTTTAAGGTTTATGGAGCGTACGTCGTATCTGACCTTGTTCACAGCAGATAACGTGGCATCATTGCCAACGGACCAAAAATCGGGAGTCTCCACAACCGACAGCTATGATCGGAGTGCGACAGGTCTAGGGCGCAGGCGTTCCTTCTCCACGCACCAGTGCCTTGGACCAAGACCAGAACGAATTGAGAGAGAACGAACTTTAGACGTTGCCATGTACAGATCATGTCACTTCACAGATGTTTGTTTTGCACCAGGAAAGCACCCTTTATTGGGTTATATTGACGCCAAAATGCGTGGCTTCAGCTTGATATACATTACACATGATCAAGCAGATGACACGGAGAAAGAGCTCCTCAATAATCCATCCCAATTGAAGACAATGACTAAACCGCAGGGTCTTCAGATGGGGCCGAGTCTCCAGAAGTCACGGGACGGCCTCTACATGACCCCAAGGATTGTCAACCAATCAACTGCTGCTTTGTACCGAAAGCACTGGTCGCCAATACCAGTTGCAATCCCATTCCGACCGCACCAGTGCACCAACTTCGGTCATGTGTTGGTGAGTCTAATTTGATCTTGTTGATTTTCATGGATACCTTTTGGCTGACAACTTTCATAATGTAGGGCGATAATGTCTTCGCCATGTTTCGTATCCTCAAGAATTTTGGATTATACCATCCTGAGCTTCAGTTTCTTCCCATACGTGCCGATTGTGTGAACAAAGATGAGTGTGGCGATCGCTGTTCGATGTTGTCACAACTTTTCGACCCCTTCTTAAAAGGTCCAGTCGGAACACCGTTTCATGTAAAGGGAATCTTCAGGAATTACTACAAAGCGGCCTTGGATATTTCCGCAAAACAGCATCAGCAAATGAAACTGAACCCGTCGTCACTCCCGCTTCTATGTTTTGAAAATGTGCTGTCCGGTTTGTATTACTACGCCGACCATGGGGAAGATCCGGCAAGGCACGGTGATGGGTTCAATACTTTTCTGACCGGCTCGGGAGACAAGTTACTGGAATTTCGGGATCAATACATGATACGCTTGGGCCTTGATCCAAATCGTCACTTGTCCAACCGATTGTGTCAAGTTGGGGTAGAGTCTGCTTCGATCCTCATAGTTCCTCGACGACCCGATTCCAACAGAATCAGTGGATGGCATGACGACAAGCTGATAGCTGAGCTCCAAAAGACTCTTCCGAACGAAAACGTCACAGTTGTTGATTTTTCTATTCATGGCACAAGAGCCCAGGTGAAGCTGGCTTCAACTGCCAAAGTGCTGGTATCGATGGCAGGTGGGGCCAGTTACCTGGCTTGGTTTCTTGCTCCAGGAGCTTCTGCACTTGTTCTGAAGCGGTGGGGCACATTAAATGACGCGTTTATCTGGGAAAACTTTCCGTATATCAAGAAGAGTTATTTTAGTGCGACGAGTGACAGTGCTTCCAATAGGACAGAAGAAGTATTTGATTATGTGAACATGAGTAAGAGTGTCGAACACCTGGTTCAAAGTTACGACCGTCGCTTTTGCGAGAAATAGCTGAGCAGGCAAAGCAAGCTAGGGGACGAGACTTGCGAATGGCCCACCCGGAGTGAAAGTACTTGACATCGAAAACAGAGGGACAGTGTCAGTAACATTTCGATTTTACATAGCTTATCTTCTATCAAACTATATTTCGTCGTTATAAATTTTCAACTCGTGTCACGTGCATGGCAGTTGCGGTTCGAACGCGAATGACATTGTCATCGCTCTTCTTTTGCGCACGTGATGTCTCCAACAAATGCTGCAAAACATCAAATCCGTCAATGACCTTTCCAACACACACTTCATGCTTGTGAATGTTGCTGTTGTCCTGCAGATTGAAAAACATTTGCAAGTCTCCCATGTCTGACTCCCGCAACCCCACTGTCCAGGCGTCGTGCCCATGTTGGGATTGCTCGACAAATTCAATGCGGGAACCACTGTGGTCGACATGGACCGGAATGGCATCAATCATGTGACTTTGTTGCCAACTAAATTTGGCCCCATCCCAAGTATGCTTTCCAATTTGGTCCAACCACGTCCAGGCTGCATGCGGAGTATCATGCCAAAGCAAAATGGAAATTTGATTGGCACTGCTACTCTGTTCGGGAAATTCCAGTTCTAAAATGACTTGGACGGGACCTTCTCCAAAGGCTTGAATAATGTGATTTCTTGCCGACTGTTGGATTTTGGCTTGCAGCGTGCGCACCTCATGATTGAGTTCTTCTTCCATTTGATACAATTGCTGCGTTTGCTTGTGAATCAAATCAAAATCCACATCACCACTCTCGGCCCTCTTTTCGACTTCTTCCATGAGGGGTTCCATCGGACCACCAGATTGGGCCAATCGACTGAGATTCTCGTGCAGTTGAATCGATTGCTGTTCAATTTTTTGGAGATGCAATAACAAGAGAGACTCCTCTTCTTTGAATTGACTCAATTGATTGGCCGCAAAGATAGCCTTGCTGTGCGATTCGTACACCAGAACAGTCACAGCCAAAATGAAGAGCGCTTGTGCCATGTGTCCCACTTTCAGTTGTGTCAAATTCCTCCAACTGTACCAATTCCCATGTTTTCGACTCCTTTTGAACTTGTAGGGAGAATCTCGCGAGGGATAACTGTAGAGAT
Organism: Cylindrotheca closterium; assembly: GCA_933822405.4. Classification (NCBI taxonomy): domain Eukaryota; phylum Bacillariophyta; class Bacillariophyceae; order Bacillariales; family Bacillariaceae; genus Cylindrotheca; species Cylindrotheca closterium. The sequence continues at coordinate 220,274 of CAKOGP040001335.1, read as the reverse complement.
CCTCATCGTCCGAACCAGTGGTAGAGGCCGTTCGCCTTCGAATACCACCACCACTCGTCTGACGTTGCGGCATGGACGGACCCGCTGCTGACATGGATTCGGATGTCGTTTGTGGCAAAACGGGTGACGTGCCACCGTTCACCCCACGCATGACAATTTTCCGCAAGGAAGGCGTCGAACGCGTCCTCGATCGATCCGGAGGCGCTCGTTGGGCTGGAGCTCCCCGTCTTCGACGACTGGCACTGTTGTTACTATTATGATTGTTGTCGTTGGATGAATAGTCTGGCAACAAGGGAGATGAACCAGATTCAGCTGCCCTCCATATTTGCTTTTTATTGGAAGTTCCGACATCGGTATCACTGACAACCCGTGTGGAAGGCAATTGCATACTGTCATCCCTTCGACTTCGGGTTTCTGCAGCTCGTACTTTGGTGCGAGACATTATCGTCGTCTCTGGTTTCTGGCTGGTCGTGGTTTCAATAGTCGTGGGCAATTCCATGCCCCAATGTTGTTGTCGACTGCTGTTCACAGAAGAAGAGCCACTACCTAGTCGGAAATTCGATTCGGCCGCACGGACACGAACTCGACTAGTGGATACAGGTGCTCCTCGCGGGGGCAATGCGGAATTGGTAGTGGGCAATTCCAAGGCAGCTCCCTGACGAATGGGACTCAAGGCAGCTCCATCATAATGAGACCCAGTTCGAAGAATACTCGATGGGACTGGACTTTGGGCATTGGCTTTGGGTGCTGACATCGGTGCGGCTGATATCCGTTGTTGCTGGCTTGAAGCTGCAATCATGGCATCTAGACTGTCGTCTGAAGACGCGTTCGTAACATAGTTTCCCGACTGCCCAAAGGTCCCATCCCCCACCCGCGGCATGTTGCGTGAATTTCTAATCTTGTCGCCTTTTTTCTATATAGAAGAGACTTGGAAAGACAGCTTAGCTGTATTTATGATTCCAATGGATTGGCAGTGGTGTGTTTGTGCTTGTTGTGCGCTTGGCTGGACAAAATGATGTCCCGTTTTCTCAGGTGCAATGTCCGTGAATTCTGAAACAAAGTGGTTGGTGCAGACTATCCGTTGATCAATGATGATGACCAAATACGATTCGATGATGAATAGGACCTGTGAATTTAGTAGTCTTGGTGTTGTCCTACAATGGTAGAGCTGACAACTACACAAGCAAAGTGGTGCGTTTGATTGTTATAAGGCCGCTTTCCTTTCACTAACAAGCAAAAAAAGACCAAGACAGGTACGTCCGCTTGCCCACTATTTGGTCGCGTGATGACCTGGCGAACAATGAATGACCCGGCCTTTTTAGAGAGGTACTAGCTTAGTAGAAATCAACATGGAAGGGCATTCGGATTTCACACACCCAATTTCAAATTGCAATGATTGTACCCACTTGCAATGATTGCACCAGAGGATTTCCAACCGTGCTTACGGCGAGTTGCATTATCTGACCGTGTCTTCTTTGAATCAGCACGGAAACTCTGCTGGGTTGTTCTCATCAGTGGTCACTAACGAGGTCCAAAGCCAATAATGAGCGGCGGCAAACGAAAGGCCAATGGGGAGATTCTGCTTCTGTCGTTCCAAAAAAGGCTGCGAAACCGACTGATGATGAAGTACAAGTCCTGCCATCCATCCGTATTATTTCATGTCTATGATACAAATTATTATGTTCTATGTAGATCCGTCCGATGCAATTGGAGACTTCAAGAATAAGATTCAAAGCAAACTTGAAATTCCGGTGGATGAGCAATTGTTGTCTTGCGGTGGAGAACCATTGGCGGATGATTGTAGCTTCTCTAGTTTGGAAGGACCGCCAGTCATTTTGGAACGCGCAAAGATTCCAGTACAAGTTCTGGATATGAAAGTGACGACCGACTCATTCTTCCATTTTCAAAGGAACCGACGCCATTTTGAATTTCAAATATCAAATCTATGGCAGAACGGAGATACCGGTGGACGATATTAGGTTGCTAATCGATGATGAACGGCAACTTGGCGGTAATCCCCAAACGCTCGATGCCTGTGGTATTGTAATTGTACGAGACTCAAAGATATATTTGGTCATGGGCCAAGTGGGCATGATCAGCACATTCACTTCCAAAGATTCCGAGGATCCGTTGACTCGGTATCTCCTCTTGCCTGACCATGATCGATCCCAAGCTGATATTCCTGTAGACGCATTCTGTAAAAAAGTCAAAGACGAAAATGCGTCCTTGGAATCATCATTCCGATTCGAAAAGGAAATGACTGTTCTCAACTCCAAACAGATTCAATGGCCTAATCGGTTCCTCGTTTTCTTTTGTAGCTCGAGTCTTTTGGATCGGTGAATGAATCATTCGGCTTTGTGGATCTGAGTATCAGACGAATGCTTTGTCAAGCTGCTGGCTCCACTTGACGATGCCAATTCCACTACTAGCAAAAAGTCCGTCTTATTCAATCTGAAATCGCAATCATCCCAAGCTACTGATCCATACATTGTTCTACGGATGGCAACTGGTCCCACCGGCGCTTGCATCGACTTTCATTGCGATCGTCCATGTGCTACTCATACAACTCAGATTGCATTGAACGGTCCTATCGAGTACTATGATGGAGGGTGGTTGTGCTTTTTTGTCAGGGACAAATTGCATATCCTGGAACTACCAAAAGGTTCCATCGTTGAGCATGCTAGTCAAGTGTTGCATGGTATTACTGTTTTGACACGGGGGACTCGTAGAAGCTTGTTTGTGGTAGATCGAACGAATGGTTTGGGATAAGGTGGTGTTGTAAAGGTGAAACCTTTTTATTTTCACGTATTGTATGTATGTATCTGGTACGTGTACCGGTACACGTGGACGAACCAAGAGTAAAGACGAACCAACGTATCAACTCGGACAGACGCCGATAGATGTGCATGCGGAAGAATATCCCCTGTGACATTGGGCCTTATTTACCGCCAGTCATGACGAAAGTTTGAACAAAATGACCCGCGTTTCCCCCCAACGGTCTAGTCTTTTACAATTTTGGTAGACATTTGAAACCAATCATGGCATTCGAGGATGTTCTGTCGTAAAACGCGAAGCAAAACATCACTCGCCGATCCCACGTACAGCATGTCGTAGCCTCAGTACTGAATTCTACCGGAAAGGGAAGCTCCAAATGTCATCGCTTCCACTGCCGTTTTTGAAAATCACTCACCACCCATCACAAAAAAACACACTCCGAAAAGAAACGAATAGCCACCAGCCAATGGTCCTACACAGCGACATTCCGCCGCATCAGCCTCTTGAGAAGTCTTTCCAACACTCTAGAAGCTATTGTCTGCGTGCCAGACGAAAGAGGTCGTTCACATACCAGCCTTCAGAAGACAGTTTCGAACAAGCAACACGGCTCTTGCGACTCTTCCATGCTCATGAAGCGCATTCTTTGGACTCCATCCTGGAACACCCCGAAGATGATACAGATTGTGAATATGATGCACCTGTCTTCTTCCCCCTTTCCCAACGATTGACCAAGGCCAAGACCGTTCCCTGTCTTTCTAACTTGACAGCTGAAGAAAGAAGTTCCCAATTTGAAATGGGAATGAATGGAGAAGATCGCGAATCCTCCAGTCACTCATCAACAATAGAGGTGCGACAAACCATGTCAATCCCAGAATATAGCGAGAATCGCGATGAGGAGGACAATAATGACGATGACGATGACGATTGGGGGTTCTAGAATGCCTTCCAGGACACAAACAGCCCTTCCACTGCTACTCGCTAGCTACCTGCAGTACAAGCTAATTTTTCTCCAACGATGCACCCAGAACGACCTGTACATACCAGACACACATTATTTGATCTGGTGCATCCTTTTGCGAATGGGGAATGAACGAATAATAAGCAAACCAATAGATATTAAGATGATAGAAAGTACCGTTTTTCCTTACGGAAGTTTCGCACATCTACAAAAGGGGAAACTGCAATTGCATCCATTGGGCCGACTGCTCCGACCAAACAAAAAATGGGAAGTACCGGTAGAGATGGGTTGGGTTCATTGACAACCCCTAATGAAGGCGAACGCTCTTATATGAAAAGCTGCAAGGCAACAAGAAAAAGAGCCAAAGGCTACAGTAGAGGGTAAGTATACCGCAGCTCCGAGTTTCCCTGTATTCGCACTCGACTTGATTGATAATGACCTCACCCACCACGACGGTAGAAGAACCATGTCACCTTCGATCACTTCTTCAGTCTAAGCAATCCATCAGAGTGCGAAACAGTACCATACTAAGTCGATCAGTCATGAATTCATATTTCCAGCCGTCGAGTCCAATCGGGCATTTCTTTTTATATATTCCTCTAACAGGACAAAGTCATACTAGACCCGCCGTCAAAATCGAGAAACGTCGTTGCTTGTCTCATCTTCTGTCTCCTTTTTATTGATAAAAGGGATGCCACTTTCAGCAAATGCCGCTGCGAAAGTTTTGTTTGAATCCATCCCTCATAACAAGTCAGTTGATGTAGTGCCTTGGCGGTTACTGTCAATTGATTTTCGAAGAAAAAAAACCTGTGAGAACCTTCAAATTTTCCCCATGAAAATGTGGCCGTTGTTTCGCCACTCGCACAAAAAAAGTGCGGCATATTTATCGCGACGAAAAAGCTGCGACATATTTGACCGCTATTTTTGCCGTTCAAGCGCGCGTCGGACCGATTTACTAGGAAAGTCGCCACAAATCACCAAATTCCCGTGGTCAAAGACAGAACCGTTTCCTCATCTCCCAACAACGCCCACTCTCACAATCACATTACACGAACAAAACCAAATAATTTCTGCAGTATTTCAACATGATCTGTACGAAGCAACTTTCACTCCTCCTACTTGCATGTGCATGTCTAGCAGTGGCACAAAAGGGTCACTTCTACCGACGACACAATCGGGGCCTACGAAGAGACTACTTCCGTGGCTTGGAAACAGTAGATTACACCATCCACTACAACTTTGCAACAACAGCTCCTGGTATTAACGATGGTGAAGTCGAACAGGAGAATGTTGGTGATCGACCACCAATCAATGATGATGAGCTCCCATCCTCAAAGGGAGATGGCCGTCCAAGTGCGGCACCCTCGACCTCTACCATGCCATCTGACATGCCATCAGACATGCCCTCCCTTGCCCCTACCACGCCTATCGATGATGATGAATTTCCATCCTCCAAGGGCGACGGTACCGATGACGAACTTCCGTCCTCCAAGGGCGATGGCACCGACGACGAGCTTCCATCCTCCAAGGGCGATGGTACCGATGATGAATTGGGGTCCTCCAAGGGAAGCAAGAAGGGAAGCAAAAAGTGCAGTTCTTCCACATCCAGTCATTCTTCCAAGTCCAGCAAGCGATCATCCTCCGGAAAGGGAGGAAAGGGATCGAGTACTAGCAAGAAGTCTGGAAAGGGCAGCAGCAGCAGCAGCAGTGGAAAGGGCAGCAGCAGCAGCAGCAGTGGAAAGGGCAGCAGCAGCAGCAGCAGCGACTGCGTGGAAGACGAAGATGAGCATGTGGATGGTGACGAAGAAGAAACCTCCAGTGGCAAGGGTGGCAAGGGCAAGGGAACGTCTACTTCCAAGAGCAGCAAGCGATCATCTTCTGGAAAGGGAGGAAAGGGATCATCCGTAAGCAGCAGCATGGATGAGCACCCAGAGGATGATGAAGCCATGGATGGTGACATGGATGGCGATGAAGCCATTGATGGTGATGAGCCCGTGGACAGTGACATGGATGGTGATGAACCTGTGGATAATGACATGGATGGTGATGAAGCCATGGAAGGTGACGAAGCCACTGATTCAGACATGGATGGCGATGAAGCCATGGACGGTGAAATGGACGGTGAAATGGACGATGAAGCAGCCGTGGACGGTGACGATGCCACGGACGGTGAGGACATGCACGAAGATATGGATGAAGGCATGGCCTCTGGCAAAGGTATGACAACAAAATCTAGCAAAAAGTCTGGAATGTCTTCCAAGAGCGGTAAAGGAAGCAGCAGCACTGACGAAGCCATGGACAGTGATGTGGATGGCGAGGACGACACCACAGACGAGGATACTGACAGTAGTACTCCTGGAAAGGGCGTCACCATGTCAACCAAGAAAGCTGGTTCCAAGTCCAGCAAGGGTAAGGGAGGAAAATTGTCAGCGCCCTTGCTGTCCAAAAAATCTTCAAATGATGAACGCAAGTCAAGCTACAAACTGTCCAAGCGAAGATAATCTGAATGAATCAATCATCATGGATCAGGCCACAAGAAGAATGTGCCAACGTGGCTGGCATCGTTGAACATACTTCGCTTTATAGACGCAATGTATAACATGTAAAATTAGAATTGCATTCATCACAAATCATTGATTTCCCATCGTGTACCGGTAGTATTTCAAACTCATCTTTCTAAAAAAAAGCCCTTTTCCAAATTCTGGCTGCGTTAGGTAGGAATTGGAGAATAGGAGAAAGAACATTTTCAAATTTTCGGCGCGTCATGATTTGTTTGACGTCACAAAAATGTCGGTGCGCCATACTAAAATTTATGTGACCATCTCAGAAACCAGAACACGTTGAGCCTCTGCATCAGCAAAAGATTCATTCATAAAAGGCTCTTACAACCTACCTGGTATTAAATACCAGTACAGTGCATCGTCAGCTACTGCACCACCTAACCAGAGCAACAAAGAACGCTAGCCACTTGGAGCACAAGACAGAACCAGTCTTATTTCAACACCCTACACAGAAACACAGAAACACAGAAACACAATACAATACTACAATACTACAATACAATAATCATGATCCGTTCCATTGCCTGCCTTTCCCTTCTCTTGCTCAGCGCGGAGGCCTTTGCGCCAAACTCAAATATCCAATCCACTGTCGTTGCCTCAAAAACGGAACGACAAGCCCTTTGGAGACATTGGGTACCAGAGACCGAT